>HG991999.1:18985564-19430486 GCA_905220435.1 Amphipyra tragopoginis | reverse complement strand
GTTGTGTTTCATCAAAAACACTTCCAAGGGGTCAGATGTAACTTCTATATCCGGTAAAATATGTTCTACGTTCTCTAAGTCCATTAAAGTATTTCCTGCAGTTTCGTCAACACTTATATCCTTCATAATTGACTGGTTCATTGCTTCATGGTTTACTTCGAAAGGATCTTCAATGAAAAAGTTATGTTTATTTCTATTAATGCTGCTTTCACTTTCATTATTCTCATTATTAGGCAGAATACTCATAGGTTGTATATCTGTGTTCCGGCTGTATACCTTCATTATTTTAATTAAAGGCTTTTGAATTCCATAAACACCTGAAGGATTACTTGTAGGATTTTTTGGAAACGCTGTTTCTAAATATGCTTCTACCGATGCAGGTGTTTTATCAAGAGGTATGTCACAAAGATATGTTTCTAAGAAATCAAGGGTCCCATCCAAATATTTCGATATTCTTTTATGCCCACGCACCTCCTTCTCTGACACTCTTCCTGTTTTTATCATGTGTTTTAATTTAGCATATCTAAATTTTATATCGTGAAATTTTCTCCTACATAAATACGCTGAAAATAAATACAATTTATTACAACGGTAATTGGTTTTTCATAATAAGGGTCTTTATTGTAAATGTCTTATAACCATCGAAGTCATTATACTCAGTCTACATCTACATCATGCACTTAACGGTAACATATTTAACTACATATTATGTTTATGTACACCTTAAATCTATACAAGCCTAACACACAACTATATGCCGACTGATACAAGTGGTCTATAATCGATGTTACGTAAGATTTGATTTAAAAATAAACAATAACATCACTCCAGTCGAAAATATGAACTTCCATTTTATTTACATATTTTGCCGCCTATTTTTAGGATCCTATAATTATTGAAAGACCTTATTTGAAAAATTTCCTTAAAATAAAAAAAATATACGTTTACCTAATATTTGCACCGAAACTGAGTAATCTAACCCGAGCTAACAACGTAGGTAGAAGTCACACGATGCGGTGCGGCTCCGGCGCGGCGCCTGAGCGGTGCCGCTGCGGCGTAATACATACAAATGTGCATGGTATAAGTACCAAACAGTACGGTGCGGCGCCGCGCCGCACGCTCACCGGACCAAGACGAGGGGGGAGGGTGTATGCGCCGGAGCGGCACCGCTGCGACGTCATTGCAGACCATTCGGCACTGAACTATGGGAGAAGCCACACACCGCCACGCACCGTGTGGCTTTTGCGACGCCGCGTACTACGTGTGCACGCTGATGCGGTAAAATGATTAGGTACGGTGCGGCGGCGGCGACAAACCGCGCCGCACCGCATCGTGTGGCCTCTACCGTACGCGGGTAGGGAATGGCGTAGGTGCAATGAAAAATGTTTGTCTTTGACACGCAGTGGACCACGTTGTTTAAAATACCAGTTTCTCGGACTTATTCTAAGACTAAATAAGTTGGATTTCAATATCCATACATTTGACTAGAATAAATTACCAAAAACTGCTCAAAAGATATTTAACCAACGGAGCGCTAGGCTCCGATCGCGTCTAAAATTATAAAATTTTCACGCAATGGAAAGTACCTAAGTCCCTTTGCAGACATAATCTGCACGAAGAAAATTGTAATAGGTACTACCTATAAGTCACTGACACATAGTGTCATTGTCATCGTACAAATTACATTTTTCTATTACAGTTCCCATAACTTCATAAGTCGGATTTAACGTTTCCATAAAAGTAAACAATAAATAAGTACAGATGTTGCACTCCTTTGATCACAAATAAAGCCGCCTTTTTATTTACCTAAACAACGCGCACGCATACTAGAAAGCAACTAAACGTGGTGCATTAAGGACTCTGCTCAGTATAGCGTACTATACTAGGACCGTAACCGTACCGAAACAAGCAAAATAATATTCTTTGTGTGGATTGGTATGAGACAATGCCCACTAGACCGTTCCGTTAGGGAGAAGCCACACGGTGCGGTGCGCCGCCGCACGGCGACCATTTAGCTGCATCAGCGTGCACACGTAGTACACGGCGTCGCAAGAGCCACGCCGTGCGGTGCGGCGCCGCACCGCTCCGTGTGAAACGGCTCTCCGTCAACACATCTGCGGTCTGCGACGCCGAAGCTGTGCCGCTCCGGCGCGCACACCCTCCCCCCTCGTCTTGGTCCGGCGAGCGTGCGGCGCGGCGTCGCACCGCACCGTGTGGATACCATGGAAATTTGTATATATTACGCCGCAGCGGCACCGCTCAGGCGCCGCGCCGGAGCCGCACCGCATCGTGTGGCTTCTCCACCGACCAACACCGTAACGTAACATGCACAGACCGGCAAAAATTTCAAAGCGAGAGTATTTTGGAGACGGTACGCTCCGTGCCTGACATGCGACCGCGTTTATACCGCGAAAGTTATCAATATCTGTTATAATATGTATATTAATTATTTCTTACCTTTAATGGAACGTACGTGCGCAAAAAATGGAGGGCGAAATTCTAATAGATTCTGCTCGAAAATCGAATATTTATACATTTAGATAAAATGTACAACAAGCGACAAAATGGCCACTGAACGAGGATGGTACGGTCATTTTCCGCGCTGTATACGCGTATAGAACGCGGTTGATCTGTTGCAGCTTGCAGTGGGCATACTCATGAACGGAGCGCGAACGGAGCGCGAGCGGAGCGAGTTTTGTCGTGCCTGACACGTTCTTATTACGGTTCTAATATGATACGTTGTAGTGGGCAGACTCTTTTGACGTAATTATTAGGTATATTGTTTATTCATTTCACATACAAATCATTTACATTTTTAAAAATTTCTATAAAAAAAATATTTAAAATGTAATAAATTATGGGTATAATTTAGACGGCCACCAAAAATATTTTTAAGACTCTAAGCCTAGGCACCAAATAAAATAAACAACTCCAAAAAAAATCAATTGACTTTATTATGAGGGCCCTAAACTATATAATATTATGATCCAAAATAAATGAAATAACATCAGAAAAATCACAAACCTTGCACAAATATTATTTTTGGTTCCTAAAATGGATCAACGGTCACCAAATTCTTTACCCCGACACGGATAGGTTAGGTTCGAAGGGGATGACGGGGGCTAGAGTGAGCGAGCGAAGCGAGCGAACGAAGCCCCCGTCATCCACTTCGTGTTAGGTTACTTTAAACCCTGCAGACAGAAATAGGAGCCCCGCACTGCGGGGCTCCGTCGACGCTCCTTTACGCGTCCATATATTTTTATGACAGACAATAATAGGAAAAAATGGATTTATTTCATAATATTTTAGGAAACGTTATTTGGTGACCATTAATCCATTTTGGTAACCGTTTTTTTGGTTGCGAAATAGGTACTTTTTTGGGCGGTGTTTAAACACAAGCCATAAATTATGAACAATCGAACAGGTGTTAAATTTGGCTTATTAGATTGTGACAAACTGTAATCTTAGTGATGCTATCCTATGAATACTTTTAATTATCCGCGGTTTATCCCTATCTTTTTTTGTGTGCCAAACTCTATGATAATAGGAGATTTCAATAGCTAAAATAAGCGATTCAATATTATCAAAGCAAACAATTATTATAAATAATATTGCGCATACATACCTGGAGTATTTACTTTGGCCGAAACTTCTTGCCAGATAGAATGCCTATATTGTATGTACTGTGGACGTGTCTTTTTAGTGATAAATCGATCGTTCGTGTATAAAACTGGATATTTTTCCACTATTTCGATAAGATTTTTATGTTTTGATGACCAACGCTGATGAAAAAGGTTGTGACTAGCCATGTTTAATTGCTAAACTTACAATGAGATAGATAAAAAAAAATGGCGCTAACGCGTGCTACTCTTATGACATATCACGGAGGACTGGGTGAGGGGGCCGCGCGGGGAGAGTCGATGCGGGGAGTGGCGCGCGGCGAGCGGCACGCGCTTTCTCCCCACGCTCCCTTCTTGCCCCTCTACACGACGGCGCGTCGACGCGCGGCTAGTCACGGGCGCGGCAGGTGGTGGCGGCGGGCGCGGGGCGTTTGTTTCGTGACGTCTCATTGCAATGCGCGGTACATCCTCTTTAACATACCGTACCACAAACGTTAAATTATGAGGTGTTCATATTGTTTTATTTTACTTAGTAGGCATGTTATTCATGAAAGTAGACTAGTTTAAATTATTAAAATAGTTTATTTATAGTCGGATAAATAAGTACCTAGATTACCAAAGGTCAGGCAAAAAAAATAGGTAGTTTAAAAAGTTTAAGTTTAGTTTAAAAATAGTTTAATAAATTTTTGTTTGGTACCTACCTATTGTTACAGAAATGACTTTTTTTTAAATTCTCTGTCACCTTCACCTTGAACAGTTATAGGTAATTATTATTATATAGCCCATACAAATAATTGTTTCGTTCGGGAAACAAACGCAACAAGCTAATCCGCTCTCAGCCACTGAGACAATCGAGCCGTCAGTTGTATTAAAATTTTATTTAGGCACACCGTACTTACGCATTTTTTTAACCGATTTCAAAAAGAAGGCGGTTCTCAATTCTTCTGTATTTTTTTTGTGTGTTTGTTACGCCATGTCTCCGCCAATTATTAATGGATTTTGATGACTCTTTTTTTGTTTGGTAGGCCATACATCAGAGGTGGTCCCATATAAATTTTATCGAAATTGATTCAGCGTTTTTTTTTTTTAATAGATGACGTTTTGGTTTTTGGTTCCCTTCAGCAAAAGTTTTGATGAGGACTTTCAATCTCTGTTTTAACAGTTATCACAGAAACATTAGCCAAGAACAAAGAAGATTGTATTATTTGTAAGGAGCCGTCATGATAATTATACATTAATATTAAAGATTACGCAATCGTGTCATTTAAATTTGAAATCTTACCGTGTAATTTATGGCACTAAACGTATTTAATAAAATAAACTTTAAATAAAAGTAAAAACCGACTTCAAAAAAAACTAAAAAGAGTAAAATAATTACCATAACATAAAATAACAGTTTCAGAAATAGGTGCAATTCTACACTGAAACAAATAAAAGCCACCGACTTCTGAAACTGTTAATTTTATACCATCGTAATTAATTTACTCTTTTTTTATGTCGGTTTTTACTTTTATTTCAAGTTTTTTTTTTGTATTTATTTATTTCGATTATTTTTAAAGTCTCACGTATAGTGCCACGAAGGGGCACTGTTTGAAGTGGTATATTGTAGGTGCACTAACAATTTAATGCCGTGTTCCTATGGCTAAAAACTAAACATTTTGCACTGCTAAGATTTTTTATATTCCCAACTGGGCATATAAATAGACTTGATGGCTAATTTTACCTGTGGTAGCTACTAACGTATGGGAAGGTCTACTGTGCAAAGAATTTAGCTTCATCAACAATGAAGCAGACACAAGTCTTAATTTTAATAAGAATAGGCTTCAGTGGCGAAGATTCCATACAACTCGATTCCTATCGGCTTCCCTTTCGAAATATGGCAAATACTAGTATCTATTATTTTGAATTATCATTTAAACAAATAATTTTGGTCCGGCTTCCCTTTTAAGAAAATTCACCCTTCGCCACTGATAGGCTTTAAATGAAACAACTGCCTTGTTGGTAACTACTATCTTGTGCTTTACGAGATTAGTTTTTAAGAGATTAGTCTCCACGACACAGGGAATCCTAGTGTGGAGGCTAGTGCTATTTATGCACTGATATCTATGTTTTTCTGAACAATAAAGATTTTTGTATTATAACTTTCGTGAGACACATTCATATTTAGGTATGATTAATTACGGTTTACTCACGTGCAGTTTTCGGGATTGCCCGACTAGTTACTAGACTAGTTCGACTCGCGACCTCGCCGCGTGATCAGCTCATGATTAAGGGCTCCGTTTGCGTCCGAAACTGGTCGGACAATCCCGAAAAATGCACGTGAGTAAACCGTAATCTATATATATAAAATGAATCCCTATTTCCCTTGGTCACGGCATCACGCGTGAGCGGCTTGACCGATTTCGCAATTTTTTTTTTGTTGTTGTGTTCTTCTTTGGCAGGAGAAGGTTTTTATAAAAAAAATGATATATAAAAATAAAAAATGAAATTATCTCAGTATGTCTATAATCTTCATTTGTTTACCGCATGCATGAAAATGGTTTTAACTTTTTGTTACTATTTTGATTTTGTTTCTGAAGGTAGGTAGGTGGTAAGTAGGAAAAAGTGCATTGCAACGCATACAGGTAGTTACTAGCGGTACAGCTAGTTAATCATAAATAAAGATTTTATTATTTATTTAACTTACATATTAGTTATGAACCTTTTTTTTGTCATTTTTATTTGATTTCCGTTTATTTTACATACTTATTAAATTTATTTTTGAACATTTATATTTTTTTTTATTATTATTTTACATTTATTACTATGAAATTATTTAATTATAAAACACACAATCACGGCTGTATTCCCCGAAGGGTTGGGCAGAGGTGTATAGTTCACCCTTATTTCGCCGTTATGCTTAATTCCGATGTAATAGGGGGCGAGCCTATTCCCATCAACCGGGCGCAAAGCCAGACTACGGGTTACTACTGATAAATTCCACACGGAAAAACCCAATAACACTTTGCTCGACTTGGGGATCGAACTCAGGACCTCACGCTCAGCAGTCGCACTTGCGACCACTAGACCAACGAGATAGTCTAATTATGAAAATATACTTAATAATGAATAAGTATACTATTTAATATAAGGTCCATCTATTCATACACGAAATATTTTAAGGAATAAAAAAAAACTTTTTTTTTTATTAAATATTTTAAGTTTACTTGATACACATAACAAATACTGGCTCATTACTATTTTCAACATCCATTACATCATCAGCATCCATTACATTAGTCGACGTCTGTGGTCTAGTGGTTCGAGTGTCGGACTGCTGATCACGAGGTCGTGTGTTCGATTCCCACAGGACACAAATATTTTTATGTTGGTCTGGGTGTTTCTTATGTATTTTAAGTGTGTATTTACAAAAAAAAGTATATAAGTATTATTATATCCATTGTCCCCATAGTACAAGCTCTGCTTAGTTTGGGACTAGATGGTGCTGTGTGAAAAATGTCCCAAAAATATTTATTTATTACGCTAGTTTCAATGTAGTATTTATTGTCATAGACGGGCAAATTTTTTTTTCAAATTTATGCAAAACTAGCCTTACCAATTAATTATTATCATGATGACAAATTTTACCCATAATTTTACACCTGTTTTAGAACCGATGTTCTGGAGTAAGCCATCGATTTGAAAAGACGTTTTCCCGGTGTACGTTCGCGCAGCGGAATGTTGTTGAATTTAAAGATTTTAATTATGCAGATATTTAGTGTATGACGTCGTATAATTGTGTATGGTAAAAAAAAATTTGTGCACGCAGCCATTGTGGAGAAATTCACCAAAAACTGATTCCGCTGGGCGAACGTTGTCCTGGCGGAACTTTTTTTAATCCATAGACTTTAGAAGAAAGGAGATGTGTCCAAAAATTAGTGTGTATTTGTGTGTAATTGTGTATGTATGAATAAAATTAGTGCATGCATAAACTTCGGAGAAATTCAAGTTTCCGCCACGCGAACGTTTGGCCATTAGCTAGTTTTCATATAAAGCGCTTACATAGAGAGCTGTAGATTTTTACATACGTTGTTTTGAATTTGTTTATATTTGTTTAAAAAACAGATTTAGAAAAAGTCGTAGGGCTTAAAAGATAAAAATATAAACGTAAAATACGCTTATTAGGTCTTAGTTCTTAAAGTATGCACTTTGGGGTCTAGATTTTCACGTTTATACAAACCTTGTAAGTGTCTGCAACATGTTGCCAAGTATCAATGATGTTCCGTTAGTAATTAAAGAGTTATAGGACAATTTATCATGAATAGATCACTGTTTACAAAGCAGTCAAATATCACGACGTTCTAAAGGAATTGCATGGTAAAATGTATGCCAATAATTAGTGTATTCATTCAACTATTCACATGCAAAATTTCATGTCATTAAATTCAGTAATTAAAGAAAAACAATTACAATACTGACGAAGCATCGAAAACCTACATAACCCGACCAAGTTCGGATAGCTACAAAAAAGCGGCCGTGCAATATATTTAGGTAACATCCCAAAATTTACAGTATAATACCGGTATTGAATTGGTATAGGTGATAACAAAATTGTTGTTTCGATATAATTTATAGGTCATTTATTTTTGTACACCTACTTTTTAAATGTATTTGACTATGACAGAAAGTAGGTACTATTTACGTAGGTACTTTATTTAAGTATGCGCTTGAGATTTGAGATATGATCTAGATATATTATTTAAGACAAATAAATTCATACAGCTAATGTCTATTGAAGATTTCACGGATCAGGATTCTAACTATAGGGTTTTAGTTAGATTAAAATGTATTAGGGTCTATAGTTAGAATCCTGATCCGTGAAATCTTCAATAGACATTAGCTGTATGAATTTATTTGTCTTAAATAATATATCTAGATTATATCTCAAGTCTCAAGCGCATACTTAAATAAAGTACCTACGTAAATAGTACCTACTTTCTGTCATAGTCAAATACATTTAAAAAAGTAGGTGTACAAAAATAAATGACCTATAAATTATATCGAAACAACAATTTTGTTATCACCTATACCAATTCAATACCGGTATTATACTGTAAATTTTGGGATGTTACCTAAATATATTGCACGGCCGCTTTTTTGTAGCTATCCGAACTTGGTCGGGTTATGTAGGTTTTCGATGCTTCGTCAGTATTGTAATTGTTTTTCTTTAATTACTGAATTTAATGACATGAAATTTTGCATGTGAATAGTTGAATGAATACACTAATTATTGGCATACATTTTACCATGCAATTCCTTTAGAACGTCGTGATATTTGACTGCTTTGTAAACAGTGATCTATTCATGGTAAATTGTCCTATAACTCTTTAATTACTAACGGAACATCATTGATACTTGGCAACATGTTGCAGACACTTACAAGGTTTGTATAAACGTGAAAATCTAGACCCCAAAGTGCATACTTTAAGAACTAAGACCTAATAAGCGTATTTTACGTTTATATTTTTATCTTTTAAGCCCTACGACTTTTTCTAAATCTGTTTTTTAAACAAATATAAACAAATTCAAAACAACGTATGTAAAAATCTACAGCTCTCTATGTAAGCGCTTTATATGAAAACTAGCTAATGGCCAAACGTTCGCGTGGCGGAAACTTGAATTTCTCCGAAGTTTATGCATGCACTAATTTTATTCATACATACACAATTACACACAAATACACACTAATTTTTGGACACATCTCCTTTCTTCTAAAGTCTATGGATTAAAAAAAGTTCCGCCAGGACAACGTTCGCCCAGCGGAATCAGTTTTTGGTGAATTTCTCCACAATGGCTGCGTGCACAAATTTTTTTTTACCATACACAATTATACGACGTCATACACTAAATATCTGCATAGTTAAAATCTTTAAATTCAACAACATTCCGCTGCGCGAACGCACACGTTTTCCCGGATCCTATTGCTTGCTATCTACCAGGCATAGTTCCAAAAATCAGGCTGCTACACGTGGTTGGGTACACTTTGCCCAACCCGGAAATCGAACGCAGGCCCTCACGCTCGACAGCTGCACTCGTGACCACTATCCAACGATATACATATTACTTTAATACAAGTAAGTTTTACATTTTAAAAGATAAACTTTGGAGGATATGGCAATTAGGATGCAATTTACTTAAAACCTCTAAAACTTGAATTGGGTGTAATGTTTAAAAATTATTCATCTATTCATAATAACATTTTTAAATTCATTTTTTTTTTAATTCAATTGTCTATCCTCTTTTGATATTCCAGAGCGAAACCATCTCTCTCGACACCCACAGAAAAAGAAACGGTGGCTTATTTTTAGCGAGAACAACGCGGTTGCTAAAAATAAACCTCATTAAATGGGTGGTACCACCACTAATATTACCTAAATATATTGAATGTGTGGGTAGATCCAAAGCCGAGGGTGTGTCGCGTCATCGCGTGGGTGCGTAGCTCTCGTAGCGCCTCGTAGGGCAGGGACGTCACAGTGACGCGCGCGCCTACGACCGCTACGATTTTGCGTAGGCATGCTACTCGGTAATAGAAATACAGACTATCTATTCAATTAGACTTTTTAGTTTGATATGTCTCACTCATCGCTTTTGTATAAGTAGTTCTTTGACCTCGATATTAAATATTCCGTTTACAGAAGTATTTCGTATAAGGTTACACGTAAATACAACACTGGAAATATTGTCTCCACAACGAAATAATGTGCATCTCATTAAATGTTTATAAAGAAAACAGTTAAGCAGTCCATACCGAATAATAAAATATTTCTTAACAGAATATTCAATTAATTAGGGACACTCGTAATGCTTTACTCCATATAAATATCCAACGTTCCGGGCACCGAAATTGACAGACTCGATAATGCATAAATTGTTTATTTCTCGAAAGCGTTTTTATTTATGACCACAAAAAGCAATAAAGTAGCGAGCAAGTGCGCGCTTTATTAACCTCCGGCGTACGGCACGGCGCGCATTCCGGCCTCCAAACCTGTCCCAACGGGTGAAATCAAACACTCGCGAGTTAAGGAGCACCCGCTCTCGGTACATTGTCTCATATTCTATTAACATAACAACTCGGCCGTGTAATAGTTGTTTGTATCTGAGTAAAAATCGCGGTGGATGAAGCCGAGTGGGCGCGATCTATGTAAATGCCTACACGCTCGGTACGCTTTCGAGATGATATCAAAGACGACGCGAGCGCAGAATTGACATTCATTAATTTTATTATAAAGCCCGTTGAATGCAATAAAGTAATTAACTAAACGAATGTTTTGTTGATTTTGTTATTTGAAATTCAAATATGATCGATTCATTTGCATTTTGACCCAGTATAACGGACTGTGTGAATAACCTAGCCCTATAAACATATTTGTGGAGTTCAATATACATTAATGACAGTTTGAAAGTTTCCCATCTATAAATAGCGGTATGACATTAATTGGTTGAATTTAAATGGACCTAGTGTGGAACCAACTTCAGATAATAATGATGTCTAGTGAAAACAGTTTGCAAAAAAAAGTGCCTTTGCTCTGCCTTTCGCAATCCACTGCTGGGCCTATGCCCACAATTGCAGGCGCAATAGGGTAGTTAGATTATCAAAAAATATTTGACCCGTATTATTTCTATTGTTACGTAAACTAAAATTGACGAAGACATGACACTTTTAAAATTGGCAAAACGTCACAAGCAAGTACAATTTTTACTTGCTTCTGACGTCACAAGGCCCCACTCTCGAGTTTTGATGCGTTTTATCTTTTATCTTTCCAAATATTCATAGATTTAACAAAAGAAAAAATACTTGTCCATTATTTTTCAAAACTCTAACTAGCGGACTAATTATATTTGCAATTTATTGATGCTGTCAACATGCCTATTGGACACCTATGCCTATAATTGACTAGTTTGAATAGCTACTCTAATTAACATATAAGACAATCCACACAGCCCCCTGATTCAAAACGATTGGATTAGTCAGTTGTCCAACGATTCAGCAAGCTATCTCTTTTTCTCTCGATAAGACGGAACGAGATAGCAAGTCGAATCGGTCGACAACTGCTTATCGGAATGGTTCTAAATCGGGGGCGCAGAAGGCAGAATAGTGTCACATCTATAAGACTTGCCTCGGCTATGCGTTTCGATGTCAGTGACTAACGATTACAGTCTACTTTACAAACACGCTTCCACCGCAGACTATTGTACATACACATATACCTAAACGTTACGTTTGTTTGTGTGTATGTGTGAAAGATACGTGGATTCACTCACCCGAGCTCGAATCATTTGTGTTATGTGCCATACAATTAACTATTTATAACTTTTATACCGATTTCTTGTTATTATCATTCCGATCTAAAGTTTTTTGGTAAATCTACTAATGGTTGTGTATTAGTTTGAGAAGATCGCCAATCTGATCTTTGGTCCCACGGAATTTATCATTATATTCATAGTAATAACTTAATATATACAGACTAGTTTAGTCTAGTATAATTATTAAACGTTCGCGTATAATTGGCATAGAACTTCACTTACAGGTAAGTTCGTTTGATCATAAATAATACCTAGAGACTTCTATAAAATATCATTATGATAGACAATTATCATTCTATTAAGTGCTAAATTTTCCTGTTGTTATCGAATAATAGAAACATTGTTTAACTAAAATAACCTCTTTATTCGATTAACTTGAAGACGCACATAACAATCACAAAATCCGCCTTCAAAAAACACAGACCATCTAGGTACTTAGAATCAAGACATTTTACTTTCCAAGAATTTCGCTTAGAAAAAGCTTTAAGCGTGAAAAGATGTCAATGTCAACTGATACGTTACCAGTTTTTGTGCAAGTAACATTTATATTCCAAATAATCCGAATATAAACGATTTTTATACCAATTTATTTTAATAATACAGTATCAATCGCATTCGTAATAACTGAAACTATTTCTCGGGCACGCGGAGGTCGTTGACCTACACTACAGCATGGCGTATTTGCGTGGTGCCCATAACACTTAGTTCATAAATCAATGTGAAAGTATTTTTATTTTACCTCATGTGTAAAATCAGGCGTTAATTGATATTCAAGAGGGGGATTCATTAAGTAAAGTTTTTATTTTGTCGGCAGAAGTTTATTCAACTTGTATCTTTGTAATTACCTACGTAAGATCATCTCGCATTTTCTCAAATGTGTTGGGGTCAGCTTCTAGCCTAACCAGATGTAGTTGAATATCAGTTATCTCTGTCCGTTTGACCCCCACAACTAGTGGAGTTAACCTCAGAAACTGGTATGTAAGTCATCGTGGTATATTAGTTAGTCTAACCTCTATTAAAGGGGCGGATATTAACAGGACGCTAGGCGGCAGTCGGTCATTATAATCTGTCGATCTACATCCTTTGAGCTACCAGCCTTTACGATTCGATAGGTCAAACATTCATGTTTATGTAGTAATTATTCTAACTGTTTATAATTGCAATTAGAGATGCGCCGAATATTCGTTTGGTATTCGGTATTCGGTGTATTCGGCATATTTTTCACTATTTGTTTTCGGCCGAATTATTCGGTTTTGGTGCCGAATATATTCGGTTCGAGTATTTCTATTTTCTTGGCTACATGACACGGTATAGAACTAAAAGTCAAAACTTCTTATGTAAGATTCATGTTATAATATAAGTCAAAGAAATACTATGAAAGATGAGTTAAATAAAGCTAATAAATTTCAAATCCACATTTATTTTTACGCCCACTCATATTGCAAACACAATAAAGTTAATATTGACAATATTTTTGTAATAATAAGCTCCTCTGTTTTTATTTGTAACCTAATCGTGCGATGTTTTGAAGCAAAGTGAGAGCGCGGTGTGCGCGGGTGGCGGGCGGTGAGGTACGGCTCGCTCCAGCAGCAACACGTAGCGTTCATGTAAGAACCTGTTTACGCGGCAAAACAAACAAATGGCAAACCGAATAATTCGGCCGAATATCCGGTTCGGTAAAGGTTAAACCGAATAGTATTCGGTATTCGGTTATTCGGTGAAACCACTATTCGGCGCATCTCTAATTGCAATTCTTTTACTAAAAGTACCACTTAAATAATAGGCGATTTTGAGTACTCTTCGATCATTTACATATTATTAATTACTATGTGAGATTTCGTTTTATATGAATACGCATCGGCTTTTGTGTGCAGAAGTTATTAAACATCAACTTAATCAACTGATTGACTCGAATGTAAATCATCATGAACAGCAAAATATTAACTGCTTTATGGATTAATTTACAGCCTAGACGAAATTATACAACAATCTGTAACATAAAAAAACCATAACTTATTCGCTTTACAAAACACTTCCAAATATACTTAGGAGCAAATAAATCGAGCCACTTCTATTTTTCACGTATACTTAATTGTTATTATTTTTGGTACCTATTATAGAACAGATCAATTCGACACATATATCGCCTATAACGTTATTTGATAACCTTTACAATGAGGGTAGTTTTTTGTCAACTTAGTATATAATCCATGAAACCAAAACTAATAACCAGGGGCCCAATTCTCCTAAAATATGTTGCCAAACGCAATCGAACCACAACCGTCAGTCAGTTTTTGTTTTCGAAAACTTTCAAAATGATTGATTTTGTTTTTTGTGTCAAACAATTTGATAGCTTTTGAAATTGAGAACTGTCTGAATGAACGGTTCGGCCTTGGTTCGGTTGTGATATATCAAGATTTATTTTAGGACAATTAGGCCCCAGGACACGTGAAAAAAGGAATGGCTCGATTTATTTGCCCCCAAGTGTATATGGGTACCTACCTAAGCAATGACACAGATTAAAACAGGGTGGCTTAATAATAGCCGGATACCACAGTAAACCCAGAAAGATCATTACTTTTATTAAATACATAATCATCCTAGCCTTTTTCCAAGCAGGTTGAGGTCGGATTCCAGTCTAACTAGATGCTACTTATAGTATAAGCAATAATAAGTACACTCATGATCATACAAACAACACATGATACGAATGACCTAACAATTTTTATTTATTATAACACCTAAGTTGTATTCAAGCACTGCACTAAGCACACTTTGCGGTTAGTGGAGTTCACGAAAACATGCTCAGTTATTTCAAATTACGGCTCGTAAACACCGAATCTACGAAGACTATGAATATTTCTTAAATATACACTGAGTTAATATTAATAATGCTATTTGTAACGCAGAACAATAAGGTTACGTCAATGATTTAATTTCGGGGAATTAAGTAGTTTTTAAACAAAGTAATTTTATTTGCAATCATTTTTAGTATTTTTTGCCTATCGGAAGCATGAATAGTGAGGCTGAAAGACGTGATTTTAACACCATTTTGTATATTTTACAGTATTGTAAAGTAGCGCTTCACGCATTCGTCATACATAGGCCGCACGTCTAGGCTGGTACTGATGAAAGCAGCTTAGCGATTTAAGCAGCGATTAGTCAGCATTTAGCAAGTGCGATTGTGAAGCGACAAACCATTTACGCTATTAGATTTATTGCTAATAAAAAATTTAATTAGTGCGCTTCGAACTAAAGTCTTCAGAATTAATACAGTTGGGGGCGGACCATACATAAAATTAACATAAAACATCTTAATACAAGTATATAAATTGTACGCGAATTAATTTATTAACAGCTTGTGTTTACCGCCCAGATGAGTTATGGTCTCTGCTAAGTACACCGAAATATGAAACTAGTAATTTACGCCGAGTTTTATCGAATCATAATAAAAATTGTGAGTTGAAATTATTTATACGGAGTATTCCGGTGTCCGGGACGGGTAAGTACGAGAATCAAAGCGATGCCGATGTAACTGTGAAGCGTCTGCGTTTGTCGAGCTTGCCGTGTCAATAAACTTGATTCGAAAGTGGAAGACGTTCCGACTTACATAAGCAGGCAACAATGTGCCCGCGCCGAACGCTACGCATAGATTATAATGAGTTGTCAACGCAGACGCGAGACGCCACATTCAAAATGTTAATGAGTATTATAAAAAATATTTTGATGAGGCTTTTAATAGGTATTAGAAAATTAGTGCGTTTTTTTTTTAGATTTTTCTTAGAAATTAATTTGACCATTAAAACATAAAAAATACAGATCGTATTCAATACGAGGAACAAAACAAATTAATAAAAATTAAACTCATTCATCAAACAAAATATTACACCGGTTCTGAGTACCGTATTCATTAAATCACTTGGTCTTCAAATTATACAAACGGTGAAAAGTTTGAAATTATGCCTAAACTCGTATCTGCAGAGTAATCTATGGGAAATAAACAGAATACACGTCTCGACACGGCCATGGTTCCTCGCGTCAGTCCAGTTATTTGCAAAACCGCTATTTATAGCAATCCCATAAGCAAGACATTAGACACACTCATACATCAAACTCGTTTTATCCTGAACCTGAAAATCTATATCTATTATTATCTATGAGGAAAAGCGTTCGAAGATTTCAAGGAACTGGACAAAGATAATAAATGTTTTAATAATCTAATACGTAACGATTTGAAAGACAAGGCCATTATTTTATATCTAAAACAAAACATTGTTATCAGAGCAATAAAATATATCACTACAATTTGATATAATTTTTATGTAAGTATACATAATGACGCGTTTCGTACGTATTACAAAAATTACATAAGTCTCACTTAGTTAATTTTAGAACAGTAACAACACCAAGGCCTCGTTTCCATTGTGACCAACAGACAGTTTAGCCGTCCCTTCCATACATCCCGAAATGCTATTGCCAGTACAATTTAAATAGTACTAAAACTAGTCTAAACATAAAACTCTCAACTAACACAACATTAAAAAGTTTAACAAAAAATAGTGGGGAAATCCGTAGCATACGTACCTAATTGTTGACACCGACTCGAGTATACAGACAGGCAATGCTAACTTAATTTATTATTTTTAGATCTAGTAACATTTCACGTTTAGATACAGAGTCGAAAAAATCCGGCTAGGATTCAAGTCACGTTTTATCCCTGTGATGTGGCAACAAAATTCCCGGGACAAAGCCTCCTTGCCAATAATACGACCGGTTGTTTAGCCGGTATCCGGAAATAAGTGCTTACATTTAACCGGACACGAATCCAACTTCATACTAATGTTCCAAACGTTAATTTTATTGTAACACTAGCTGTGCCCGCGACTTCGTCCGCGTGGAAGTCGGAAAACAACATTGTGTCGCAGCAACTAAACAATGTATTTGTAATCATTTTTTTAAATCTAATCATATTTATTTCCAATAAGTTCATCACCCACTCTCAATAGCGTGATAATTTGTACCCTATAACCTGACCCGCTCTTTAACGGACATCTTTGCCAAATTTGAACTAAATCTGTTCAGTAGTATTGGCGTGAAGCTCCGACATACAAACAGACAGAAATTCAAAAAAATGTATTTTTGGATCTGCATCGTTTTTAATACATACACGTAGCAATCATTTTTGTCCAAAAATATTGAATGTACAGTTTTTGCTTCCTTACGATTTTATGATATGTATAGATGTCACCAACTATTTTGCCGGCCGGCGAAACGTAATGGCATCGAGGCCTAATAACAATGTCGGCACCTCTCAAAGCTCTAAGCAATAATAGTTAAGCTCACAATAGTGCATAAATAAAGACTGGCCTGCATCTTGAGCCCCACAATATGCAGTTTCCTCTCACTCGATTCTTATAACGCGGAATGTCAGTAGCACGATTTGGATTTTGTTACTCAAATCAATCAAATCAGGTTCTGTTCTGCCTTTGCTTTTTCCCAAATATGTTTGGTGAGCTTCCAGTCTAACCAGGGGATCTACTCCCTAAGCACGGAGTCCGTGGTTTCGGCCTTAGTTACGAGCGTTTCCTACTCCCTATCACCTACGGACATATGATTATTTCGAGGCCCGAACTAAGAATGAATGACAACACGATTTGACAGTTGTCCCTACTACCGATGTGTTTTTGCCCGTCCGAAAAGTTGAACTTGACACTTGTTTTGTTCACTCCTTTGTTTCGGGCTACTTTCGGACGGGCGACTAACTTCATTGACGGACTTAGGGAGTAGGCCCTCAGATGTAGCTGAATATCAGTATTTTACACGGAGGGAACGCCATCAGAACTCCGCGAATCAGTTACTGGGCAATGCCGATATCCTAAGGTAAAAATCAGGAATTAGATAAAAAAGGTAAGAACCGTGGAGGCATTCCATTTAGCGCACCAATTCGAAGAGCACCAATGGTAAATTACTGTTGGTTTGTTTCGAATTAATGCTCTTCAAATTGGTGCGCTACGGCTGTGATTTTTTCCAATAAATTAAACAATTTCGGGGATATAGCGTCACAATCTTTGGGTATGGACATGGACCTTAGCCCCTTGAAGCCCTTAATTGAATGTTATTGTATCTTGAAAAGGGTAGGGGACCGAAAAAAGTCTAATATACAGGGTGTAACATTACCCTTTTGGTAAAAAAAATACATAAAACATGCGTAAGTTAATTAGAAACGCTTATTTTTATAAATAAAGCAATTTTTATTTATGTACTTAAAATTACGTTTCACATCAACATAAATTTTAAATTAATAATAATATAATAATAATAATAAATTGTTTATTTGCACCTTCAAGTTTACATACAATATAGTTTACAATAAAAATAGGCAGAAAGGTAATTATAGTTAATTTTAAGAGTTACAGCTGACACCCAAGCTAAGATAACTTAATATCTTGTAAATATAGGTATCAGCGCCCACCCTAATTAGCAAAAAATTCAAACGTATAATGAAAAAGATGTCTACTTATTATCACGTACAGTTTAATAAAAACATATAAGTGATAGTAACGCTCGTAGCTAGTTAATAAATATTTAGTTGCGACATAGCAATGCATTAAAGATTTAATCAGACACGGATGTGACGAAACGTCTTAATTCACTACCGCGGGGGTAAGTTAAAAACTTTCATTTTTTTATTTTACCGTTAACAATTTCACTGGGAACTCTATGCGATATACAATTTGCATAGATTGCGCATTGTTATGACTATTTAATACCTTTTATAAACGACAAGCACGTTTATTAAAGTGATATCGTTGACTTTAATCTCACAATTGTATATTAAAACAAAATAATGTGTGTACTTTTATTACACAATAAGAAAACAGCCGGCAAGAGTAAAACTCGAATAACCAGCGTGTAAAAATACTAATGTTTGAATAACTTATTTAATTAGCTGCTCGTTTATTTTTAGTTCGACAATACATAGAATAGAGCAATAAAAAGCCTTCATCGTTCGACGCGTACGGGTCAATAACTAGACAAAGGTTCGAGTAAGATTGTAGACGCTTCTCCGATCGACCTCAAATACGGTGAGTTTATTAATTAAGGCGGCCGACCTTGCAGGCCGCACATCCAAGGAGGTCGGTGGAGCGCGCGACAGAGACGCAGCTATACCGCCAAGACACGCTCCTTCTCGCGCGGCGCAACTCAAACCAACTGCCGAAGCGCGCCATTTCAATCGTCTGACGTATCCCTCATTGACCTTCCGTTATCTGCACTATGATTGTCTTCGACTTATCAACCGCTTTTTGTTGCCTTTTCAACTCAAACCTTTCTCCTTTTGACATCAAATAGACAAACGTATAAGGCATATAACTCATTGTAACGATTCCGATAATTATGGATAAATAAAAACTGAACTCAAACCGCGAATAAAAACCAATCAACGGCAAGCTTTAAAAGCCGCTCGGTCGCCAAGCAATTATGAATGCTAAGAGGCGAATCTACAGTAAGCCGGTATACATGACGTATAATACAAACACAAACACAGTCTCGCACCGAGTAGCCGAGAACAATCACAAGAGAGCGCGAGCCAGGAGATCACTCGAAACCGCACCTTAAGCTCATTGTGAAACCGATTACAATAAACAAACAGGACAGACGCGGTTGGAATCTTGTCAAACAGGCGAGTTCGAGCGTTGACTTATTGCCGGTAGGGCATTTCTGTGTCTGTTCTGCACAACAGAATTACGACTCTATTGCAAAACTGATACGGTTTAAATTAATTCTGTTTTTTATCATACAGGTAAAACACGGGCACGGTCGCTTACGGCCCACTCACACAAGCGCAGCACCACGCTGCCATAAATAAAAGATTCCTACAGAAACAATTTGCGTAGAGGTGATCCGAGGCCTCGGTGAATGTAGTCGACTAATCGCCTCGAGTCGATCGCGAAAGTAGGTGACCGCCCGTGATTGACGCTCTTGCGAAACCCCGTTCGATGACATTTAGACTTGACGGACAATGCACTAAACCCTCGATAATTATGAAACATAATTATTTGTGTAGCAGGTATATGGTGTTACGTAAGTTTTCAAGTGCAATCATCACAATTATTTAAGTAAGCCTGTGTGTAAGTATACACTAACAGCTAAAATAAACACAAAAAAATATCACTGTATTTTTTTACTAGTCGGAAGAAAAGGTAACCCGGAAACAATCAATTATTCCTAGACTTGTTCTATATTCAATCTAGCAAAACAAATCCGTACTAAATAATTTATACTTACACAATTTAAAACTAAATATTATATCAACATAATATATATTTTATCGTTAATCCAGACTCCACGGAATCTCTGTTCTAAGATAACGCCGCTCTACTTAACCTCGCCACACAGAGACGCGTAAACGTGAAACAATACGGTACAGTAACACAACCTTATTCATGTACCTGTTAAATAAAAACCATGCTATAATGAACTCTACTGCCTCGTAACAAAGTCCAGAGGCCGTTAAGTAAGTCAGTTAAGGGAGGTGTATTTACGCTACGTACACTCACACTAACGCAGAGGACATCTGCGTAGGTACGCGGCCGGGTGACGTTAGTGTGTGGGAATGCCAGCGAAATTTATACACACTCTTCATCGCGCTCTATTGTAATTTACAGTTTTGTAGCGTTTTAAAAAGCAAACACTTCTGTGTGAGATTATCATTAATTTATTTTATCTTTCGTAAATGTTACCGACGCTTAAGATACTGAGGAAGTGGTCTGGCATCTCGTTTGTAAACACAACAGTTTGTGATATCGTATAGTTTTGGTCTGTCTGGCACGTGCAGCACCTGTTTCCACGCGGAATAAATCAGCATTTAACAAGATACAATACGAGCAAAAAATTCAAGTTTTCCAAAAATAATTTGTCGAATTTTCCACCTCTGTTTGATTTTAACATCAATATTCCATTTGAGCGCACGCCAAATCGATTAAGTATTTAATGTATGTAAATATACACCTACGCTACAAGACACTATTATGTATAAACAAACAAACAAACATGGAAATTAACACGAGTACAGTAACAGCCAATCACTTCGTCTATAAATAGTTCTTTAACAAGATTTCATAGGCAGTCACTTTTTAAAATTAATTAGACGTATAAATGCTGGTTGATAGAGTAAACCGTAAAACTAAGAAAGTATCGAGAGAAAACAGACTCGTTCATAAATTCATATCAAATTGAAAGTTTAAGCAAATGAACACGAGTCAGTGGATGCTTTCTAGAAATTATAATGTACATTGCATTCATATAGACGAGCGAGAGATCATTCGGTGGTGTATCCACACGCGTTGACCGAGGCGGCCAGCTATTTGTACTTAGTAGACCGAGCACGCCCACCTATACAACATGTTCCCACCGTACGTATCTTACTACAGACATTTGGATACGGCATTATTGAATATAGACCTTAGATCTATACGCTGTAAAATTTCTTCTTTAATGTTAAATCTAAATTGATCAAAATACATATTTTAGCACTTTATTAATTGTCCACAAAACATTTTTTTTAAGACACAATATACCTGAAGCTCAATCCAACAAGGGCTTGCTTTGCAAATTGTTTTTTTTTTAAACCTTTTTTAACATAAAAATTACGCTGTGAAGGCGGAAACGTCTAAACCTTTTGGCTAACCCAGTAGGTTAATAGTTTTACGTTAAATAGTTATAGGTTTACCTATAAGTACCTGCTCATTCAAAGGTACTGGCTCATTCAAGAAAGTGATACCATTTTCAATAACAAAAACACTTCAAAGGCAGCTTATCAGTTAATATTTTTGTAGCTCTGCGACATTTCACTTGATGCAACACCGAGCGGGATGTTAATAGTAACATCAAATGGACGCCATTTTTATTACAGAATACCAACACCCACATGCCGTAGATCCGTGATATATTTGAATTAATTACTAATCATGTCCATAACACCCACACGACCATTAAACTATAAGAAAGTACACAGAACTGGTGATAAATAGAAAACTCGATACAAAGTAAGAGTTCAGACACCCGCAAGTTATTATAAAAACAGTACAATAACACTGCGATATCACAATTCTATAAAGACATTAACGCAGATAGGAAAACAATTAACAAAATAACAAGTTTCCAGACAAAACAGACACATTACGGGCATAATTGCTCAGTTATTATTGCTGACTCGCTTCATACATCCTCGGATTAATTTAAATCGTATACGAGAGAGGTCAGGGCTGCTTCAGAAGCTACACGAGTTTTGCAACATGATCACATAAGTGTTTTAGTGGCGTTAGCGGGAACCGCCCTACGAGACAAGGAATTAACTCGAGAAGCCGTCAACGTAGTTATGTTTACAACTAACCTAGATAGACCGTAGGGCCCGTAGGGAAACGGGCTTGACCCCTAGAAATCTTAGTTGGAACTTCAAATAAGAATATTTCACTTAAACAATTGTGCGATGATTATATCGACGGCAGCAAAGAAGAAAAAGACAACTGCTATTTTGCGAAATTCACTTTTTTACATAATTGAATTCAGAATTCTTTATTTTATCTAGTGATATTTTTTTTTCATACAAAATCTCATTTTTTCTTCGTGTTTTGTCGCGTATTTAACGGCGGCTGGAAAAAGAAAAAAAAAACAGTTAATTGACCTTCATTATTTTGTTCGCAATGCCGAATTAATTAACTATTGCAAATTTGAAAAAGCTAGCTTTGTTCTTGTAGAAGTTATTACATTTTCGCGTTAAAAACGCTCTCCTGAAAACTAGTGATTTTGAAGACAGCCGTTTATTCTTTGCTGCCGTCGATATGTAGTGTGTTTATTTAAAACCAAGCATGCATATTATGGTATGGAATCTTTTACAAATACGGATATAAAAGAAAGTTTCAATGAAATGGATGCAATGCTAGAAAACACTAAGCTAGAATTGCGCCAAATACAAAATAATTACTGTTTAAATGTGTTTAAAAAATGAACCAGCATGATGTATAATTTTATAATCTATTGATTAGTACAACTTGGATAGAACCTACCTGTTTAGATGCTGATGCAACAAAACAATTAATAATCTTAATACCTACAAGCATGACTTGAAATATTTTTAGAAGATTTCGTCATCATTTTACATGAATATTACATGGCAAACGAAAATAAGAACCTAGTGATAAGCAAAAAATCTTTAATTGAGGCAATTTTTATAGATTTTACTCGGTAAATATAAAATGAGCTAAACGTAAAAATCCTCTATGTAATTGATAGCAGATTATAATGCCTAGATTTTTAATTTGACTGCACAAAAGGAGTGTTATTCCTGAGTAGGTAATGAAAATATGCGTCATTCGATCGTATTGATGATATTCGATATTTCAAAATTTACTATTTACTGACGCTTTATTCGTTTTGTTATGACTTTACCTGACAGCGCTAGCGCATAAATTATTGGATAGCAAATGCCCGACTAATTAGTACATTACCTAAAATAGCTAGGAGCATTTATTAGACTGGACAACACGAAAAAAAAACAAATCGCACATTAAAAATAATAAGAATTGTTTATCTATACATATAAAAGGAAAAGCTGACTGACTGATCTATCAACGCATTGCCTAAACCGCTGGGGTTAGAAAGTTGAAATTTTGACAGTAGGTTCCTTTTGTAACGTAGGCATCCACTAAGAAGGGATTTTTCGAAATTCATCTCCTAAGGGTGTTAAATAGGGGATGAAAGTTTGTATAGAAAATCGTCACTTAACGGGTTCAAAATTTCACGCAAGCGAAGCTGCGGGCAAAAGCTAGTTATCTATAAATTAACAAAAACAAGCACCTACTGTGTAAACAGCAGAGAGCAGCAAAATTGGTTCAGTCGTTTATAGGTAAGCTTAATGCACATCACTGCACCGGTATGATTCCCACTAAAGAGTAAATCAGGTCAGATGGCAGTCGCCTGCCGGGGTCGCGGTGCATGCAGCTACCAACCCCGTGACCCCGGCCAAGGGTCATAAGAAGGAACACCGTGAGTTTTTAGCCGGTAAGAGTCCGGCATACCCCTTCGCCGTCCCCGAGCGAAGGGCATTTTGAGGATTTTCCCACGAAAAAACAAAAGGTCACATGGCAGTTACTAAGTGTTAATACTGAAATTCAATCACATCAGGTTAGACTGTAATGTATATTTGGAAAAAAGGTTTTAGTGATGATCATTAAGGAGATTTCCTGGCCCGCACCTCTGACTTTTCGAGTTCATGTGCGGATAATACTTTGATTTTTACTCGCGTTAACGGTGAAGGAAAAAATCGTGAGGAAACCTGCTCACCTGAGAGGGTTACAAACTTAGTCCGCCAACCCGCACCAGGGGGTCTACTCCCTAAGCACGAAGTCCGTGGTTTCGGCCTTAGTTACGGGCGTTTCCTACTCCCTATCACTTACGGACATAAGATTATTTCATGGCCCGAACTAAGAATGAATGACAACACGATTTGACAGTTGTCCCTACTACCGATGTGTTTTTGCCCATCCGAAAAGTTGAACTTAACACTTGTTTTGTTCACTTCTACGTTTCGGGATATTTTCGGACGGGCGATTAACTTCGTTGACGGACTTAGGGAGTAGGCCCCCAGGCCAGCATGGATGACTAGGTAAGGCCTAAATCCTTCTCATTCTTATCGTGCCTAGCAGTGGAACAGTAATGGCTTGATGATGATGATGATAATCGGTGATGAGGGTAGGTACTCAAGTACTCACTCCATATTATAGGAGCTAGCCTATGGCCTATTTTCGAGCAGTATCAAACTCCAGGCTATTGCTAGTTTCTTAACAGTTAAACCCAAAATCACATGGCATGACATGGGATTCCAACAAAGATGCGCATTCGCAGCAGTCACGTTTACTAGACTAGACCACTAATTTGAAATACAAGCGGTATTTCAATCAATGAATTAAAATATTTTTTTACTTATAATGTACATTATAATTTGAATATAAGTAGGTGTTACTGAGATGAGCTTTCCCAAGAGACTAACTCGGGTTATGCGCCATAGTGAACTTTATTATAAACATTAAGAAATATGACATGTTTCAAGTGTCCCTTTTAGATTCACTTCTCATTTCGGCCTTCTACTATAATTTTGCAACATTGTTCCAACTATCGTAAATTGTGGGCTCCCATCATAATTGAGGGCTGTCGTGGTGACAATGCATTAGTAATGTCATATTAGCAACACAACACGTGTATTCCTTTGTAATTATAAGCTTCGGTAGTTGGTATTTATCTTTGCTAACTTCAGAACAGTGTAAAATGCCTTACTACTGCCTAAAATAATTATGGGTAGGTACCTACCTACACTTAAAACTCATCTTGTCACTGTTGTTGCCCAGTTGGTAGTGTAGCCAGATTCGGTTTTTCGAATTTCGGGACTTGAATGAAAAAAGCGGATTGGAACGAAAAAATCAGGATGTAGAAACCGCGCTCCGCACAGTCGCCTATTATCCACCGCCCGCTCGCCTCGTACAATCATTCGTTCTTTTCTCTCGTATCGGCACGAGCTATATGAGAATAGTGCCGTGGTGAAAAGACCGGGACCGGGAAAGAAGAAATACCGGGATTTTCAGCGTCCCGCTCAGACTGCTGGCGGAACACGTTCTGCGAGAGCTGAAAATGGGGCGTCCTGTCAAAAGTGCGACGTCTGGCGGCACTGCCAGTTGGTCCGTCCCCGAAGATCGGCAGCAGCGTCCTCTTTTGCACTATAACACAAACAGCGACCATAAATCCGTTGGCAAGTCTGGTAAGTAGCTATGGCAATATTCCCCTGGCGTCTATTCATTGAGCGATCTATGAGAACACCCATGTTCCACAGTGCTAGTGCACAGTGATGTTGTAATATGATGATAACGCTTATTGATAAAATATAGCCCATTCTTAAATTCCTTCAGTTAATTTATCAGATAACTCATTAATAAATTTACCTTTAGAGTTTTGTTGTTATTGTGATTTATATAGGTGAGGTCAACATTTTAGAATTTTGAAATTTTATTGAATAAAATCTCCAAAAATAATAAAAGTACGGCACGAGCAAAGATTAAATTTATCATAATAAAGTAATAGTTTATGTATTAAGATCAGAAATCATCGCCTTGCCTTGCATAGTAAGGCTTTAAATCACATTAATCGGATTATAATATTAATATACGCAATAAACTTGTAAAAATAGATTAGCTTGACAACTCCGTATGAATAAAACAACTGGATCAAGAAATGATGTCTTTATAGAACTAAATTAATTGATCAATACGTTTTTATTACAAACAATGGTATAATGACACTCATGTAACCAATTAACAGCGATATACCCTAACAAGTGATAATCACATTGTGAAACTACAAAAATAGAAACTTTTCATTCTCATTATCAAATTTTCATCGAATTTCGCTTTACATAAGTTTTCAAACATGGCCGCTAACAGCTAGAGGGCTGTGCGTCAAACAATTTGGCATAAACGCGTAACAAAACAAAATGAGAACACAAAAAATACTTGATGAAACCAGTTGTTATTTATATAATAACTACATGATTATGACATCGGGTGGCAGCCACCTCTCAATACGCAGAGACCCGCTTAAAAATTAAACACAAATTGCCTTGAGCATACAAACTACTAAATTGAGTTGTTACGCTAAATATGGTCAGTGTGTGGATGGACTGAAAGTCGGGTATGATCGCGTCAAACAAGTATGCTAATATAATTGTTATTTATATTAAAATATTAGAATAATAACATGTCATATTGATAGAGCGGACAGTCTGGCAACTGATCAACGTTAATCATTTGTTTCCCACGATGCTGTTAGAAGAAAAACGTTTTTCGGTATACGAGTTCGAGGTCATTCTTAATAATAATTTTAAATGAAATACTGCATTATTAGAGCAAGCATCAGCAGTTGGAATTTCAGCTATAGTGAAAAGGACTTGCCTCAGAGTATTTACTTTTAATGAGAAAGCCAGAGTTTAGACTCTTCGCGCTCCTCTTATCATCAATGCAGATCCGTGATCGCAGTAAAGACAGGAAGGTACAAGTACTACAGCCGTTCCTTCTACATATCCCCAAAATTGCTGCTAACGATATCACTAAAAATATGGAGCCAGGTACTCATATATTCGTAGCCGATAAGACAAAAGCCAATTTCACACAACATTATACTGAAACGAAATTCTACTCAAATAAACCAGACAGAAATATATAAATAACACATTATAAATTCACGCGTCTACCTGTGTAGCTCAAAGTAAGGAGGCAGTTTCGAGGTCTTGACGTTGCGCACAGGCAAGTGACATCATGCTCGCGACAGCCGAGATCACAATCGAGACGATTTACATTATCGTCCTATTGATTTACAAGCACTATTATACACTCTTGTTACTATTTCAACGTGCTAACATATAATTGGCCACACACATCAGTTCCTCGAATGAATTCAAATTGGAAACTCAACTGTTTGCTTCGTAAATCAATAGTGTTTATCGAATTATAATCAGTTTTGCGGCTATTTTTCCGTTACACGTGGAAATTGCGTTGAGAAAGAACACGTTGATTAGTTCGTATTGCATTTGCATACATAGCATTACGTTTGTTGTCAACAAGCTTCAGTCTAGGATCTTGAACACTTGGATTGATGTTCGACACTGTTCTATGTTCTGTAGATGAAACAGCCGTATCAAATTGCGCCATGAATTATTCTATAAAATTGAATGTAATTGAAAATCGAAGAGGCTTATCGCGTCTATAATGTGGAGATAATTTGAAAATGTAACATTGTGGCTATGAACTAATCCAGCAGACGTTCCACCGACCACAAGCATTGTGTTCAGCAAATTGCAAAACAAATGGCGTAATAGTCAGTAACAGTTGTATTGAAACATACGAGCAAGTATAATATTTGATATTTTTATGTATCCCCTCGTACGTTTATGAATACTAATTTGTCATTTCTTGTAAATAACATTTCGAATTGAAGAATCAAAAAAACTATAAATTTCACACAGAAATGAGAATTTTTGGCGGCCAACTACCGAACGTTTGTTTATTTAAATCTTATAATAATTTTTGATTTTGTGATTTAATGTATTATTCGGCCTAGACGTCGTAAATTAAGTTACTTGACGCGTCGTTTGACCTCCATGTAGTCCGTATATTTCATTTAGTTACGATGAACCTTTATCATTGGAAAATTTGGAGTGAAATCGTACGCAGAAAACTAAAGTGAAATATTACACAAAATTAAAGATTCTCCTTTTATGTTCATGCGAATTTCTTCTCGATTATAAGGTTCCGAATTTTATTTAAAAGGCATTTTGCTTATCTAAAGAAATTTTGTATGTGATAAAGTGTAGGTAAAATAAATCTCCGTATAAGGGCACAGAAGAGGATCGCGTATCCGTACGGTAGCATTTTGATGTCGTAATATTGAAGAATAAGTTATAAGTGACGTGCGATTTTAAGTACATACAACGTCTTTGGTAGAGTGCGAGTCTGTAGTGATTTAAATTCCTTCGACTCGCAATTAAAGACCGACTATGTTTATTGAAAAATAAAATAATTGAATAGAAAGCAATGCTCTAATCAATATCGGTTCTAATCGCTTGTACCTATAAACGCTTTGCACCTAGGTATGTAGGTAAACAAGAAATATTTCAAATAGGTAAATACTTCGATATTACTATACAACTTAGTCCTATAATTATCTATTTATTTATCGTTCTTGCCCTTTATGTTAATTTTTTTATTGGTCAGCATTCAACGAATTATTACTGGAAACGTATAAATAACTTCGCATCTTGCACCACACAGAGTGACCGACAATGAAGGCTATCAGAAATGGTCCGAGCGCAACCGGTGTCGCAGGTTCTACTTTGTCGCGTGCGACTCACCCTTTACACCTCAATACTGGCGAATATAAGTATACATTAGATCGCTATCTTAACAGTCATGTGCCGTTAATTGAACTAGAAGCACTACAACTGCTTAATGGCTAACTAGTAACTACTCGTCTATCTAACGTTGCAACTATAACCTTGCTTGAGGGAAAGTCAAGTAAATACACGTATTGTGAACAATTCCGAATTGATTTCCGCTATAAAAAGGTACATAACAAGCCGTCAAAAGTCAAAACGAAAGTCTCTAAAGACTTACGTAAAATAAGTATGAAAAATATTGGTGTTATCAGGATTGAATCAAATCATTGAAGTAGATGAAGTTAAGAATTAATTAAACAAAGAATTAATTTTAATAGGCAACTCAACGTAACCATTGCATGGAAATGGATAGTTTTGTAGAAATGCGATGATTATACAGCTGTAATTAGGTGTGAGAATGATTGAACAATAATCGGCGGAGTGGGACAGTGGACAATGTGGACATTGGCGATGCGGCCTCGCGAATCGTCTGCTTATGCTTAATCGGGTCGAGCGTTCAATGTCACCGACGTCACAGCTGACTAGGGTTTCTGCTCGAGAATTCTCGAGTCGAGAAATGTCGAGAAATCATGCCAACTTCGAGACGAGAAATAATGCCTCGAGAATTCGAGAACTCGAGAAATTAAAGATTTTCTTTGATTACTATAAAATTGGCTTAAAAGTTACGTAATCTTTGCATTGTGGCTTCTGATCGTTCTCCTTACGAGGAACGAGTAAGCGAGGCAAGCGAACAGACGCATAATATACCTACAACTCCAAGTACTCTTATTATAGTGTGACTTAAAACATCAAAAAAAAATAACTGTAAGATAAACTGCGTTCATCTTTTGTTGGGTTTGATGACTAGATAACTATCCAAACAATAAGTAAGTTTGTAAATTGACCACTAGATGGGGTCTGTTTTTAAAGCCCAGCTAAATATATTTTTCTCGCCTTAAACTTTACATCTTTTTGCAGTTATGCCCCAAGTTTAAAAGAAAATCTCCTGTGGTATGTGTGTGCAATGATTTTAAAATGAACCATTTCATACTTATAAAATTTTAATCACAACTTTTTTCATTGTTATTTTTAATCGTAGCAACAACACAATAAAACTACACAACAACAACAAAACAAGTAGGATAGTAGGTAGGTAGGAGAACAAAATAAGTAGGATTTTAATTGTAATTTTTGATATTGGATGGTAAAGTTTACTTTACATCTGAAAAAAAAATCTAGGCTAACGTACCTATTCGTAATGTAAATGAATGGGTTGTAGAGCAGTGTTGGTTATTTCACAAAGGTATATATCATAGTGCTCTTGTTAAAATGATATCTCATGTTAAACTCTTTATCTGTGAACATTTCGGATGGATTTCTTCGATGCCTTTTTATTGGTACTGATATATTTGAAATAGCCTCCAGCTCTTCCAAATCAGACTCCGATGAACTACTCGAGTCCATTTCGCTGGGAGTCCAAAACTCACTATCCAAAATAAAATACTAATAATAAAACTCTAAATACTCTTGTTATAATATGATATAAAACGACAAAATAAAATCCTGGAACCGATTAACGCCCCAAATTGGTCAGTCAAGTTAACTGAAGTTTGAACTAAGATCATCTTCTGTCTGGGGTGTCCAGAAACGCAATGTGTCAGTTTATCGAACCAACAGAGGTAGAATAGATAAACTACGGTTAGGAGTACCTCAGACACCGGAAAAATAAGTTACCTGAAGTTTAAACTAAGATTATCTTCTGACTGGGGTGTCCAGAAACGCAATGTGTCAGTTTATCGAACCAACAGAGGTACTTAGAATAGATAAACTACGGTTAGGAGTACCTCAGACACCGGAAAAATAAGTTATCCGAAGTTTGAACTAGGATTATCTTCTGACTGGGGTGTCCAGAATCGCAATGCGTCAGTTTATCGAAATAACAGCGCTTTCGAACAGATAAACTACGTTCAAGAGTACCCCAGAAAAAGGGCGGAAGCTGATTTTTTAAGGTTTTTAAAAATTTCTCGAAAGACCCGAGAAACCCGAGAAATCGGGCTCGAGAATTCTCGAGACCCGAGAAAAAAAATAAGTCGAGAAAACAGAAACCCTACAGCTGACGTAAAACAAGAGAAGTCGCGTCGCGACCGCTAATTTGGTTTTGACATTCCATTAGAACTGATAAGAAATAATTAGTAATTCTTTCTCTTCTTCTCTAATGTAGTAGGTATCTTCCTACTGACTCTAATATAAAACAAAGGAAATTTGCTAATATAGTTAAATACGATTTAGAAATAATGTTTACGATATCGCCAACTTTAGTTAAGGAATATTTTTTAAGTCTTGCTTTGTATTTTTTTTCAACATTTAAATTAAGTTTAAAAGAACATACAATCAAATTTTGTATAACAAATTTTTTGTCTAAATTCCGACAGATCTCTGCTAGAAATCGCCTATGCTTTAACCTAGCACCACACAAACGCGACAACGCGTTTACAAGGTACTACCTCAAAGAGGACAAAGATCGCTTCCTCCGATACAATCTGTTTACAGTAAATAGTCACTTAGGCTGATAACAATACTGATGCCGCAAAGATATCGCCCAACCTTGACTTTAAACATCTATGATTTCGTTGTTTTGACGTGAATCCAACAATTGCAGTGTTTAATCGTTTTTATGTGATGTTTATTTTAGCTTCATTTTTAACTTCTGCATCATGCAGTGATTCTACGCCTTAGATTTTACAAATCTTTGAAATATCCACAGGACCGTGACATGCATGCATACAATAATTTGTTTTTTTTTATAGATATTAGATAGACTTCATTCCAAACTAGAACGTGCTAGCCTATGTAAAGTCCCGAGTTATGGTACGGCAAGTCGGGACACAAACATCAAACAAAAGATTATCCAAAGCCCGATTTTGAATTTGGGAGCAATTGTTTACAGCTTATCCATGACAATGTTCATTGATGAGTTCTTTCTGGTAGGACTAGACAGGCCCAGACAAAGATCTTCATCCATTATTTCTCCTTTTTGCGATCCTGCTTTACTTCTTGAACGAGATTAATTACATTATTGATCAAATTATTGCATTTGACATAAAGTACATGTTTACTATTTTTCTAACCTATACTTTCCTGTTTCTGATAACGATGTTTAATATTGTGTGTAGGGCTACCAATTTATCAGAGACATATAATAGTGTTAATATAACAATTTACATAGGTAGGTAATTACACTGCTGTAAAACCAGTGTTATTCATACCATATTGTTCTTATTTATGAGGCTGTGTTTCACAGAATTTCAATTAATTTCACATTCACGGAAACCAATACAAGGGATCTCTATGTTTATTAAAATAATGATGTGTGCAAATAGTTCTCTTGTATTTCTTTTATTCGATAAATAGGTAAAAATCTGGAGGCCGTAATAAATGGTGTCCTCAACTTTGCATCCATACTGCGTAATTTGAGTTAATATTTAAACAGGTAACAACACATTACTAATGAGCAGAAACAATTTCGTAGCCACTTAATTGTTGTGCTCGAATTCCACAAAACTCGTCTGTTAAAAAATGTGCTAATTAGCCATAGTTCATTTGTTGGACCTTATCAGACATCTTTGAAGCCAAAAGTTACTTAAATATCGTTCAGGGTCTTTTATATAAAACCTTGGACATATTTCTGAACAATACATGCAATGTGGGCGAACTAGCAATGTTGCAGACCAAAAAGGCCAAATTAGGGCAAAATTGAAAAGTTTCAATTATAAAGTGGCGCCTAACAGTAAACCAGAATGGTTGATGTGTAGCGAATCAAGAATAAAAATGATCGTAATTGATAATAATTGATAAATTCTATATAAGGCTTTACAGAACTTTAACAAACAAGTATGATGTAGGTATATCAGAATTTTCCATTAGTTTCTGATATTTAAGTAGATCTGTACGTGTAAACAGCCTTGTAAAATAAGTCATACATAACATATAAAAGTATTTACTTGCAGCAATTTGCACCAGAGAATATTTACCAATCGACGTATCAGGCTAACGGGGCTAATGTTGACGCCACACAGGGACTAGAATGTAAACATACCGAGGATTGGGCGCATATTGCACAAAATTTGTCTCTAAATTGAGCCGGCATACCGTGCATCGTAATAAATCAACGCTTCTAGCCTGTATTGAGGACAAGTCCGACCTAAGAAAGGTAAATGCCTCAATGCTAGTAGTTGTAAGGAGAACGCGAGCCGCGGAGGCGAGAGGTCGCCCGTTCTAACACGACGGCCCCCAAACAAACGCGCACTTATTTGCCAATACGCGTCCATCTTAATACTGTGTCTCTGTACCTACTCGATGAATTAACCTAATGCATTATAGTAATGTGTTGCAACACGCCTAATCTGGTCGAAATATTTTACCTTTATTACAGTTACATTTAAGGTTAACTGCCAAAATGCTGTTAGACAAAACTGCATTACGTCATTATCGGTAGAATTTACGATTTCGCACAAATATGCCTAGTTAATTCAGTTAAGTGAAAACTAGAACTGGATGCAAGTTAGTTCGCAACTAGTCTTTATGTTATATTGAACTAGTGTTTAATGATTCAATGAATTCACTTTTCATGGAATCGTAGGTGTCCTCGTAGGCACACGTGACCGAGTGGACAATTATAACAATAACGACTAGCTAAACACACGCGCAAACTAACATGTGCATCATCCTGCTCAATATTAATTGTTGACATGAGTCTTCAAGTCGACACATGCACACCTGAATATTGCCAATACTTCTGATTAATGTCAAAAGACAAATGGACTTCGGCATTAAGGTCAAGGTGGTTCTAGGCAGGCGAAGAAAATTTTACAACTTACGTAAGTACTTCCTCGATAGGTACAGACTTGAACTTAACGCGACAAGAATATAACATACGACACGTGATTTGCACGTGAAGCGTACAGTTTTTAATATAAAAAGTAACGCTGTTTACACACAAGTGGTGTGAGCCATCATTGGCTTTATCAAGTCTTTTATTTAAATATTCATTTGCATTCAGATTACGTATTATAATCTATTCGAATGACAAAATATTATAAAAGGAACTCGACTAACGGCCGTTTTCAATAACCATTACTTTTATGAAGCTTATGTCAAAGTCAAAAAGACATTCTCAGGCTATTTTGCCTTATCTAATTTCTATATTATCTAGTAGGACAAAATAACGGTATAAAAGTTATTGAAAACGGCCGTTACCTATATTAAAATAAACTGTTTAGTGCTACTTACGTAATTTCAAAGGGAAATTAATAACGGGTGGTGCTCATGTGTGGCCGTGTTGCACCGGGCTGAGGCAACACGACAACTGACATATTGATTATGGAAAAAGAAGCAAAAACCGTTTCAAGGCAAGTGTTGCACTGTGCGTATAAAGTTACGAGTCGTCAGGATTAAGCCTGATACGTCACTCTGAAACACGCCACAATTATTATGTAAATATTAATAGTACATAGAAATAAAAACTACTTGATCGTATCAGCTGTGGCTCTGCGTAAAGTCACGAAAAAATATGTCACCCGGTACTCTCAAGCGATGAGGTAAACTCTTCAGTATTTATTTTACTATTGTAATTGCAAAACTCAGTATGTTTATCTAAGTACAAGCTCGTAAAGACTGTTATTTACGATTGTTAGGGAAATCTGTCTGAGAGAAACCAACCTTATGCACTACAGAAATATTCATACCAAACGTTTTGTCACACTTGCCTGATTTGTTTTGGCCCTTCGCATTCCATTTACCTCAATATGATGGATTTAACTTTCAGTCCAAACCGGATGTTGAATTGGTTAAATACTCACTTAAACCTGAAACATATGAATGAACCTGAATATCTGCCTGATCTGAATATACTTAGGTATATATAGCCGCCAACCGGCAGCTACGCATGGATTGGCTGGAGACCCTTCAGGTCTCGCCAATAACTGCCCGGTTACGTAGAAACCGTCCCCTAGGACGACCTACAGCAGTCCAATAGAAAAAAAAAAAAAAAAAAAAGCTACGCATGGACTGTACCTACGAAAGTTCGACATGAACATTGGGTAAAATTACTATAAATCTATATTTTAAAGAAGTTTTCTGTGGGACAGATTTTCACGGTCCCATAGAAAAATAATGATTTGCTTCAAACCGGCTTTCAATATCTCGTGTAGTGCCGGACTTAAAGACATCTCTTCCCGTGAGTGTCGTAAAAGGCGACTAAGGGACTCTCTAGATGATGGGCAGCAGCGTTCTCTGAGTACTTTAACAACCACACTGCGATCGCCAACCCGCCTGCCAAGCGTGGTGATTACAGCAAACCCCCCCTTTTGGGAGAGGCCTATGCCCAGCAGTGGATGTCTTTCGGCTGAATGATGATGATGAGGCTTTCAATCGTGTTATGTGGTAATCTTCGGGAGACAGTTTAATTTTTTCGGACTAAATTGCCATTCCCCTTTACGTACAGGAAAGTTTTTAAAGCCTTCAAAGGCCCAAATTCTCTGTCTCTATCTTACCACAAGTTGTAGCTATGCACGAGCATGCAATACTTCTTGAGCACGCGCCACTAATATAGCAAGGCCTTGCATATTGCACCCTTCCTTATACGCTGCACTAATACTTTTATCCAATCTTACATCACACTTAACTTCAATAGCTTTCGCGCCTGAATTTGACCCCTGCAGACAAAAAATGTTGCTATTTGTTTCGACCCTCAAATTTTTTTGCTACCTGTCTTCGAAAGACCCTGAATTCCTGCTTAGCCTCGCACGATGTACAACCGGTAGCTACGCACTACGCGATGCGTCGCGCGCGCCGCCTATATGGCAAGGTCGGCGGGTGCGCCTGCGCCGTCGCACGCGACATCCGCGCAATCACTTTCACTGAGCGTCTTACCAAATGCACCAAGAGTTATGTGGACTAGATGTGACGGGGAGCGAGCACCGTTTATTAATTGAAGATTTACAGTAATTGTGGTTTGCAGCAATGCGACGTGATTTTAATTAAAACAGCTCAATTAACAAAACATTGGTTTTAATATTAGCGTGTTTGAGCTACATAAATTATTTTTCACCGCCTAGCTGACATGTATAATTTTATTCATGGGACAGTTAAAAAACCAGTTCTTGACCACGTTATTCTCAAATAAATGGTATCTACCTATACTTAAATGTATAATAACGGATTTTAGGGCGCTAGGTAGCCAAACAAAACCAAGACTGAAGCAGACGACAAGACACAAAGATGGCCTGAAAATATATTTTTTAGGTTATTAGGTATTATAGCAGCTCAATATTTTTACATGCGCAAGAGTCACATCCAGTACAAGATAACTCGGCAATAGTACCGAGCATTCGGCTTCCTGTTCGACTCGCGCTAAATTCGTTTCAGTGCGAACTGTGCTTTCGCAACTTGACTAAGCTCACGTAACCGCTGTTACAAAGCACAAACAAGACATTCATATGTGAGCATTGTGACGACCAGATAGAATTAAATGAAAGCAATGAGGTTATTTAACATTTGGAGAGCTCGTAACTATGGAGTTATATATCGCAAATCGAACGATCTTTGAGATTCAATCGCGCAAAGCTTAGGGAGAAGCCACACGGAGCGGTGCGGTGCGCCGCCGCACGGCGACCATTTTGCTGGATCAGCGTGCACACATAGTACGCGGCGTCGCAAGAGCCACGCGCTGCAGGGCGGCACCGCACCGCAGCGTGTGGAACGGCTCTCCGACAAAACATCAGTGGTCTGCGACGCCAGAACGGTGCCGCTCCGGCGCATACACCCTCCCCCCTCATCTTGGTCCGGCGAGCGTGCGGCGCGGCGCCTCACCGCACCGTGTGGTAGGTAGGCATGGAAATTTGTATGTATTACGCCGCAGCGGCACCGCTCAGGCGCCGCGCCGGAGTCGCACCGCTTCGTGTGACTTCTCCCTTATTTATCTTGCCTAGACTGGGTGACGATTATTTTCACATAGAGACTTCTCTGTGCCTCGAAGAGCACGTTAAGCTATCGCTATGACATTCATCAAGGCAGATAGAAGCCTAAAAGTCTGTAAACGGGTCTAACCGGTATGTGAGTGTCCCCATTAATTGGGTTACAGAGGTCACATGACAGTCGAACCGTGTAAAATCTTGATATTCAGCCGTATCTGGTTATACCTACTGAAAGCCGACCTACCATCGTCACAAAAAGGCTAGGGTAATGACACTTGGAGGGCAGGATTGGGTCGCTCTATGATTTTATCAGGCTACAGGTGGAAACATTCTCGTAAGTTGCCTCTAAAGATAATTACCTACGCAAACATTTTTGGTGATAGCACGTCCTAACGTTGGTATAATTAGTCGTTGACCGGATGGAATTCTATTCAGGTGTCGATGTTGTCTATTGTTTAGCTGAAATTAATAGTTAATTAGATATTATCTGCACTAATTAATTCAGTTATGATTATAATATAGTATGCGTGCGCATTGTCAAATTAATAGTGTTTGTTAAAGTAGGTTGTAAACAATAGCACGCCGGTTAAGATGTTAGTAGGAAGGTCAAACGGTCAAATTGGTACAATGATATTCCAAGCTAATTGGAGTGGTAACTGGAATACCAGCAGTGTGTCAACCACACAAAGTGATCTAGTATTATTATTACTCATCAAGAAGTCTTGAACACGAACAAGCATAGTTTTAGATAGCATTTTGCATATTTTGACTTTTATAGTGCATATTTTAACATTTTATTACGTATTTAGATTCATGTTGTGGCGTTTTTTATAGCAAATCATTATAATAAGCTGACGTTTAGTTTTCATACTTAAATGTTTATAAATTATAACATCAAACAAACATTTAGCTTGACATTATATTCATTCAAATTAATCCTAATCCTGAGTAATAATAAATGCTAAAGTTTGTTCCAATTTTGCGACGGATATTCATACGAGCTTGCATATATTTTGCTTGTTTGATGGAGAGATAAATATAGAATACCTAGTTTTGAAACCAATAGATCGGTTATTCCTCAGGGACTTCGATACTTTCGTTCCAATAGCTTCTGCTCCAGTTTAAGTGATTACCTTTTGCATTTTAATAAACATGATAAGTAACATAAACAAACAATGTAATTAAAATTCATGCTCGTTAATTCAATGAACTCTTGATTAACCTCTCTTTGTCATAGTACCGGACCTGGCGCCGGCCTGTCGAAAGCAGTATTTCTAAGGCAATGAAAATTTATTCTTGATAATATCCACTACGAATTAGCTATGTGACTAATGTAAACTTGTTCCTTCTCTTAGGCTGACGAATTGGTAGGATATCCCGCAATCACTAGTCACTAGTAGTAGTAGTAGAATTTTAATGGCAGCACTGCAAAGAACAACTAAAATCTTTACAATATTGCCATTTTGCAATGCAAAGTTTGCTCTACTAGGCTAGGTAAGTAGCCATAGATATGGCTAACCTAAATCTGATTAGAATAATGACGACGCTGCAAAGATTTTTACCGTAATTGTTTGCAGTGTTGCTATATTTCCTCTGCAGAGGTAGCTTGGCCTAACCCTACCAATCGTCTGAACCCCTTCAGTTAGTACCTAACGGGATGCACTGTGTGGAATGACGTCTACGGGAAGCATCATATAGCTTGCTCCTCCTTTATCACATTCAAGTAAAGATGAAAATTTTTAAAGAAAGGTAAGCCAATTACCTCGCTGCGTACTTTCGTATTACTTTATAGCTACACGTGCCCATTACCGCTGTTATAAAAGTAATATTAACAGTAGGCAATGTAAATTACAGTATTTACAAATTTTTTCGTGTTTCCAAAACCTAGTTAGGTAGGTAGGTACTTTCTTTTGTTTTTAGTTAAGTACTTTTTTGCCTTATCAAGTGGCTAGAATGCCTTTTTTATAATCAATATTGTGACAAATCGAAGTTTAAGTACTTATCTATGTTTATTTGTTGTTATAGTATTACGTTATAGTAATTGTATTATGTTTCATTGATTATGTAATTTTTATCATTATCTAAATATTGCTAAAAGACAAGTCAACGAGAAACGTAATAAAATATGAATAAGAAAAGTGAAATCAAGATTTTTTTTTAAATATCATTCTTTGTTACCAGAAAATATTTAAGGAAAAGGGATAAAAAAGGCAGTGCCGAAAGCATAAAACTTTCTTATATGCAGCACTGCAGCTGGAGGTAGAAGAATTATGAAAAGTAACAGATTGAATTGAATTATAAGACGATAGATTGACAATTTGCCTTGAGTCCCTGCACGACGCAACGGAGTGAAAACACTCGTTAAAAAAAACGAATAAATAATACTACCAATGCATTCATTATACTAGGAAAAGCATTTATTATCTAACAGAAGAGTGATTATGCACTTAAAAACCATTCGTACCTTCAACTAAAAATAACTACATCGACAGGGAGTAAGTATGTAGTAAATTGAGTCAAATACATGTAATAGCGACATGTCATAGGTGCGTCAAATAATAGTGGAAAATAAGCCAATTGGCGTGTACCTACATAAAATTAACTGATAACACACACGTTAAAAACTACTCGTGCTATTTATACTGAATACCTAATGACACACTTGAGGAGCTCGTGGCTAAATTACAGCCGCATAGACCGATTTTCCGGGTTAAGCCACGCTTGCCGAGGTTGGTCTGTGGATGGGTGACCATTTACCATAGCGAGTTTCCTCCGTGCCTCGGAAAGCACGTAAAGCCGTTGGTCCCGGCTGTCATTTGTAGATCTTTGACAGTCGTTACTGTTGGTCAGAAGCCAGAAAGTCTGACAACCAGTCTTACCAAGAGTATCGTATTACCCAGTTACTGGATTGTGGAGGTCTGATAGGCAGTCGCTCCATGTAAAATACTGATATTCAGCCGCATCCGGTTCGACTGGAAGCCGACCCCAACCTAGTTGGGAAAAGGCTAGGCAGATGATGATGATGATGACCTAATGACACTTGATGTTGATGAACTGTTTTCAAAGTATTACAATTTTAGAAATATTAAATACATAAATTAATGCTTATCCTTGTCAGGTTCAACAATTTCAATAAGTGCCAAAAGACATCGCGTAACAATGTTTTGTCAAAACTGATAAATTTCACCATGGAGGGGTTGCAAACTCAAGATTACTCATATTTTTTTTTTCTCATTGTACCTATTCGTACAATTTTGCACGGCTAAATATTTTTTTTAACTCCAAGATTAGCGTTGAGGTTATCAGTTAAATTAAATTTCATCTTTTCAATAGAGGCTTTCCCCACGTGATAAGTTTCCAATAAATCCTCATCGTCTATCATAAACTAGCCTCTCTTCCCTACGTTCTTCTTGATAAGACGCAAATTAATTCAAAATTATGTAGAGGCCGCTGGATTAATAGTCGAGCCATATGAAATCAGCCTATCTCAGACCAGTACTGCCACCTGATTCAGCACGATTCTATTAGTCAGTTATCGACCGATTCGGTATGTTTTTTTTCCCTCGTAATGAAAATCGTAGACGGAACGAGATAACGGCGACGAATCGGTCGACAGCTGATTAATCGTGTCATTCTGAATCAGGAGGCAGGACCGAGGCATCTCCAAATTCGAGCCCTGAACGTGCATAAAATAAGTCTGGTTAGAAGCTTAGCTAACTGATAAGACCCTGAGGACGGTCAAAGACCGTTGAGTTCAATTTCAAAGTTGGGCACGATTGTGGGTTTTCCTGTTTGAGATATTCCCAGTCATACCCGGCACGCTGCCCAATAAACGACGATGGACGCTTCTTATCGTCGATGGCACTGACTGATGGTTTTTCCGTTTATTCATTGTTTTGTTTAATCCAGATCCCAGTTTGCCTACGCCCCGAGTAAAGATAAAAATATCTACGGTCCATGACTGTACTACAATAGTGCAGCTGTGGATAGTCCCCGGCTGGTGCCCCATCCCATTTTAGATTAAATTTCTCAAAGGGGCCTCTGCGCGTTGGACCTGTGTCCACCGTATGCCTTCCAAAGGAACGGACACCTTCCGCACGGAAAATGAGCCGTGAATACAGAGAATTACAATGTTCACGTCATGATCAACAGCTGTTCTCTTCCTCTCTTTATTCGGTGTCTACAAATCCCTGGTCAGTTGATACAAAAGTTTGTACTAACGCTTATAATCCGATGTTTGATTTACTTAGGAAGTAAAATGGAGAAAATAAACTAACAGGAACATAAAATTAACCGATAACACGATGACGAACTACCTATTCGTAAGCTGTGAACTCAAGAGCTAATGACTCATTTTCCAGCTGTTTTGCAATGAAGTTATTAATTGTTAAGTTAACAATACAACTTCTGATTTTTTAAAAGGGACTTTGGAAGCATACTTTTTTGTATCTTCTTGCTTGCATTACAAACTGCAATCTGCATGCCAATGTTGCTCACTATGCTGGTTTTTTCATTGTCCTCGTGACGATTCGGTTTTGGGCAAAATATATACCTACCTACTTATATAGCAGTAGATAGTCTTTTGATTTTCGGTTTTCATTAGAAATGACAACGTCCCGCCATCTGCAAGGGAAATAAGAAAACAATATGAAATTACTACGGGTTCTCAGATTAACAATTAAAAATTAAACAAGCTTCCCGAATTATTGGCGTTTTAGATTTTTGCCAAATTTTTTATGTAAACTCACCGAACACATACGTAATATACATAATTATGTAATATACATTTGAATAGTCTAGTGAGGCGACAAAGAATACCACATGCGTGGGACACCCAAGGAGGGTATTAAGACTTTTCGATAGTTAATTAACTATCGATCCAAGTGCAACATTGAACTTGTTGGTGAGACTACGAGTACATACTACATGAAATCAACTCTCTACTGCCTTAGATTTTTTCGTTTTTGTTTTGTTTTCATCTCTTATACCAGTGGCAAACTCCACAACTGTTGACCTGATAGCTTAAATACCCCGTTAGCCCCTTGAAGACTGCTAAATAAATAAACGGTCTTGTGTAAACTGCCATAATTACCGCGCTTAGCTGGCTGATAGAGAGTGTATGTGCACGTGAACTCTTTAGTCGCCTTATCCAATACTGCCTCTAGGAAAGCTTTCGCAGCCGGTGACCAAAGAACACTCAATTAGGGGTGAATATTCCAAAAACCTTAACATTTCTAATCTCATTACCGTTCTGCATTGTTAAGTCATTAAGTATATTAGTTTCAGATTGTTTTTATTCTTGGTAGTGATAGTTTTATTTTTTATTATGATAACTGGAGTTGTAAACGCCTGCATTCTTAACTTTGGGATGATAGGAATTATATTGTTCTTAATTTTTAAAGGTTTTCCGTTGAATCCCTTCATCAAATAAACGTTGATAAATCACCTCCTAGAAAGTTCATATTCGTTGACTTGGTCACATATACAGAATTGCCGATTCCTTAAATCATTAGTCACAGTGTCAAAACATGCTCTTTTGTCTCTGCGGTTTCGGTGCGACTCATTTTTGAAACACGTCATTACCTCATGTGATATAGGCACATAGGTCTTTAAATTGAGGACGGGAACATTCTTTGCATATTTATTAAATAACACTTTCTAATAAACCAAAGTGTAAATAATAATTTTCCCTAAAAAGCCCAGCAGTCAATAAATACCAGTACGCATAAATCCCATAGATTTAAAATGTCAGATTTACTATTTGCCTTTCGCTCATAAAGAATGTGCGTGAATGAGATGCAAATAACGACAGTCAGACATAGTCACTATAGTCGAAGCGCCGCCATTTTCAATCCTATTCTTTGTATAGTTAATCGGGTTATACCTTACTTATAAACGATGGTTAAAGGTTTTTTAACTAAAATAGCTTTTAAGTCTATTGCCACCCCTATTTATTTGCATTCAAATGACACGGACAGCTATAATTTAATCAGTGTTTAAAAATGACAATCTTTTTTTAGTAAGGGTTTGGGTAGGTATGTGTATAAAACAAAGAGGTTAGCTTGCAATCTTTCTCGGTAGCTGTCGGAACAGTTCATCTTCTGAGTATGCTAACTATGGACTCTAACTGTTATACTGTGTTCAACATAAGATGAGTCCTGAAATAACGGTCATTTTGTAAATTGTAGCCGTAAGGCTAAGACTAATGGTGCTCCCACACTGCTGTTAACAATGTTTACAAACATTAGTTAACATTTTATAAAGAAACATAAATAAAAAAATCTATTAAAATATTATCTAAAATCTATTAATAGGTAGATTACGTTTATTATTATCCGATATTTTTATCTTTTTCTTACATTTTTAGTAAATGTATTAATGTTAGAAAATGTTTGTAAACATTTTTAACACCAGTGTGAGAGCACCATAAGACTGCCATCGTAAAAACGTAAACGACATCACCAAAAACCGTAAAATAGCTATATTATCCATATTTTGTTTTTTTAAATATTTGATATTCTTTGCATGGTAGGTAACTTTTTTAGAGAAACGTCAGGAATCAACTTACTCTGAAAGGGGTATTATAGTGTACGTAGGTACTGTAAATTACTATTTTTTCTAAACTTTATCAATATTCACATACCCGGCAAATGTGTTCTTCTTCCTACTCATCTAAGTAAGGCACGTACAAAAACAAATTAACGTCACTGTGTACCTACTAATAGTTATTATCTAAACTCGTAGATCTCCGCTGACAAAGTGACCACATAGGTATGCATAATTAAGCTGGTAAATCAATACTACAGTGCTATATATTATGTATTTGTTGTCCGTCTGTGTGCCGAAGTCGGTGTACGGCAGTGCTTTGATGTCCCCGTACCTTGAAATTGGTGAGTCATGATAACCAGAATGTTTCCAAATAACCAAATGACCTCATACGGTTACAGCCATTTTGAGAATAAAGATACTGCAAAGCAAATACGAAGCAAAGTCACCGGAACCTTGTTTTTTGGGGTCTATCAGTTTTGTTTTATAATGTCTCAAATTGGGTAGTAGGTATGTGTGTAGGAATTATTCACTCATCATCTGTCTGTGTTCTGAATAATTTAAGTAGAATAGTAAAAGAACTAATATTTAACTACCTAGTCCGACCTTATAGCGTTGTCTATTATAGCTCATATCGATTTCTACACTATTCACACATAAGTAACATTATTGTTTTTGACTCATGACATTATTACAAAACGTTAATCCAAACGAATCACGTTCTGTTACTTTTCACTTTTCCATCACTGTTATTATTTTCTTACAACTCCATAATCTTCCAGTAATTATCGTCATTGTTAAGATCTAGTTGATAATAATCGTTTATTGACAAATAATGACAAATCTTTACCCATAAATTAACGGGACACTCAAAAATGTTTAGATACGTATGTAATTTGATTTATAACATAACGTCGATAACGCGTCGCTGTCACATCGGCGCATGATTCGGTTTTGTTTACACATACTTGACAATAACAATCGGCGCGGCGTCGCAACACACACATACACACCGTGCAGTGTGACAAGGACGCCAATACTATGACGAACAAACACATATGTACTTAGCGGACGTTTTCAAGGCACATAGTATTGACACAATGTGAACCTGACCCGATTAAGAACTAATTAAAAACATTAATACTTCAGTCATAATGGAAAAGGCTGTGCGCGTGAAGATGAAATGGAAACCTTTATATCGGCTAAGGTTAACTGTTATGTTGCGTTGATAGACATTTTTTTAATTATGAAGAATACCTACCCAGTTGACTCTACCTTCATTAAACAAAAGGAGACCTATTATGAAAACAAAGAATAAAAAAAGAAAACAAGAAGAAAGAATAGCCCCTTGTTGAGCTTTTTGATGCATCCAATGATTTATATTTATTAACTACGAATTGTAACAGCAACATCGATCCTACCCCCTTACCTATTACAGCTACCTTGACAACCCCATAATCAAATCCTAATTACGCCAATGACATTGACTTACCTGTTAGTTACGACTAATAGTAAGTACCTACATTAAAATAAATTGAAAACATTTTCATAGAAATGGTCACCTGCTCTCTTTACCTAGGGTTTCGTAAAAGCCTAAAGGGATTATTTTACGATGGGAAAAGTATCGGAGAATTTGTAACGCTAATGATAATGAGAAGATCGCTACAATGAACTATCAGTGGATACTCGACCTATTATTGAAGTAATAAGGTTAGTCAGAAAGTCACTGATGACGATTTTAAAGCATGTTAAAATTTCAAAATTCGATCATTTTTATTTCCATGTAAAATATTGTTTATTTTAATTCTTTAAAAAATTCTTCTTCCCTACTTTAGTTACGAATTCAGAAAATGGAGCTTCTAATTCGTGACCCCACATATGACCTAAAATGTAAACACAGCTGATCATAGCTGACGATAGATAGATTTGAGCATTTTTTTTTTCAAATTGTTGAACAGTTATATCTCTTAAACTATTGACTTTTGGGGAAAGTGGTAGAACAAAAGTTACTCATTATTATGGGAACTTTAACACCCTTTCGGATTAGTATCCCCGCCCCCGTTCTGACTCACCTTGTATTTAATTTAAACTTAAAAACAAATTGTAAAGGGTTTTTTAAAAGAAATAAATCTGTAGATATAAAAATTATAAAAAAGGGAAAACAAAAAAAAATTGTTTGTACTTGTAAGTACATGACTTATACCTAAGCGTAAACGAAGCATAGGAGTCTCATTGTCAGCAATGAATATTTTCAGGCTGATCGAAATGATGTTAACTTCAAGCTATCTCATTCTTTCTTAACACATTCGAGTCCACCACACTTTTCAAAGAGCTCACACGCCATGCCACCATACATATTGCTAGTGGACTTTCCAGGAGGGTCCTCGGCATTACGGTTGCGCTAAGATTGAACCCTCAAGGAGGGTTCCTGGCGTTAGGTTAAAAACCGTGAAAATACGCTACTACATAAACACATAAACGCCTTTTTCCCATGGGGGTAGGCAGAAACTGTAGAACGCCACATGCTACGATCCTTACATACTCCTTTCGCTTCGTCCACGGTCATACATCTTGTTATACACGCACGCCGGTTGAAAGTACTACGCACCTGTCCTTTTTGAAGAACATCACCAATAACATCAATGTATGTCCTTCTAGGGCGTCCTCTATTGGCGTTTCCACTGACATTCGCCTTATAAATTCCTTTTGTTAATCGCCGTTCACTCAATCTTTCAACATGCCCAAACCACAGAAGCATACCCCTTTCAATTTTTGTCACTACATCATCTTTTAAACCGCAACTTTGTCTTATCACATCATTCCTCACTCTATCATTCAAAGTTACACCGCACATACTTCGCAAGGAACGCATTTCCACGGCATTTATTCTACTTTCATGACTCTTCTTCCAAGACCAACATTCACTTCCATACATAAGCGTTGGTACCAGTACACCATTATGGACAGCCAGCCGTGCCTTTTTGGACATCGACTGGTTAGCCACAACCGCATGCATAGCACCATTCACTTTATTTCCCGCATTTGCTCTCCTTTCCACATCTTCATCAATCTTACCATCTCTTGTAAACATACTTCCCAAATAAACAAACTCATTCACCTGTTCAATACTTTCATCTCCAATCTTTACCTTACACCCAGATACATCTGCATCTCTTTCAAAAACCATTACTTTCGTCTTACTTACATTAATTTTCATCCCTTTCCTCTTATATGCTTCGTTCATCACAGTTACCATGTCTTGCAACCCTTCCACTGATGTACGCTATGAAATACGCTACTACGTCCTAAAATAGGTGTTTGCTAGTTTCATGATGGTGTATTTTCCAAGAAAAACCTTCATTTAAAATGAGCCCTCCTTGAGGGCTCCCGGCATGGCGAATGCGACTACAGGGTGCCCCCCTGGAGGGCACCCGGCACTGAACGTGTTAATACATCTCCAGCCTGAAGACGGGCACTGGTTAACAAAAGGCTCACTCGAACTCGTAGACTGCTACAATGAACGATCTTAGGACCGACCCATTCTAAGTATCGCTTTGCTTGCAGGAACTGGACATAAAAGTACGTATCAGTTTCATTAAGCAAATTATGACAATTTATGGTTTATGTAGCGTTAACAACAGGGTAACCAGCCTACAGGAGCCCAATTCTACTAACAGAAACTTTTATCAATTGCAACTAAATCGTTCATTCAGACAGTTTTCGTTTACAAAAACTATCAAATTGTTTGACTGCAAAAACAAAACCAAACAAACCAGCAACCAAACAAACCCAAGTTTTTGCTGTCAAACAATTTGATAGTTTTTGTAAACGAAAACTGTCTGAATGAACGATTCAGTTGCAATTGATAAGTTTCTGTTAGTAGAATTGGCCCCCAGGTTTACGTAGTAAGTGACATACAAAACAAGATTGATTGAAGTCTTTTAAAAAAAAACAACCTTATATTAATACCACCACCATTATTTAATACCACCACCATTATTTAATACCACCACCATTATGTAATAGTGTGTAGGTATGTACTTTAAATAGATCGTTAAGCTGATATTTACTTTTTCGTCAAATCTCCCAAATTAGCATAGCTTTTTAAACAATAACTTGACTGTTTTCCTTGTGGAATCCCGCAAGATTATAAATGTTTTTATTATAATATAATTGATAAATTAACTTGCATTAGAAATCATTTAGGTGTTTATTTTACTACTATTGAAAATTATGGTTGCCTAATAAAAACTCCGTATTTTTGTCTGAATTTACAACATCAAGCAATTATTAGAACGGACATCTTATTTATGAGTCCTTTTATATACGGCGTCTTTGGTCATCAGCGTCTCATCGCTTGTATGGTGAAAGAAGATGACGTCTGGTCAAGCTGGGTGTTGTTATGCGATCTGTGCATTCCCTTATCTGCACTACAACTTCCCAATTAATTTATGATTCTCGGCAAGGCCATTGTACCTGGAACTCAAATACACCTTTACATAGCAACTCTTAGCTAGACGGTAGTTCAACGATGAATAATAAAAATGCCCGTTCAAATTCATCTCAGTTTTCATAGTTTTAAAATTACTTCGACAAACGACAAGGATACAGCATTTGGTTTATGACGAATGACGTCATTCACAGTTCCCACTTTATTTTTATCAGAATTATTAATAACGCTATAACAAGCTCTACGCTCTGCCTAGTTATGTAAGGGCGTTTAAATATAGTAGATTCAACGAACTTTACTGAAATGCACGTGACACATTGACTTTTAGACTTTGTACCAAGGTCCAAATGTTAATCGTTCTTTATTAAGACACCTTGGTCGCTTAAATGAGATAATGTAAATTGTTATTTTAGATGGAATAATAAATTTTGAATGCGTGACTTCGTCTCATTGGAATAGTCGTAGCAAGCACGGCTGAAGATTGAGAGTTTGTAGACTGGATTTATGAGTAGAGTAAATATTTTAATCATTTCCGATAAGCAGAAAAAAAATGTAACTGTCTAGATTTAAGTACAAAATTGTGCCCCACAAACTGCTAGAAGGCCTTATGTCAAATAAGCCCTACATAATGCCAATATCAATGAGCTGGAGTGTAGATCACTCACTTTTGTGAGATCATCGGCGTGATGGTACTGTTTGTAGGTACCTATACCAATTTTATTATGTTTGCGTTATCATTTTTAGTCCTTTCGCAACCACATATTACATTGTGAAAGAAAGATAAAACTATCCCCGTGATATAATAACAGTTAAAGCTGTCATCGTGATAAGCGAGTGACTGACATGATGAGTAATACAAATTTAATTCATATAATTAGGTATCACATCATATTATCCAACATTACAATGTATTTACACTTAAAATTAGATGACTATTTCTGAATCATTTAGTTGCATTCTGTTGTAGCCATCCACTACGAACGCATTCGATAGGGATAATGCGTTACCTATTTATTTAATTTGTACCTATACCTCATGCAAATTTTGGAGAATAGGAATTGTTTAGTATTGAATATGGTGTTGATAAGCTGTATCTGGTTAGACTGAAAGCTAACCCCAACATTATTATGGAAAAATGTTATATGACGAACGAAAAAAACGAATTATAACCTTATCTAGATATGCTGCACAGTCAAAGTTGTCTATAATAGTGAAACAGCGGAAGCAGTTATATACAAAACTGTATCGAGTCCGTATTTAGTATTTACACCAATGATCCTCGATGACGGAAGGCAAAAGCAAATAACATCGTTATCCGGGTACGTATGCGCCCATTCATAACCATTGTGATCGCGTGTTTTGTTCAATGTCGCTCGCTGCTTTATAAGTACTACAATACAGATGCTATTATCTTCTCAACGTTGTGGAAATTATGTTTGATTTGTTTATTCGTATTAGCATTTGTGGTATAAAATATTCAGTACTGAGTGAAAATGGGTTGACGAAGAGAGAGAAAGCGTATGAAATATTAAAAACAGCATGACACTATAAAAATAAAATATATTCTACACCTGTAATACCTACCTAAAGTCACTCACAATAATGTACTACGATACAACCCCAAGTCCTGAGCCACTGTCTCACTTCGACAGACGTAGGAATCAGATAGAGATCCTGAAAGCGCGAGCGCTCTCGAAAGCTTCGCTTGCGACAAGCTACTACTACAAATAGAGTGACGGAGGTGAACTACTAGACCAAACATAGGAATAATGAAAATTATGGAAAGTTGATTCAGAGGGAAAAAGAGTCCTTGATTATTGCTAATAAAATATCATTAACCCTCGTTTAAAAAATTGTATGTCCCGTATGCTTTAGGACAACAACTCGAACGTAACTACGTATCACCTGAAGTGTTATGAGTACCGTATATGATACTCTGTATTCTACATTTAACACAGTTGAAGGCAACAGCATTATAGGCGGCAGTGGCGCGTAAGTCGACACCGCTACTTGTCCGCGCTATGCAAATGGAGATAATATGCGTACTAGCTAAGTGACCGGGTTGCGCTACCTACTCACACAATGAGGTTAATATCCAACCAAGTTGTAAATAAAAACTTGGTAAACGTCTCACTACGGATACTGGCACGCTTCTCGATTCGGTCGGGTTACAACAGAAATCGCTGCGAACATGGCGCATGTGCACAAACCGAATGGGGTTACCTCACCCACATTCCTGCCTTCCGGAATTTCACTCACGTTGACAGTCGCAATGTACTGATACAATGACTGTGTTTATCGATGTCCATCAGATTAATTCTGCGCCGTTGTTAAATGGAAATTAGCAAAGCAGCCAAACAGCTAAAACGATTAGAGTAAATTTACTTGAAATACGTTCACAAGTTGTTTTATTTATCACTGCTCATTTATTATTGTGATTGTGACGCTATTATTTCGTGGTATTAACGATATGCAATTAATATTTAATTTGTTTTTTTCTTCTTTGAATCCGATTGGAGTTTAAGTATCAGTTAATTGTATCACATAATTATTTAACTTCAAAATTCCCGCGCATTTATCTTGGACAGATCTCAAGCTGGCTACTTCGCGAACCATTACCGATGGTTAATCTGGTGCGCATCTGAGTTCCAGTTTCACGATCTGTCAAAACGTACCGTTGCTACGGTTACCGACGTCGCCAGTACCCTAGAAATTGTCTTCATCGATCTCACCAGCGATGCCAATTTATAGCTCTTTCTTGGCTTAAATTATTGGAATTTACTACCTGGTTTCATTCACCCTTCCTGAACCCAGTGAATTTGTTTTCGGGAAAAAAAGAATACCTAATGAATAAGTATGTGTCGACAGAAATGTTTATAAGATCGGCCCTACTCAATGAAGATTAGGTACTTAACGCGTATGAAGTACTAGGCTAGTTTCAGCTGGCACTTGTATAGCAACAATGTACTTACTTATTATTATTCCAAAATAATGTCGCTCTTCACGAATCATCTTGGATAAACTTTCTTTATATCCTTATCTTTTTACACAATAGCAAACAAGAACTTGATAGACGATCACGCTACTGTATTTACTTAATGGGTAATTCTTGACTTTATCTAATCATCATATGCAGAATGCGTAAGTTTTTTTTGAAAATAAGACATTGGCTTGAGACATTTAAGTGGGTTTTCGTAGCTGGTGTATGGGTTGAGACAAAGAATTGCCAATTATTCCACCTGCCCTTGCGGCACCTGGACCGGCTGCTCTTTTTATTTATTTCAACGTCGGTGATATTTTTATTGTTCGCCTTCGCAGGCGATGGCGGTCACAAATGAAATGCGGTGCGAGTGTGTGCACCTTTTTATGTCCACTCGTCAACTGAATTGCCTACATACGATCACATTTTATCACGCTGAGACGATTAAAAAATAACAAAATTAATTCAATAAATTATGATTTTTTCTTGATCCTGAATAAGTGTTCTGTACGTCAATACATAACGCAGATGTTTAATAGAAAGCCAAATATGCAATTGCAATCTACGGCTAGTGCTAATGAAACGTAAAATAGACTGGATAGCCTTTTCTCTGTATTTATTTATACTGTTCTTAAATAGATCTTCTTAAAATAGCACACATAGTCAACTTTGAATTGTTTACAAAATAAATTGCACATAATAAAATGTGTACTGCGGTAAGAACATAGGGGCATGTAGATAAAGTGTTTATTAGACACGCAGACACTCAGTCTAGTCTCTAAGGTGCTCACGGTTTTAACGAATTGGCTGTATGTCATTCGTAAATAAAAGATAGTAAACTTAAGTACCTACTTTAAGCAAAACTTCAATTGTGAATTGGCATAAATAGTAATAATCTTAATTCTAATGATATCTTTGTTTCAACTTAAAATCATAACCTTATAAAGATCCATCACTAATTTATACACGACTGTAATTATTCAAAAGAACGAAGTTATCTGCGAATTGGTAATATATTTTCGACGAGTACGAGTCTCATCCTGCGTAAGCTACTGAGAATCGATCACGGCTTACTCCGAGACGCGCGCAAAAAATACATATCTCCAAGTTAAAACCGGCTGGATCGAAAAGATCCGGCCTAATATTTGGTGTACGTTTAACCCTTCAAAGCCTGCCGGTCGATACCTGCACAATTAGTAGCGTTTTTGTTCTCAAATTGATGACTCCGAATCACGAGCGTCTGCGCACTTTAGCAAAAAGTAGGATCGTTAGACTACTTTAAAGAGATAATATGGCTGTTAAAAGCGTAAGATTATACTATGTGAAGGTATATAACAATATCTAATGAAAAATAGTAAATAGGAACTGAGCCCCAATAAGGAATTTTAAAAACAAATATTCGATGCTATTTCATTCAAATAGCAGAAACATTGTGATCATTCAAGAGTGCCCAAGTAAAGCACATCAATAAAACCTCATCCTAAATTGTCCGCATAATACCAAAATGTAAAAAAAACAAGTGAGGAGACGCGGCCACGATGCGTCGACATGGTTCGTTGACCCCGTCGATATTTCTCGAAATTCGCCTCGGAATCCGCGCTCTTTTCGCTTTTTAATTGTAGGTAAGTAACCGGCTACCCGACGACAAGGTGATACGTTTCCAGAGAAAAAAATGTACGTTCATGCCCTCACACTGGAATTATTGTAACGGAACATACGAATTAAGATTTACAAGGAAATGCGCGACAGATTAAAAAAATCGCGCTCATTCGGTGTCGGATAATCTCTGCCGTCCAAACGTCGCGCTGCGCGCCCGCGCCGTTTTGACCAAACCGGCATAATTATTTTAGTGTGCTTTAGCTTTGACGTCATTTATTACGAGCGGTGATTGTGCTTTAGATTTATCACGTGCCTTGTATTTTTGGAGCTGTAGGTGGCATACCTGTCTACATCAATAACAATCGCGAATGTAACACTAAAAATAAAAACACTCTAGCAACTAACGTACTTAATACCTATCTGTTGAAAATCGCACAGACTACAATAGATATTTACAAAATGTTTGTAATATCTTTAATAGCAGTACGGAAGTTTGATTTTCACGCTACGGACTGAACAATGGACTCGAGACTCTCAGCAACCGAGCCATTCGAATACGTGCAATTTGCTACGAATTTGATTACCTTTCTATTTCATGGGAATTTCTTCGTTATTGTTATAGACAAATTTGAACGAGACCACGTATGGTATTTAGAATAGCTGGCATGAACCCAAGATAATTTTAAATAGAGCACGAGTAGGCAGATTAATTATTATGACACATGACTTTGTTTAATATTCACGCATTTAAATAACAAGATCTTTATCATGTTGTCAACGTTGTTGGCAATTAGTAAAAGTTTAACTCGTGCCGATTGAAACAGCATACGTAACATAATCATAACTTGATGTGGAACGCGAGGGTGTATAAATCAATAAATAAATAATGCTAATGCTGTTGCTAATACACCACGCCACGCATCGTGCAGTCTTCAATAAGGTGCGATGTGGTGATCGGGTCGCACGCACCGGCCGTCGCACGCCGCGCCGCCCGCCTCCGTACACCGGTTTAGGGCTGTTAAAACATACCTTTACTAATAAACACACGTATATCAATATCAACTTATTTATTTATAAATATTAAGCCTACCTGCCAACTGTTTTCTACTCACGCGATATTGATGAAAATAGATCACATAAATACATCAATTTTATTTTAAAATTTCAGCAAATTTACTGTTTCTATTATCTAAATTGGTGCTCACGTTTAGGTGGTGGTACTAGAAAAAGTATTTAAAAATACACACACGAGGTACGACCCTAACTTACAAGCACTCGATGATGTTTAGTAGATTATAATTAGCCGCGCTGCCAACCCACAGCGAGTGGTATACATCACAAGCGGAAGCGACTTCATGCCTCGTAGACAATGTCTAAACCGCTGTAGTTATTGTTTCTAGTTCATTTATTATTGTGTAATACTAATAATATATTTCACAGCTACGTGCAAGATAAAATAGTAAACACATTACTCACACCGTCATCATGATAAGTGGCGGAAAATATATTAATTATGATACGTAGGTGCTAATGACAAATGTACGGTGTAGCAGTTGTTTACACGCAGTTTTACGGAGAGGATGTATGCATGCAATTTTATCTAAATAAAGCTATGCATACATTCACATGAACGTGGAAACTCTATTTTTTTTAAACATTGACATAAGTACAATGTAACCGTTTTAGATTATTTATTCAAAATGTTTCGCAGTAATATTCGCAATTTCATTGCTATATACCTAGGGATTTCACTTACCAAAAGTAACGTTAAGGTTTTAAAAACTAAATTACTATGGATTTCCTCAATCACAAATTTGACTATCTCCGACTGCATGGCTTAACATAGCATCATAAATAGTAGAGTAATTGCATCAATTGTGCAGTTGTCGCATCGATATGTGTCGGTATGTCGCTCGTGGCTTACGTGACGACGGGACGGGTGCTAGGCGCGGCCGGCACGCGCCTCGCCGCGCCACTCGCGCGCACCGGCAGATGTGCGCAAGCGCAGCCGACGCACCGCTGCTGCCTCTACCTGCATCGCCGCCTCTCCATATGCGCTTATTTGCTATTTACATAGACCCACCGACCTTGAAACCACAACTCTACGCGTGAATTCTTAAATAAACTAGTTAAAACTTAGGTAATGAATTTTAATAATAAATTATAAAAACCCAAGCTTTGTATAGTAGTTGGAATTTTATATGAAACAATGCTCTTCTTATTATTTTGGAATGCAAATTTAACGTTTCCAATACCGTAACTTTTTGTGACCTAATTAACGGATTCGAACGCTGAGTGGGTAGAATCCCGGGCTATTGGTATTGCGCAACAAGGAAAATTCAATAAAGCTCAGCGTGTAAATTAAAAACCCATTTTTGAAAGCGGAACAACTCACATACTGAGTCAGTCGCGAGAAATAATAGGGAATCGCTACTAAATATAGTACATTAGTACTATGAATAGACGCGCCCACGATATGTAGCCGTGTAAATCAACGCCCGACTAATGTATTACAAACCCGATACATGGCGTCTGAGGCGTGAAACTAAAAACAACTAAAAACTTTATACATATTTTATTATTCCTTAACGCGTTTTATTATTCGGTTAACGCCGAAGTGCTCAAAATCATTGTGTGGAACAAACTTACCTGACCCGGAAACGAGTTCTCAATAAACAACCACTTCTTTACTATTCACTTGATAATGAGCCGACACGGTTTAATAATATTTTGATTTTCAATAAACTACTTAATGTTTTCCAAAAATATCTAAAACACAATAAATTACATTATCTTTGACATACACTTATTTGTTTAACCTTCTTGGATATTTTATTTTTATTTTTGTAGTTTTTTTTAATGAAACACTTGCCTTGAAACGTGATAATCAAAATCTAAAATCAAACTTTTAATTATTCATAAATGTGCACACATCAAACATGGTCAAATAGATTGTGACTAAACAAAAAGTCAGTTATCTCGAACGGTCCGATCTAAAAGGTATTTGAGTATGGCACACTCCAGTAAAGGGCAGAAGTGATATGTCGACATATGGGCGGCTCACCGCAATGCGGCAATGTTGCTCCTATGTACACATACGTTATTATGAACCACTCTGTCGGCTAATACTCGCACCGTATTTATAAATGTATCGTGTAAACGCACATAAAAATATTCGATGCAATAAAGTGAACGATCACTATAAACAGCGGATGATGCACAGATCACGTATCTATTCTAAAACAATAACATAACATTCTATTAAGATGTTTTTCGCTTTAAAATTTTGGCGGTTCATGCAGCAGATTAGATTATTTGAACGACATAAATTTTGATATAACCTTGTCAGATATAAATAAATAGGCGAAGGTCTTAATTAAATCGCATATCGTTTGGTTCATTATAATCGCGGATGGTAAGTTGCTAATAACGTTGTACTCGCCACAAATGTAGTACCTAAGTCAACAATATTGTGTGTGTTGCTATAATAAGAATTAACAAGATATCAATAGCGTGTTTATTCTCCAAGCTTATTAAAGCAAGAGCTACGCGGCGCGGCGCGGTGCGGCTCCCTCACTGCGAGTGTTGCCGACGCTTGAACTTTACGTGACGTGTATTACGAAAATAATTATTAAACGTTCATTGCACACAATCCACAGAGATGAGTGCGTCCAGGAGCACGGTGCGGTTTAGTCGGAACGTTAGCGACCGATTGAGGTGCTGGACGGATGCGTGCGATTATAATTAGGATTGTATTTCTGATTCCGACGAAGCTCAGTATGGCGGGCAAAGCTGAATTCCATCTGAGTCATTGTGCCCGTTCTGTTGCCTTTATTTTCGTAAAACACTCCATCTCACGCGCATCATTGTTTCATTACCTCCGCTCTTGTTAATTATTGTAGTGCTTAATTAAAATTACAACGGCGTATGAATTCGTTTTGTCATCGTTGTCTTCAAGTTGAAGTCATTATGTGTCCAGTACATTTCGCATGCTGTAGGTACGTACAATAAACACAGTTGACGTACATAACAAGACAATTAATAAACTGATGTTTACGACGTTGACATAAGCAGGTACGTCAAGGGCAAATTCTAAGAGACAAATAATATCTTGTTACTTTAGTGAGAAAAATACTGAAGAATCTTAATAAAAAAGGAATAAAACAGTCATGACGTCATGAGCATAGGTCAAAACTGAACAGTGTAGAAATATATACACAAACGTGAATTTTTAGAACGTATGCATTTATGGAGCGAAGAATGTGATAAATTTTCATGTTGTGTGTGGCTTTCTCGTCTCGTAGCTGCAACATCGAGCGCGAAGAATGGAAATCATCGCTCGCCTGTAAATAATAAATATAGACGCGCGTTATGTCTAACTCGACACTTTGAGTGGCACAAGTGAAAAGAGAGAGCGGAAACAAGTACTTTAGTAGAATACTAAATGCGGATAACATTTTAATTAAGTAGGTTAGTATTGTAATAATAAGTTTTTATTGATTGTTTTAATACGACATGTACCTAAGTATCAGTATTTTGGATATTTATCAACGTGAATTTCTGATCAAAGTGTCTGCTTAGATAAAACGTATCTTCTATTTCCGTTATTTTGTTTTTAATGAAATCTATCAGAAGTGTAAGGGATAGTATTAAAACCAGAGCAAAAATAAATTTGAGATTTATACTGTTTTACTTTCAATTTCCAAATAATTCTTTTTATTAAATAAGTGCAAGTGTAAACGCAAATAGACTCTGAAAACCAGTAAATTATTAGACCTATCCAAAAAAGAAAAACTAAATTTTCATGCTCATCATCCTTATCGATTTCAAGCTTAGATAAATAAGTGCAAGCTTACGCAAATAATAATCGCGAAAAATGCTAATACATTAGTGTAACGAAGAGCGAACAAGCCGGGGGCACGCGTGATCGGCGACATATTTCCCGAAGTACGGAACAGGTTTGCGCTGAGGCGAATGTAGGGTTACCACACGACGGGAGTTTGCCTTACATGTCAGCAATCGTAACATTTAGACACCACTCAGGATTTTGATAACTAAATAAAGAAGAGTAATAAATAAATACTGATTTACGGCGCTGATTACATTTGAGTTGCCATAAATATTATGGCCTTCCACAAAATACTATAGAGCAGCTATGTGTTCGTTAATTTATAAGTAACAGAACATATTCACGAATACAAGCTAAGCTAAACTCTGAAATCCATTGTTCTATTTATATGACAAAGATCAAAGTAGAAGTAGCAAAAAAACCGCTCAATAGATATTATAAATCCACCAAAAGTTGCCTTGACGGAAATCAAAACAGATTTTAAAAAACGGGGTATAGTAAGTTACGGATACTAGTAACTACTTCCACGTTATCAAATATTGAAACGTGACTGACGTCCGGTTTCTGAATTGAGAATTCTAGGATAGTAACATTTGAGTACGGAGTTGTCGAAAAAATGACGGATTTTTTAAAGCATTTTTTTGTCAACTCCTTACTAAAATACTACTTATGTATTGCTTATCCCGAATTCTCAATTCAGAAACCGGAGGTGAAACAGTTGAATTATATTTAATATATGATAAGTTTATCACCATTTATTACGTACATGCCAATTCTTGTTAACACCTAATTGGGAATTTACTTACAGTAAAACCCAACTAGTCTTTTGCCCGTCCAACAACGACAATTTGGGAAAATAATAATACGTTACCCTGTTTTGTAAGTACTTTGCCTACCTATGACGTTTGTGTGTGCCAAGTGTGAGGCAAAGTTTTTTTTTAAAGTAGGTTGTAATCCTAAAGTTAAAATAAAGCGTCTACGCAAAACGAATCATTCTGTCATCAGATCAATAAATAATTGAAGTCGAATTAATTAAGTCGTCTCGTACGACTTTACAATACCTAAATGATAGAGGGTGGTTTGGCGTAGTTGAGATTACATAACAAACAGAAAGTTTAAGAAACAAAAAAAATGCAATAATTAATTAGGTACAAACACAAACAATTATGTTTAAAGACAAAATTTCGGAGTTAGTTTGATGCTAGTTGAAACGCAGTAGTTTGTTTCTTTTGTTCCTCGGATGAAAACAAGACACTTAATTTCTGAAAACTAGTATTGTCCTTAGTGCAACAATCATAATGTACCTACTACAACTCACACAATTGGTCCTACTTTTTGGTTCCATTACAATAAAGCCCGTGAAAAAAGTGAAGTAAAGTGATCCGATTTTTGACAGTTCAAATCTTTTGTAAGTAACGAACGTAACATCAGAAATTAGCATCACATCGATGTTAATGAATTCAAACTAGATTTCTAAAAAGGCTTTATATTGATTACATGCGTAGATTTAATTATTTTGATCACAATTTGAACGGTCAAGAAATGGATCACTCGTAATTGTTGCTTTAAGTTTTGTATTTCCTTATTACGTCTCGTTATTGCTGAACATGGCATTTATTTGTTATGCTACTGTCTGATGTCTGGTGGTTGTCATGGTAACCCTAAATGCATGTAACTCGCAGCCGATACGCCTGCTTGCTACACCGCGTTATGTGCCACTTGCAAAAGTTCTAACTAAGTATTCGACTATGTTATATATCATTTCAGTTCCTACTTTAAATACTTACAATTATTGAAACTAAATGCTATTTAATTGATTCCATGTACATATTTTGAATTTTAACATGGTCTATTTTTAACTTAAAACATTTAAATTCTACAAGACAATTTTACGTAAGAGGATATTCATAGTAAACGTATAAGTAAATAAAACTTCGATAGAAAATCTCGGTTCAGACACTAGATGCATAGCTGCACAATCAGTAACACAAAGCATAATTACGATACATAATGAACTTGCGATTTCTTACTATTCATTCCAGTTAGATAATGACTTTAAGATAGACAAAGAAATATTCACTTTCTTTCACGCTAAATCACATCATCGAACAACTTCTCTACAAATTAAAAGACAGTATTTGGTGTAAGGAAATGGCGTACAATTAAATAGTACAATGTAGCACATAGTCATATTAATTAGCCTACCAACGTTTAGTGCTGAATATAAGCCTCCTAATTGCCATTAAACTGCGTCTATCAATGACAAACTCCAAGCGTTTTGTTTTTTTGGCAATATAACCGATCAAAGTATTTGTGGTCGCAGTTTGTTTTAACTAGAAGCGAAGAGGACGCGCCTGCCCAGAAATCTGCTAAAAGAATCCCTTAGTCGCTTCTGCCAACATACCTCCTCAGTTCATGCACCCTAATGCACAAGCAACTCTTAACACAAGCATTAAAATTTGTTTCATAGCGAAAATTTCGTTTAACACATTCAAAACTAGAAATGCATGCGAGCCAAACCGCGTCTGAAGCCTAGTGATAAGTAAACCGAGCGTAAGTTCCGTTATGAATTTGTCCGCGAACTATAACTTCCACAAGTTCTAACTGAAACACATATAATCAGGAACGACGGCCATCGCGACGCGTAAATATGAATGTTTAGTAGTTCATGTTAGCGGACAAAACCACGAAAAGATACATGGTATATTTGGACTTTGATGCTCTCTTTTACAATATCATATTACCTATTTATTTATGTCAAGTCATCAATATGTCTGTAAGATATGCTTCGAGTAGTTGAACGATGTCAATCACAACATAGCTTTCGAGCTTTGAGCTTTCATTTACGTAGCAAACAAGCAATAGTAGCTACTTTTGTTTAATTCAATTCTAAGCAATCTACGACTGCAACTGTCTCAACAGCCTTGAATTATAATATTAAGCTTAAGATATCCACTGTCATCAAATTCACTTTGTGTTAAATACAAACAGAAAAAAACGAATCACTCGATAAACCAGAAACTTCAGTAACGGAATAAATAATAACATTGGACTAAATCATACTTTTATGATGAAGACGACAAGAAAAAGGTGTTGACGCTCAGAAATACAAAGCACGAAAGATGGACGCGATTATCTTGTAACCAGAGATCACAGATAAATCAGAGTTATTCCAAAATAGAAAATAGCTATTTCTGCGTAATTCGAAAGCTAAAATCATATCAATTATAGGTGTCATCTTACACTCACTGTCGATACTGCGAAAATTGTTATGACTATCAAAGGAAAGTGCGATAAAGGTTTTTCCTACAAATAAAATACCTTTGGGGGCTCAGTCTCATTACATATTGTTTTTTTTTGCCAGCAACTATATGCAACTGCTTTTTGTATTAATATTTATATAAAAAAAGCAGTTGCATATAGTTGCTGGCAAAGAGTAGGTCACCACCTGCACCATCTTTTCCCAAAATTGTCGTAAAACGCCATACAGGAATTAAGTTTATCCACCTGTGATTTCGGCAATATTACCATTCCAGCTACCTTACATTACTTATTGGTTGGCGCACGTTCAGAAGTCGACGTTCAATGGCTTGACTGATAAACGTTAATGGATTGCCTTTAGAACTGAATCCGAGATGCAAGGTGCGGTATTTTGACAGTAGTAATAGATAATTATTTGAATTATTTTATGATTATAATTAAGCATTTGAGAATGCGAACGTTCAATACGTCAACCTTATACGTGTTTTATTTCTTGGACTGAACTTAAGCCGTGTCAATCATCCGCAAAATTAAAATACCAGCAGCGAAGTGAAATTTCTCATAAAGCAAAGACTAGCTCATGTTGTGTGGGGTTCCACAGGGACACATACTTTGCCCACACTCTATATGGAGTTAAGAACCACAATTGAAATAATTTTAATCGGGCATTATACATTATAATCATAATAAGCAAGATGCTTAATAAGCAAAGTCAAGATAACAAGCTGTACCGAAAAAAACAAAGACGGTTTTTTCCAGTTTCGGCTTTACACGTACACGTATCTAATAATTAATAAGATATCTCATAATTGTAAGATATCACATATTAAAAGCCTAATTTAAATGGTGATTGTTTTATTGGTAAAAATAACGCAGGAGAGACGATAATGGCGCAAACATAAGAATGCCTAGATCCAGCAGTACCTAGATGATTCCAGACTAACGAAGGAGAAACCTAAGATCAATACACATTAATAATTATAAATTTAGATCAAGAACAACATACGATCCCAAGAAAGAATATCTAAAATATTCCGGTAAAAAAACAAAGAGTTTTACAAAATAATTGCAACACATCGTGACACTGGTTAGGCGCGTAATCGTTATCAATGTCATAGTCCACACTTGCGATAAGGTATTGCTATTTCGGCCCGAAAAATGCATACCTATTAGGTAATGGTTTCGTTTCAAAACAGAAAGTTAATAAGTAAGTTTTAATACACTTGGGAGCAAAGAAATCGAGCCACTCCTTTTTTCACGTGTCCTGGTTATTAGTTTTCATGAATTATATAATTCTAAGTTGACAAAAAACGACCCACATTATAAAGGATAACAAACAACCTTTTAGGCGATATATGTTTAGAATTGATCTGTTCCATAATACCAAAAATAATAACAATTACTTACACGTGAAAAATAAAAGTGGCTCGATTCATTTGCTCCCAAGTATAGTAGATAGAGTCCCTGTCAAAAAATGGAGTAGTTATTTATTCATCATCATCATTCAGCCAAAACACGTCCACTGCTGGACATAGGCCTCCCCCAAAAGGGGAGAGGTTGCCGTAATCGCCACGCTTGGTAGGCGAGTTGGCGATCGCAGTATGGCGACACCCACGGGAATAGATGAGGTAGTGCTATTCTTTAAGTCCGGCACTACACGAGACTGCGGCACCATACGAGGTTATTTATTGCTGAAACGAAACTCCAAATAACGAAAAAAACATAAAGCTTAAATTACTCATCATCCACCCATTGCCGGTATAGGCCTTTCTTTTGTTATGAGTGTGACTCTAACATTGCACCACAAAATTAAATACCATAAGATGTGGCTGCGAACACCACTGGGATGGAAGTACAGAGCGATACAGAAATAGCTGATGCATGTACAAATATAATATATCTGTTTTTTACGACTTCTACGAACGTAGGGATGGCATACATTTACGTGGAACACTGATTTGAAATGAATTTAGAAACATGAATATCGCAATAAACGCAATTCATAAACCGAAGAGTATACAGATTTTTTTCTGCGTGGTCTCCTTCATCAGTGAAGATGAGCACAATATTAGATAAAGACTGTATGAAATAAAAGGATGTGTTGGTAATTCGACAACCCTATACCCGCGATTCAGCTCCGAGGCGCAGCGGCCACGTTGCAAAACCGCCGAGTTGACGATAATAGCTGGATCATAAAATAAACACGGCGACTGTGATTTATAACTGTTGTCAACATATGAGGAAAAACTGATTTTTTAATTCTCCGCTTTCAACGCTTTGATGATGAGCTATTGTTGTATTACTGAGTGGAATTGCGTGCTCGCACGTGACCTCCTCAATACTAATCGTATCTTAGATATTATGTGTTTTAATGTACTTATGTTCCTCGACCGATAAAACTTTTCCATTACATATTACATTATTTATTCTGTGATGACACCAGAAATCTTTATTAATAATCGGAATATCCTTGGTTTCTTGTACGCGGCAAACAAAATTATAATATGGACAACAATCAAATTACTGCCTAGATCTAAGATTAATGGTCGGTTCATGAACAATTCAAATTTAACACTTCTTCCCTCACTAGCCGTTTACATAATACATCATTATTCATGTATATTAAGTATCTACGTAAAACAGTGCCTGAACGTGCATACATTTTTATATATTTCGTAGCGAGAACGACTGAATTGATTCCCGTAGCAAATTAAACATAAACAATAATCAGTATGTAGTAAATAAACAACACGCGTAGCATGTAAATGCCACATTATCTTAGTCGTCCTCTTTCTGTGTCGTTCAGTTTCAGAAATAATGGCCGCGATACAAACGATGCTATAATAATAATTTTGGGAAAACCCGCGTAATAAATTGGGTTTAACTGATATTCTTAATATTTAAAAAACATAACTTACAATCTTTATTTTTAAAATAGGTACTTAATGTCTGTAGAAACGCGACTTTTTTACATGAGGACATTTTCACATAGTTACAGACAAAATAGTTACAGTTTACAGTAAAAAATGTATGTCAAAAATCTTATTTAACCAATGAGGTTTCGTAATTGTTATAGATAATTATGTACATTAATGGAAAAATACAATTAAATAAAGTTATGTATCTTCATTATAATCTTGCAAATAAATAATTACGCTTTACGACCAAATGGTTTCCCGCCTTCGAGTTGCTCTTTTGCGTCTACGAGTATACACCCCCGAATCGTCTCTCGAAAACAGCTACGAGTCCTGTTTCAACGCCCACACAGCGGGCAAATATCACCCACTTCAGGAATCAATGATCACAGACTTAATGAATAAAATATGCTTTAACTAACCCATTATAATATCTTTGGGTACGAAAACCGAAGGTAGAATAGGCGAATAAGTAGGCAAGTTAGGAATTTCAGCCGCCCGCCCAAGGCTAAATAAAGCTAATAAATGGGGAACGAAAACTTTCCTTCATAATGTAACATTTTTACAATCAAAATACCTTCATAATAATTTATTTCCATTATTTTTGTGAATAAAATTACAAATGGTATAGATCTACACTGATTAGATTCCACCAATACTTCTTATTGACCTTCGGACGGTTTGTAAAGTCACGTAGCACCGAAAAATGTGAATATAATAACAATAATATCAGTACTTAGGTAAGTATGGATGCTACGTGTGTTAATGTACACAAATGGAATATATTCGTTATCAGTTGTATCCTACGTCACGAAGTTTATCTGTATTGATAACGCTCCGCGGAAGAAATGTAACTAAACACGTACTAATCACCACTGTTAGATGGCATGGCTGTGGTTTTCCGGTTTCAGGAACGTCAAACTATCATCGATTAACGCAGATTCAAAAGTCATTCTAATTCTGACACCAAATCTCATCGTAAATAGATTTTTTTATGCATAATGTTTCGTGTTAAAAATGTTTACAAAAGCATAACATGAAATCTGATAAGAGTACACTAAAACTATTCCGGTAAGAAAACAAGTTTGAGTAGCAAACAGGTTGGTAGTAAAAAATAGTGAAGAGTCGACAAGTTCAAATAATATAGCCGAAAAGCCACACTAGTATTTAGAACTAATTTGTAATTTAAACTTTGTAATTGTCTCTTGTGCAAAGTTACATAGGGTAGAGACGACGCAAGTGGCTACGAACCCCTGTAAAGGACAGTGTTCCAGTGCTCGCCAAATTTTAGTTAGTATGACTTTTAAATTAATATAAATCCTTCGCTCTGAATATTTTCCGGAGTATTTTCGATTATGATGACAAGGTTTAATAGTTATACTAATGATTAGCTGATAGCTATGTAGCTCCATACCGCATATCGCAATGTTGAAAAGACTTGGCGTAGCAATCAACTCTCACTCAAAGGATGTAAAACAATTCTTAGTTTTTTAATCTCTGAACACCTATTTTTAATGGTAAAGCAAATTTAAATTGTTAAAATGGAAAACCAGCATTACATTACGAAAACTTATTTGTTCCTCGTTGTCTAGTCTTAATTGCGAAATAAATATGAACATTGTTATATTTACACAACATTTTATATTTAGAGCCCGTGGAGCGGATAGGTAGTTAATTATTTTTATGAATGGAGTAGAGGGCGGCGCGGGCGCATCGGAACGCGGACGAGACGCGCCGCGCGCCGCTCTACGTTCGCTTTCCCGACTTTCCAGTCGGCGCAGGCGATGTGCGTGCCGCACTAAACTAATGTAGACCACTTCACAAATGTTAAGATCAATCCTCGCACCATCATTTTTTATTACAATGATAATATATTTTTGCATTAAGTAGTAAATACATTACTCATTTGTCAAACACGGAAGCTTTTGCGTCATATAAAATTGTAATTTACGCATACAAAAAATAATTCAAATTAAATATATTTTTAGTTACATTATCGTAATTTATTGTAACGCCATTACGTCACAACGTTTAGGTACTTCCAAGTATGTTTTTTTTATTATTCTCATACTTAGGTAGATGACAATGAGTAGTCTTCAGATAACTTGTCATTGTTTTTGTTTCTCGTATTTAACAAAAAAGATCAAGAGGGGTAATGCTTCACTGATCATCTCAAGGGCATTGTATTATCATTCTAAATGTTCCAGTATAGGGTAAAATAAATAAAACAATATTTTTGAGTCTCAATAATGTAAGTAAGTCATCCTGCTGATGATGACAAGAAATATTACGGAAGTACATGCGGAATTATCACTGTTTTTTTAATAATTTTTGCACTTGTCTACATAGAAAAAAATACACTTAACAAAATGTGATGACGTTATTATGTCATAAATAAATCAGCGATTAGAGTAATAATAATTGAAGATGTGTGCGAAATGCGTGCAGTGCAGCGACAGCGCGGCGCGTACCGCAGCAAGGACATCTCAGGACAAGTCACTCGTCCTCTATCGTCATGCGCAGGTAGCGGCCAGAGGACGACAAGCCCATTGTTTATCGTTGCTAATTATTATGCCCCAACGCAGACGCTTGTCGACCGCCGCACCGCGTCGAGCCGCTGCGCAAAAACTCAGATACATAATATCTACCTGAGAATAAGACGAAATGATTTATTTAAATCCTATCATCAAGATTTTAATCTTACATTTTTTGAAAAAGATCTAAATTTACTTATGCATTTTTATTTAAACATTGATCATCATATTATCGATGGCGCTCTACTTTAATCATTGAAATCGCAATGACGGCAGAACATTGCAACTATCGCAGTGGCAGTATCGCGCTCGATTGAGGACCGTTACGTGAAAACGTCGAGCGCGCGGGGTGGGGCAGAGAGCCGATACGGTGACGATGGCGCCCGAACACGGCCGATCGCCGAGTGCCGAGACGACGACTTACGAGCGGGGGACGCGGGGGTGCGCCACTTATCGCGGCGAGCTGGCAACGTCGCGCGGGGTGGGAGCGCCCCGCGCCGCAACCTCTCACTCACCGTCGCCGGCTCGCCATCGCCATCATCCAGTGTTACCTTTGACGGTCGAATGCGCGGTCGTTCGCCGTCGTAGCCAGTGACGTCGGTGTCGACACTCGTGCAACACGTCTATGATGTTTCGGTGACTTCAAAGTCGGACTCGTGAGTGAACGATAACTTATTGGCTATCGAATGCTGGAACACAGTGACAAGTTTTGATCTCATTACTCCCTGGATTTGGATTTTGATGAGTTGTGATAAGTGAACTTTTGGATTTTTGAACAAACTGTGAAGTGGATCACCAAAAAAGGATTTCTTCTAAGTGTCAACATTGGATTATGAATTAAATATTTCTGCAGTGAATTCAAGAATTGTGTTACGTGAAAGTGGCATTCAAGTAAATACCAGTGTTTTCTAGTCTTTGTGCTGGTTTAAATACTTTTTACAAGTTTTCAAAATATAATATTTTACAGAAACGTTGAAAAATTTTCAAAACAAAATATTTTCCTTGGTAAATATAGAGTAAAAATTAAAAAATTGTGAAAGGTTTTAAGCCAGAACGTACCACCTGTCGTTAAACGTACACGCTGGATTTTGCCTCAGCTGATTTGAAGACGGAATGAATTCGCGAAGCGTTCATCGTTGACGGAATGAATAATGTGAAAGAAAAGTTGTGAATAATGAAAAATCTAAACGTTAAATCGCAGCTATTGTGATTTTTAAGTGATGATAAACAGAATGTGTTAATTAATTGAAATTGAGCGTTAAATTAAAATATAATTACACATGAGAAATTATGGACAAGCAGCATTCATAATAGATGACGACGATGAAAATTTAACAAAGGTAAACGATGAACGTTTCGTCGATTGTTGACGTTCGACGAACGGCTGGAGCGAAATTTACGCGCGATACGCGATAACAGAAAATACGACTGTACGCTCGCGACTGACACGAGTACAATACCGGAGAAAAAAACTAAAATTTACGATGATGGAAATTTTATGGAGTTATTGTCGTTTGGTGAAAATGTCAGTTTCGAGCTGACGTCGATGTTTTTGGATCGCAACAAACCAGGTGCATCGTGTTTCAGAGGGTGCCTTGGAACGGCAGGACGGCGCACTCCAATAGTACGGCCGGGTACGCGGGCTCTATCATCACCTACGGGGGAGCACAAGCTCCCGATAGTGGAAAACACAACCCATTGCAAGGGACCATTGGATACAGAGTCAACGCCCCTAGGTGAGTCCAGAAATATTTAATTTGAAATCTTAACCGTAACGATACATTTATATGGCATTTAAATGCCAGAAGTGAAAAACGTCAGTAAATATTAGAGAAAATACGTCGTCTAATCGTTAATAGTAAAAACAAAGTGGTTGCTCTAGTAAAAATTGTACTTCCAAATGTGAAATACAAGAAGTTATCATGCCACAAGTACTTTCAAATCCTTTTCAAAAAGTATTTATTTTTTATTTTTATTGATCGGTTAAAAATAATGAATCGAAAATGATGACTTAATAGATCTCTTACTCGTTATCAGTTACCGAAACTTCGAGCTTTGTGTAGGTACCTACTTGGCTGCCTTTACTGTTTTTATCTTATCCGGAACAAGTTTGTTTACATTTCAACAAAACGCTGCAACGTGACTCGGCTTACCTGTGCCACCTTATCGTAGTTAACAAGCAATAAAATCAAAAATACACCATCTACGTAAATATTTTAAACTACCTTACGACTCATGCGTTAAATCAACTGTGCAATATTTGTTATAAAACCAATCTAATAAGACAAGGTATCAAAATCTAAATCAACGTTTTTTAATAAACAAGCATTAGGTTTCCCCTAATAAACCAAACATAACTTTAAAAGTACACACAAGTGTGACATTGTCGACCGCGCATCGCTGCAATTATAAATGAAATGTGCTCCTCCATTCACACGCACAAACGCTTTAGGGCACCCAGCACTCACACAGTCGCACCTCATTGCACTCACACTGGCGCAGAGACACGCACACATTTACGAAACTCTCTCACACAAGCGCATAATGGGAATGCACGCGGTGACTGCACTTTAGCGCTTACAATAAACACAAATAAACAAAACATTTAAACTAGCAACACAACCGAGAGCATCGAACAGTTAAGATTCATTCTAATAGAATTTTTTACGTTTCTACTTTCTACTCAGATTATTTCAACTGAAATTGTTCTGTAATAACTAATAATAAAAGATTGTCTAAATAGGTAATCGTATTTAATTATTAAGAGCTAAATTACAATGTTATAAAAAAATATGAGCAGGTGCTAAGTCGAAGCACTCAACGGCTTTGTTTAGTAGTCACCTTTACAAACGACATATTGTTGATGGCAGCCCGCCTCTATACAAAACCAATAAGTAAATAATAATAAAATGGGGACCGGCAGCGAGATTGTGTGAACATAACACAGGAAGTCTACTTAACTTGAGGGGTAGTGAAGGTAGGGAAATTGAACCAAAGTCACTCATAAAATTAATATCAAACATTAAAGTGTTAATAATGTTCAGAGTGAGCGATAAGTAACATAAAGAGATTTGTAACCGTTAGTAAGTGATCGTGGGAAAAAACGTCAGTTTCAATCGAACGAGACGTCTGGGGGCGGATGCACTGACACAACATACATTACACCACGTGCGGCATGCCCGAACGGATTCTCTAAGGAAACCTTAAATGTTTCTATAGTACGAGTATCTACTTCAGTCGTGACTATACCAACTTATTTACCAAGTTTGAAAAATACTTTTGTAAAACAAGTGTATGCTATGCTGTTAAATTGGTGATTCCTTTCGGTTCAATATCATCGTAGCCAAACAAATTATTATCAGGAGCGTCGCCGTAATAAAGCTCCATATTGACGTGACCGGCCCCACTTACCCTAGGTGACGTAGCCGACCCTTCCCCGCTCATTGTACCGTATTTACCCCGGAACGCTCGGCTCCATTTGTAAACCCCCGGAATCCGCTCCTTGAAGCATGATTCATTCTCCGGAGCCCGCGTCAATTGATGAGAATGAGATAGATATTGCTAACGTAATTAAGTTTATAGCTTTGTTTAATTCTATTATTGACAAAAAAAAAGAGAATTTTCAACACTTTATTTTAAGATTAACATTACAAACTGTTATGATTTATTAATAAATTTCAAAAAACATTCTGTGGTCCATCATCCAATTCAAAATTAACATGCCGAAATAGATACTTAAGACGTCAAAGATCTATCGATCCAATAATACTAACGTTAACGCTTTTATATTATGTCAGTGTGCGCACAAGCCACAATGTGAAGTGGCATTTAAATGGGGGTGACCAACTGTCGTCGAAACACAGGGGTGGAACACGCCACGGCTTCACGCTACCGCGATAGTAATCTATACGAGACTCACAATTAATGCCTTATTTAACACTTCACTCCAAATAAAATTAAACATCTCATTATACACGCTTTACAAATGATTAGTGATATTTCAAAACTTTTAAAATAATTTCCACAACACAAATGTCAACGCTTGCTTTATAATTAGAGTTATAAATCTGAAAGTAGGAGCACGATTCTTAAGCAGTTGGATTCAATACACGATTATCTCGACTGCCAATTAACCAGGAATCCGACACGTCTGCGCACTAATCTAAAATTAACTGCAGCCTATGTATCAAAATACCTACGCGTTACTCGCACATCTCTCAATACTATGCCAAACACCTTCCAGCTTCTCGAAATAGCGGCTTACCTACTCATTCATATTGATTTATTTAGAAGTTTCGTATGTCGAAGAACGGGTGTAACGCGCCCACGAATAGATCGTGTCGTATTCTCTGCACAAAACTCGAGTCTAACGCTCCTCGGTACCATTTTGTATGTAGTCGTTACGTCTGTGCAGGCGCATTTGCCGAAAGGTAAACCTTTATAAAAGTGTTCCGAGAATTGTCCCAAAAGAATGCCTGAGACGAGCGTTCGCATTCAACAGCCCAAATATTTTGAACAGACCCGTAAGTGATTATTCGGATGTGGTACCACTTTTACAAAAAGTGTACCAGGATACAGAACACACAGATTTTTTGTTGACTACACATTTCGGTCGGCAAAAAGAAAAAAGGTCCAGACAAAACTATAAAAAGAAGTGTAGGTCGGACCAAGTTTACCTAAGGAAGGACCCTTGTAAATCATCTGCAGCGACGATGAATAGAGACGATGTCGAGATGAGCGTTGTTGACTCGTGTGTTTATTGGTTGTCGACGCTACTAAGTATCTGTTAAGCTATTTACGAGAATACTTAAAGTATCTAAAAGTTGCCGCCGTGCTAAGATTTATTAACAATTGACAACCACACTTATTTAGATCACATTTAAATTGACATAAGTGTCATCTAAACTTACAAACTAATTTAGGAATAAAATACTCCTTTCTAATAAATTGTTAAAAAAAGATTTACTACTTAATTAATTTTCGGACGTAATCAAATCAGTTACTGTTTGTACGCACACACGTAAATGTATATTCATTAAAATAATTTCATACAAGTACACAAAGGGCCAATATTGTTGCACCACTACAGATGCCCGCAACAATGGGTAGCCCGTGCGAGTGTTTGTCGTGCATTTGTCGAATGGGAATTATTAGAAAGGGCTCCGGGAAGGCTCGGGAATTCGCCCCAAAAGCAGTTCACATGAATCGTTCTCCCACTCCGGCGCAGTACAAAAAATCAAACACATCCCGAGAGAAACACAGGGGTTACAACGCGTCACTATACGTCCATATTGATTTTTTCTCTCATTGTTAGTAAAATAATAAAATCACGGCGCTTATTAAAAAAAAGATCTTGCGTTGATAGAATTTGGGTTGAATATCGAGTCTGAGTTTATTAATAATCGAAGCGTTAACGTGTGGAATGTTCGATTCTGCAAGGCCGCTTGCAATAGAAACTGCTCGTATCGTGAGTGAAATAATATTAACTGGACCGATTTCACATTTAATATACATGGTGTATCTACTCGTACTTGATCCATTCTATAAAAATAATTACTATTGTTAAAGAGCGCTAACGAACTATTGCAAAGTTGTAATCGTTAAGCGATAGTTTTGTCAATGCTTTTCAATAAAGCTACGTTACTACGTGGCTACACGAACATCTGTTGGGTATATGTGCAAATTTTTGTTTGTTGTTGGTTAACGTTATGGTGTTGATGTTGTTATAGCGGCTATGGGTGCGCTGGCGGTTCGGGCGCGATGAGCGGCGGGGGCGAGAACGCGCAGTTCGGCGCCACCGCCGCAATGGTCGCCGCGGCCACCACGGCCGCGATGCAGGACTCGCAGCCTTTCTCGCAGGTAACACACACACAATACTAGATGAAGTCGCATAGATCATTGCAAAACGTATCGTTCACTCAAAAATGACATCAAAAGCAAAAAAACGTGTGTGTATATACTTATTTGTTATGAATTTAAATTACATCATTACTTTCAATTAAGCACTCACTCAGAACAAAACCCCACTAAATAAGTATTAATCAATTAAAGGGACTTGAAAAGCTATTACAAATTAAACGTGGATTTAGTCACGTATACAATTCTACAGTCGGTGTTATTTTCATTTTGCAGATGCAAAACAACATGACTATGGGAAATCCCCAATATGGCGCGATGAACGGCTACGGTCAACAACGCAGCCATAACCCGGCTATGACCGGGATGGGGATGGGAGGCAACGGAGGAATGAATGGAATGACCAATATGGGGCAAATGGGAAACGCCGCTATGAACGGCATGAACCCCATGGCGCAGATGGCCAACATGGGAATGCACGCCAACATGATGCCCTCGCAGATGGGGCCTGGACAAATAGGCAGCTCGGCGAAGATGGGGCCGGGATACCAGAGGCGACATACGCCGTATCCGTCCGGCACCATGCTTATGGGGCAGCGGAAGACGCAGTACATGACTGGGCAGCCTGGTTTTGGCCCAACTCAGTACCCAGCGGGGTACGGCGGCAGACCGGGCTTCCAGGGGCAATACCCACCGCAACAACCATTAGGGCCTAGCGGAAACTTTGGTGCGGCGATGAGAGGAACAATGAGGCAATCGACACCACCCTACTCAAACCAGGGACAGTACTTCAACGGTGGCGTGCCAAGCCAGTTTCCTCAGCACCAGAGTACCACCGCGCAATATGGTGGGCAGTATGGCGGACAGTTTGCGCAGGAACATGTCGCAATGCGCACTAACATGACCTACCAGCACAGTCCAGTTCCTGGCAATCCAACGCCGCCTCTTACGCCCGCCAGCAGTATGCCTCCCTACATAAGCCCTAACGCTGATGTGAAACCCCACTTCAACGAGCTCAAACCACCAATGGGCATGCAAAGTAAGAATACTTTTTTATTAAAATCTTCATAACAAAACAATTTCATTTGTTGGAACAAGTCCGCTAAAATGTTATTATTCTTTTCAGATGATGAACTCCGGCTAACATTCCCCGTAAGAGATGGTATTATATTACCACCATTTAGATTAGAACATAATTTAGCAGTTAGCAATCATGTATTTCAATTAAAACCCACGGTTCATTCGACGTTAATATGGAGGTAAATATCTTACATCTCGTAAAAGTGAAACATGTAAATAAAGGTATCGAACAGGGATTTTAAATTACCTTTTTCCACAGATCGGACCTTGAGTTACAATTAAAATGCTTCCACCACGAGGATAGGCAGATGAACACAAACTGGCCTGCGAGTGTTCAAGTGTCGGTCAACGCGACTCCATTAGTTATAGATAGAGGAGAGAACAAAACATCACACAAACCATTGTACCTGAAAGAAGTGTGCCAGCCAGGCCGAAACACGATACAAATCACAGTCTCAGCCTGCTGCTGTGTAAGTATCTCCTACACCACAACATCCAAAAAATACTAATTGATCAACATACTTCCAATATTTAACACAGAATATTGAAATCTGGTCCTCAGCAGAAATTAGACTGGGCGACTGTGAGCAACAAAAACTAACGGTATTCCTTTTTTTTCCAGTCACATCTGTTTGTATTACAATTAGTCCACCGGCCGAGCGTACGCAGTGTGCTGCAAGGCCTATTAAGAAAGCGGCTATTAACAGCAGATCACTGCATCGCGAAGATAAAGATGAACTTCAACCAGACGCCGACGAATGGTAGCAATGGCTCCAACACAGCTAACGATAGGGACAGCGTTGAACAAACAGCTTTAAAAGTATCGTTAAAATGTCCAATTACGTTTAAGAAGATCACGCTACCTGCACGTGGGCACGAGTGCAAACACATACAATGCTTCGATTTAGAGTCGTACTTACAACTTAACTGTGAACGGGGGTCATGGCGATGTCCGGTTTGCAAGTAAGTGTTACTTCAAACATTCTTCTTGTCATCATAATATTTGTTATAAGGTACAAAATTCTGACAAAACGATTTTTTGCAGTAAACCGGCACAATTAGAAGGATTGGAAGTTGACCAATACATGTGGGGTATCCTTAACACGCTGAACAGTTCAGATGTAGACGAAGTCACGATTGACAGCGGTGCTAACTGGAAGGCAACCAAGATCACCAACAATACTGGCATAAAGGTGAGTATTTGTGACCCGACTGATACATTTTTATTATTTGAAGGAACTATTTTTACATCTAACGATTATTTAAATTGGTACAACTTTTCTAAGACATGTTCTTTCTCTTTACAGCAAGAGGAAGATAGCAGCGATGGCACCTTAGGAAAGCGCAGTAAAGCAGTATCACCGGGCTCCATGAACATGCCTACAATGAACAACTGGGACATGAATCAAGCACTGTCTCCATACCTCCCTCCTGATATGAACACTATCGCCAGCGGCTCTATGATCTCTTCGTACAACCAAAACGGACAGAACAGAAACTCAAGTTCGAACAATCAGAATTACGATTTTGGTATGAACAATGGGCCTGGGAGCAACGAGTTCGCTGGGAACGGACCTCTATCGCATCTGAATGAGAGCGTCAACTCGTTAGACCCTCTCAACGCGATGGAGAAGAGCCTTAACGATCAGGTAAAAAAATACATCACTCGTTAAACATTGGCCACATCTGGAATTCAAGGAATACTTAGATATAAAATAAAAATTAGATTTTCGACGTGCTGAGTTCTCAATTCAAATAAAAATACGTTTGTTGACAAAATTTACACCAGGCGCTTGTACAGTTCTGCTTACTAACTATTTAGAACCCTAAGGACTAGGTGTCAGCAAAAGTTCGCCACATTCTTTACCTACTCTTAGATTGTATTATTCTCTACCTGCTTGCTCTGCCACTATTAGAAGCTACAAGTTTCTGCTATCTCCAGATGCCGCACACACCCCACACGCCGCACACTCCGGGGTCGGCGCACACGCCGGGCGGCGGCGGCGCGCACACGCCGGGCTCGTCACACACGCCGGGTCCGCCGTCAGTGGACCACCACTCGCTCACCGACGTCGACATACCCGCCGACCTCAACTTCGACCCCGCCGCCGTCATAGATGGAGAAGGGACTGATAATCTCAATGTGAGTATCTATAAAATAAAAACAGCATAGGAAATCATCTTTTCAAAAATTTAAGGGTACCGAAACAGGAACGCGAATTTTCCCCAATAAACTAAAATAATTTCAGCTTTCAAATCACCGCATTTGTAATTTTTCTTTAGTACAAGCAGCATTTGATGATGATAGTGGTCTTGATTCGGTTAAATAAAACATTATTGGGATCAGCTTAAATATATGTAGCTTATTGTCGAGTTAAATGTGACAGCTAACTTTATTTTAATCAAGCTACAACTCTATTACAAGCAAAATTTGTAAAAAGCAACAAATACCTGTAAAGTAGAGTACATCAAGCCTGACTGTTATTTCTCCCATTCCAGTTATTGCCGGAGACGAGTGTAGACCCGATGGAGCTACTGTCTTACTTAGACGCGCCTGCGCTTGGTGAGCTATTAGCGACGCCGCCGTCATCGTCGTCGTCAGCGGGCAGCCATCCGCCGCGTGCGCCTTCCTCCGACGACCTCCTGGCACTGTTCGAGTGAACACACGGTGACCTGCCGAGATGTACGTAGACGGGTTTACGAATAGGATTGTCAATTATCATCGTCATGAAGGAAACCGCAGAAGATCTCGATTTGTACTTAACAGAAGAACTCATCCTTAATGAATACCAATTTATTTGCTATCATCTATTACCGTCTACGTAACTCGCTCGTTGCACTGAGAGATTTCTTCGTCTGACAGTCAAACTAGGCGTTTGTTCAACTCGCAATCAAGCCAGAAGCCCGATATTGTGATATTAGATTTTAGTTCCTTCTCCACGTGTCGCTGGGTTGAATATTGCAGAGCGATCAACCAGTAGATGCTACCAGAATCTCTGTCACCTTGTAAAGGTGTTATCGTCTAGTAGAAGTTCAGATCACGCTGTCGTGTTGAACACAGCGGCACACCGAGGCATCGATTGTTGAAACAATGGTGTTGGAGAACATTTATTAGGTATATAAGTAAAGTATTGGAGGCGAACGGCCATAGACACTGCGGTGTTGTGCATGTATAGTTCCTCGCACCGCCGCACACACGGTGGCGCTACTGAGCTCCTTTAATATTCTAAACTCTAGCATAAACTGTAACACAAATTTTCATTAATAATTCAACTTCTTATTCGATATAACTGTAATCGATTAGAGTTTTTTGATTTGTGTCCATAATTTGTGAATAGTTCACCGGGTGTAAATAATAAAGAGGAGTTATTTTATTTGTGCTAGTTGTTTTGTGTACTGTGGGCGGAGCCGGGCAGCTCCTTGTACGTATAGGCTATCGCGAGCGCGGCCGGCCCGTCCGGGGGCATTGTGAATCTTATAGTTCCTATTGGATGCGAGCGAACTATAATGTTCAATTGCCATTTACTGTAAACATATTCCTTCAAGTTTTCGCATATTCTGCATTTTTAAATGGTAAGATATGATAGGATTCGTGAGTATAACGCTACTCGCTTTTGGGTGATATATTCTAAATGAGTTGTTTGAAATCAACAAATAAATGGTAACAAATTAGTTACAAAAGTATATTGTAAATGTGAGTGCAAAAATGAACTCTGTTAAATTATTTTGCGTTATGTGAATCGAAGAATGATAGAAATATATTTTAATTTCTATATAAATAGTAATGAACTGTATTATTTGTAAATATGAATCTAGATAAGAATATTATATTACCTAGTTATATATAGGAGAAGAACATGGCAGATACTTATATGACGGCCAGTTTAGTATAGTATTACTAAATTAAAGAAAAATCTACACATGGTTTTACATGTACATACAAAATTACCATACCTATTATACAAGTCTTTGCGTTTGGAGCCCAGTACAGTAAGCTAACAACTAACGTTTAAACTGTTGAGTCTCTTCATCATTCAAATAATTTAAATGTCTTCAATTACATAACGGCAACTTTTAGAACCATTTCATTAATATTTGAAGTTCCAGTATATATATTATAATAACATTTTATAAGTATCATTGAACTAGTCCCTTCGTATTTGCATTGATTTTGTACAGAAGAAAGTTCCTTACTTGAGTTGAATTGAATTATGTAGGTATTATCATTTGAAATGCGAACATGTAACAGAATATTTTACTTGGCACAAGAACATTTTGATTGCAATTCAATATTTATTTAAATAATTCTCACGTTATTTCATAAGTTTAAGTTGATAGTACTGTATTTGTGCTCTATAACGTTTCTCTATTTACAAGTGCAAACCGCCAATATAAACATTAATAGAAAAATGTGTTACATCCGTGCTCATCTTAATTTTTTTTTTCGTTTTGCCCACCTCAGATACACTTAAAAGCAATAATAATGAAGTGCTTATAAAATAAATTTTATTTAAAATAGATAAATACATTATTTTAAAGTATTTGTACATTAAATAGGAATATAAATTGCGGTGAGCATCGAATTGACAAAATCTTATTTCACGTATTTTCAAATGTTTGGTTCCAATTTTGATGTTTCGAGTAATGCGCAAGCAAAATCAATTATAATAAATTGTTATGACTTATTTTTTTTAAATATATTTAGAGTAACGCGCAGCGCAAATTGTCAACAAACTTTGTTTCTAAATGGAATTAAGTTCCCGTAAAATTTGACAATCATGACACCATAATTCATTTTGATGTTGTAAAATTTTCAAACATAAACTTACGGTTAATAAAAATTTTAATAACAGTTTATGAAGATATCTCTTACTTAGAGTTGTATGTAAAACTGTCGATTCTTTCACTATCTTATGTAAATTGATGATTTGCGCATCTTTACTTCATGCTATGAATATGGACGCCTCTTTAGAGTTAGTCAAACTATTACGAAAAACAATAAAATTAGTATTATACAAAGCCGTGGTCAATTATTCAAACAAATTAGAAATAATTTACGAATCGTTGTCAAATTTTTGTTGTCGCCCGTTCGTGGTTGCGTATTGTGTGTCTAGTTGATCACAGCTTTAGCATAAAAATTACATAATTTTAAGGGACCTTCAATTCCAGTTAGCTAGATCTATTTATTGTAGTGAATATTGCTGTTGGATGGATCATCGCACCGGTTTTTGTGTGACCAAATAGTAATTTTTTACATGTTTACCTATTTTAGGTAATTTAAAAGTAACGAATTTGTTTATATAAAAATTTGAAATATCACAAAAAATTTATAGCATATCACATTATTAAAAAAATAAACAAAAATCGAATTGAATGATTCATCCAAGTGAGTAAATGATTACAATATTATATATTTTGTTGAATATTATAATGAACTGCTGTGAAGTAGATTTTGTGCCCGTACAAATATAAGCAGCATTTGGAAATAAGTGAAAAAGAATTCTAAATAAGGTAACATGCGACCCATGACTCAGAAGTTAATGCAAAGCCAAACTGTACTGTAGCATTATTTAACATTTGAACATTATGTGAACATTTTAGCAATCAGGTTGGTACCACTGAATTCATTTCGAAATGTGTAAAATGAAAAAACATAACATTTTTATGTTATTGAAAATAAAATAAATCTAAAAATTATAATGTGTGACTTTCATTTAATTTTCGCTTACAAGCTTATCAACCAGCGATCACATACATGGTTGAAAAAAAACGTAGTTTAGTTCGATCTTTGAACTTCATGACTCGTGTCAACAAAGTTTTAAGACTACGACTTAATATTATGATATTCACAACAATGACAATAATTAAGGATAATGTCCATATCTAGTCCACCTAACACCCCTTCCCATAGACCAGATATTTTTCACCATATTTTACAATAGTCTTGTACCCACCTGGGACGGTCCATGACTGTACTCCAATAGTGCAGCTGTGGATAGTCCCCGGTTGGTGCCCTACCCCATTTTAGATTAAAGTTCTCAAAGGGGCCTCTGCGCGTTGGACCTGTGTCCCCGTGTATGCCTTCCAAAGGACCGGACATCTTCCGCACGGAAGATGAGCCATGACTACAAAGAGAAGGATAATGTAAAAGATGATAAATATGACTATAAAGAGCGTGAGTACTGAGATGACGGCTAATAGAGATGTATGGAAGAAAAATATATGCTGCGACGACCCCAAATAAGTTGGGATAAGGGCAGGAGGAAGATGTTGATGATTCACAACAAACAGACAAGTTATACCTAGTAATAAAAATAATGAGACACGATCATATAACTGTTAACAATTACACTACTAAGAATAAAAATGCAAGGAAGCAGAAAATGACAATTAATAAAAGGAATAATTAATGATGCTTTTCAAGTAATCAGTAAATTATTATAATTATGTTGTAATCCCTGGCTAAAACGAAGGTCTCCCTTAGTGCCGTGCCTGTCATCAGAAACTAATAAGGAACCACTAGTTGTAGCACCAACTTCTTCACTACAAGAGTTGAGAGCAAAGACGCATGTGCCCATTCCCTACCCTCACACGGTCGAAACTGACCAAGCAAAAACACAAGTCCCATATTACAAAAGATGGTCTAAGAAAAACCTAGGTTTTAAAATTGTTATATGACATAAGAAAGTGAGTGGGTGGGTACATTTTAAACCAGGGTTTACCTTGGTCTTGGTTTAAACCATCTTTTGTAATAAAGGGGAAGGAGACGAAGTCCCAGAAGAATCATGCTCGTTTCTTTTTGCAAGAGCCTCTTCGGTACAGATAAGAAGATGACATTAGAACTTTCATGAAATTATATTATTAACTGTGACAAAGGGTACATTTCTAATAGTTTAAGGACGCTCACTCTTCGCCCGTCTGGACCTCGGGCCTCTCCCCTTCCCCAGCAAAATACTCTTTATTCGCCCTTTGATAAGAGATTGTACCATTTCCCTCTTAGCAACAATTTAACAGGATATGGGAAATACTGACGCTAAGCAGTGAACATAACCGAATATAGTTGATTAATCAATTTAGAACAACGACCGGGCATCAGAAACAACCAGATAAACCCGTTTAGTGTTTAAAATGGTGCCTAATTATAAAAGCTTACATGTGGAATGTTTTGAGAAATCCAACCATTATAGTGTTGTGTTCGCAAGAAGTCAAACCAGTATGTGGGCTATTTATAAACGAAAATAAAACTAAACCCGAAGGATAGTGCTTTATTAAAGCTCCTCCAGTTTTGTATACGTAGCTGTCTAAGTTATTGATGTTGCCATACGCGTAAAATAACACTGCTGAGAGAGCACATTTATTTATCAGATTTTACTGCGGAGACTTTCTAAAATGTAGAGTTAGAGATTTTTGAATGGTTTCTAATGTTCAGGTTTATTTATCTGTGTTAAGCTATGAGCTTCAGCATCCACCCAGTATGTTCACGAGATTAGAGTGTCACCAAGCTATTCATGCTGATAATAAGTATTAGCGATTCAAAAAAGACTTCGAAGTTCATCATTGGAACTAACGACTCATAGGTACTTATACGGGCTGTTTTTTAATCACCATCCAAATTTTGTTTAGACACCGAGCTTCATTAAAAGAAATTATTTTTGAAAAAAAAAATGACAAATCCTCTCACTCTTATGCAGGGTCGGCCGTACCATACGAACGGGAGTGAATCGCGGCGCTCAATTTTTCCACCACAGTCCAAAGCGGTTTAAATGGAAAGAGAGTCTCTTTCTCTGATTCTGTGCATGAGCGACAAGCGTAGTATTTAACGTTTGACTTAGTAACCAGCCTAAATTGATCATTCTTCCGGGAAAATTATTTTATTATGATTTCACCTGCATATTTCTTCTACTCAAAAATGGAATCTTTGAGTGAAACTGCCTGGAAAAATTTTGAACGGTGATTAAACAATCATGCTGTATTCTGTAGGGAGAGTGTAAAAATAACATGTACAAGTACACACGTTAGTGGGTACCTACCTAAGTCTAAACTCTTTTAACGAATCCGGGTAGTTTGATTAAGTTTAGATTGGTTAATATGTAAATCACCGTAGATTATCAATATTTTTCTGACAATGAACACGAAAACGATAGCAGAGCAAAGCTATAAATAAGATGCTTAGCAGGGGACTGCGATTGGTTGGTAAACACTATGATGTAAGGAATAAGAAATTAAAGAGCTCCTGAAAATCTTTGAGCAGATAGAATATAATTTAGCCTAGACTCTATGTACCGAATCAATCAAATTTAAACAAGCAGTTATACGGCATTTCAGGATAAGCGCACTTTAATTCAATGTTATTTCTGAACGTTGTTAGTATTGTAACAACCTACTAAAAAGTAATCTGTTCTAACTGGTTTCTTTGCCACCTAAGTAGTTGCAATTTAACGTTCAAAAACACCTGATACTAATACTCGATTGTTGGCAAATTTACTCGGCTGGCAACACCGCACACTCGCACGCGCAGCGAAGTCTTCTCGCACGCACACACACCAACGGATCTCATGTAAACACGTGCCCTATAGCGCAGACAGTCGATTAGTCGACGGGTCCGCGGCAGGTATCGCGCCCCGTCCTACCGGTTCAACGATAAAACGATCGAACGAACGCCACCGTCAAACGAACTATATTCTATTCTAAGCACAACGAACAACAAGACAGTTTTTAAGCATTAACAGTGCGGTAGAGTGTGCGCGGTTTTGAAACAGCAGAGGTATGCGTTCGTAAACTTCTCCTTAAGTGCATAGCGGTATCGCGGAACCAGATTTTAAGTCCTCAATGTATTGAAAGTAGCTTTTCTGTTGTTTATTTATACGATCTATTCCTGTATTTTGTATTCAATATCAAGACTGCGACAGCGGCCTGACTTATATATATTAAGGTAAGATTAAGTTATGATATTCTTTACTAAATAAAACTTAGATAACATTATGTTATACTATATACTGCATTCCAACACGTTCATTATATTTTCATTCATGTTGACTAACACTGCTTGTAATATTACCCATAAGACGTGATACAAAGACGCTGACATATAGATCGATTGATATTTTTGTTTATATGCTGATATTTTCCTCGTATGGTGCTTACTTATTTAACACTCAGTACTAATACTTTGTTCTTTGTACTAAACATTTGTTGGTGCAAATGCGGCGTATACGTTTCTGAGAATCTTATCTGACTTTGAATTAGTCTTTTAAACTTTTTGGGTAGCGAAAGGGTCGCGTTGGGTTGATTATCAACAGGTAGATGTATTAACGACGCATTTTCGGCGAATGTTGACTTAACAATCATAATATTGCAAAAAATTATGCTTTAGGACTATACGTACTATGAGTAGATAGTATGTCAGTATCATACTTATTGTAGTAGCATACTTGTGCTTTACTATATTCTATTAACCTATGTATTTTGGCCTAAATTTCAGAAGCTTTCAAACAAATAACGATAGTTTACAAAAATATTGATAGCAACAACGGTACAATAAAGAGGGTTAACCGCAGGATGTATTAATTAATTTTAAAGTATTACACCAAAATAAATAACAAAACTTTTATAATAATCATTGGGATGTCTGTTTGGAATGGATTCATTGTTCGGCTTTGAAAAATATTCTTGCTGTTTTATGCAAATGCAAAAACCTGAACATTAGCAATATTTTGTTACTAATATGAAGTATATTTTTTGCCACTTATCCCACACCGACACTAATTATCATAGGTGTAGGAACTAGTCATGCATTTTCTAATGCGTTCTTAACTAGTTTCTTGGTAATTTATGACAATAGATTCGCTATAAGAACTTATTCTACTATTATTCTATTGAGAATCTTATTAACGAATCAAATGTCAATTTTATATCTAAGTAATCTAAACATATCATTAAACATAAATTGATTTCTGCAGTTGCGGATAGCAAGATTTTACATTCTTCTGTTGCTATATACGCGCTAAATAGTAGTGCGTCAAGTGTTTTCTTTCTACGCTACAATTATTTAAAAAGAAAACACTGTTATCTGAAATCTAGAGGCACCTCCAGGTGTTATTATGTTTAACAAATCAATAACCTTCATCTTCAAGAATAAAGCAAAGCAGACAAAGACACACTTCGCGAACAATGGCAACATTACACATGTACTCTATGTACTTATTTAGACGACAAGCGACTACTTACGGTATATGATTTATGAGTATCTTGATTCACAAGAGTTACCTATATGTATTACCGTTAGGTACTTATACTGTATACTGCTATTTACTTTGGAATGATTTCCTGGACGCTATAACAAGCTAAGATGTTTAACGCTGTGCCAAAGTGTGTATCTGACTGAACTGCGGTTCTATCTAGGTATATTTTGGGATTCATTTCATTCATGGGAACCTAAAGGATTCTAACCTCACAGTTATTGACTTGAGTTATTTTTTTCGCAAATCACTTCACGATAATATTAGTTCTACGTTCTTAGTAAGTTATTTCAGTTGTAGGCAGATTTACCTCGCATCACGATCGCGTGAACTCTCGACCTCCAAAGTTCTTGCCATCTTCACTTTCATAATACTCTTCGTGCCAGTGAACAATTAATTTGAATTTAATTATTGCCAAAATCTCTAAACAAAGACGTGCTCTATGTTCTAGGTTAAATTTGGATAAATGAATGGTGTTTGGAAGTAGCTTAAAAGAAGAAGACGTTAATCGGTTTACTACTCGCATCTCATATTTCATGATAAGTTAAATATTCGACGATTAAAAATATGTTAGTATTTGCTTTTATGAATTTTACTCACCGAAAGATCGATAACTGCGTGTAATGTGTATTACCAGTAATAATATGTACCAAAACTATATTCGTATGTACAAAATTATACCGTTAAAGATAAAAAAGCAAAACAGGTGTCTTCCTGTTTTTTATCCCTATCATAAAAGTTAACGTAAACCCAACCTGTCACCCACCGGTACCCCAAAAGTCGAGCATTTAACCACCTTGAAACTTTTTTTAATCTATAAGACACTTGGGTGCTCAAACTAACCCAATCGATGAGCTGGCATCGCAGTTAGAACAAGAAGGATAATGAGCAATCAACACGCAAACTACGTGATGGTATAGGCGACCACATATGTATAGATATCGATATATCTGCGATGACCGCAGACATCGTAGGTATATTAGTCATGGAAGTCCGTTTACTCGCCTTTGGAATCGATGCATTACAATGTTGAGAGACAAAAAGGTGGTAGAGTCCGAGAAAGGAGATGGTATTGGCCTCGTTTATATTTGTTTTCAAAGCAGATTTGATCACCTTCGCATTTAAGGAAAGCTCCATTTATTATCTGTATTTGTTAAATAAATGATATTAAATCTCACTCAGTTTTAAGACTTCCTTCATTTGCTATTGCATTCGTGACTCTATTACGATCAGAAATGATCCCGATTAGTACAATCCAAACATTTACAGCAGTGATAGCCTAGCGGTTAAACGCTTGCCTTCCATGCAGGAGTGTCTCTGCCAGGGTTGCGGATTTTTTTCGAAAGAGTTACCGCGGTCCTGGAACGCAAAGGGCATTACGAGGAACACGGATGGGTTTTAGTCAGTAAGAGTCTGACACTCCCTTACGCTCCGCCCAGAGCGGAAGAAGTCATTTGAAGAAGTACGATCATAAAAAAAATGCAGGCCTGTCTAAGTTAGATTCCAGCCCGCATCTTGCGACTTAAAATTCATGTGCGGATCAGAATTTGATTATCACTTGCATTTGGTGCAGAGAATCATCGTGATGAGTCTTGCACACCTGCGAGTTCTCCCAAAAGTTTACGATAATGTGTGTACAACCCACACCAGGCCAACGTGATGAACTAAGGCTTAAATCCTTCTCATTCTGAGAAGAGGCCCGTGCCAAGCAAAACGATTATACTTGAACATTTTTCTCATCTTCTGTTACACCTGAATGCGTTACTGACCCAACTCCAAACTACAACATCATTGTGGCGTGCATTTCTTCACCTAACTATAAAGAGACCGTAACTACATCACGGGTCGCTTTTAAACGACCCCAACCGTTGCGAAATTTAATTTTAAAACAACAACCATTAAAAACGATACGGATCGTGACGATCGTGCGTTACGTTTTCTTCGCTAGGCATTGCGAAAGTCTTCTCTCCCATCGGCAGGTATAGGGTTGGCTATAAGCCATGGTTATATAAATTATCAAAGGTTACAATGGTCACGTAAGTATCTGGAGAGACAATCGTTAATGACATAATGCTAATGGATTCTATAACTACAATGAACTTTGTGTGTACTTACGCGTTGTTTTTGCTACGTCCATCCACCGATGTTCTATAACAAAACACTTCATCGTTATTCTTATTTGCATTGCTAACTAATATTCCCTAAGTTTTCTTTTAAGCCTAGGTCCAGATACTCACAAAATCCCTAAAATTTTTCACCGGCAGTGAAAGCTGGAATTTGAGCTCGCAGCCCTAGAGGTATGCAGAAGACTTGTGATTTTACGCAAGAGTAAATGTTTACAAACTTCACTGTACCGCCAATCGGTAACTGTCGTAAACAGCCTTTTAATGTATTAAAATCACAAAATAACCAAAAAAAACAAAAAAAAAAGTTTGCATCGCAAATAAAATTCTTATCGCATTCTTTACTTAAACTTAATCTTTAAATACCTTTTATAAAATAGCTGCTGGATTCTGGTATCAAATTGGAGTCGAATAACTTAAACAATAAAACACATAAACTAAAAAAGAAATCGCTACTAAAAACAATGCAACTTATAGATATAACTTTAAATACACAACACCACACTGTAAAACTTCAAGGGATATCCATAGGACTCCATAAGCTATTTGAAACTGTCGAGGGGCTATTTGACCTTCGTGGCTAAAGCCACATCACTCATATTCATTTGTATGTTATTATCATCCAATCAAGCATCGCCACAACAAAGTCTCTTCGCGCAGTCGCAATGAGGATGTTTAAAACGTCATCATATTATAAAATAGGTACCATAAATCTCTCTGTTCTCTATTGTTCCAAATAACCTAATATACATTTATAACATGACATGAAGATTATAAAACATATCGACAACTATTAACTTTTATAATGTATTTAAATTTCGTTTTATTAGATGTTATTATTTATAAAATCATGAGCAGAAGCTATATAATAATATGCGTCATTAGATGACGATTTAACACAAAAACTACGCGTTATTATAGTTTTGCACTTGCAGTGAATTTACGTAGATCGACAAAGTAATTTTAACATTATCCTAATCACCTAATGTATTGGTAAAAAGTGGTAAAACATCCACTATTATATAGGTACATCATTATTATTAACGTAATGAGATGTCTATACGACAGACTGACGGTAAATAATGTGGTGAAATCGCCGTAAGCCATACCGCACATAAACTACCCAATATCAAATTATTCTAACCTTTAATACTAAAAACAAACATTTTGCATGAACTTGAGTCCTTGCCAGGAATTAAATCAACGTTCGCTCGTTCATCTCTGCACTCGCATGCATACACCAGACCTACTTACTTATTTAAAAACACCACGACGACTGTCCAATGAGTCAGATCAGGGTAATCGATGACGCATGTATCTCCGCGGAAAATACCAATACTTTCATAGAAGTATTAAAAATAAAATAATTAAAATTCTTCAAGACCCTGTACTGTAATTTCTGTAAACCGTACCTAATTGGTTACGATTTCCTATTACTGCGATTTTCTTCAGATTATTTTTCGTTTTTTTTAAATTCAGTAGGTAAGTAAATACATAATATAGCTTTAACCCCATCGCATTTATCAGGTTTAATTGCAATAAAGAAGCAAGTTTTTGAAGTAAGAAATCTTACTGCAAAATTGAGTACGTCCTCCGATGACGTTTGTTAATATTTTATTAAGTCAAAACCAAAATCTTAGTAGATACATCGAAATAAAATAGTGACATCCATTTGGATCTTTTTACAAACAACAAACCTTACGTCAACACACTCAAATAAAACTTCACTAAACTATTTTGCAAAAAAACAATTTATAAATCTTAAATTAAATTAAAAAATGTCCTTCCTTGATGTTGTTCATCATCTGGTGAGTAGTAGTCTAAATTCACATGATTTTTTTAAATTTCATTTTTAAATTATTTCAATTTTAGTTGTACATCAAAGTTGGTTGTTCAATTGTTTAGATTTGCTTTACTACTTTATTTAAATTAGGCACATGTAATCTGCTTGAATGACGCTTACCTAACATCTAAGAAAACGTAACAAAGAATCAAACACTACCCGTAGTTGGCTTTGGCTCTGCGGAAAATCTCCAGATTTCAGAAACAGGAATAATTAAATAAATGCCGGTAGTTACTCTACATTGCTGTTGCCAATCTACCACAGCATTCGATGCATAGATGATCAGTTTTGTACTGGTTAATCTCTGTGTCTATTATTACAACACACTATTATAAAATCGATATCGCTACAATTATTATTAATGGTAGCTCATTGAATAACATATTTAACGTTTAGTCAACTACACATAACTTTTCGTAATTTTTATCAATGTACAGACGTCTGCATTAATTGGGTCCCTGGTAAATTTTGAGGTTCTTATAATACCTTCACTTGTAGTTTTATAAATATAATAGGGATTAATGTAGGTCTCTACAAGGTTAGTCAGAAAGGGGGTACTAATCCTAATACATAACACACAAATAACTTTTGTTCTACAACTTTTTCCAAAAGTCCTTAGTTTAAGAGAAATAGATGATCAAAGATCTCAAAAAAAAAGCTCTAAAATCTATCTATCCCCAGTTATGATCAGCTGTATTTACATTTTAGGTCATATTTAGGGTCATGAATTAGAAGCACCATTTTCTGAATTTGTGACTAAAGCAGGGATGAAGAATTTTTGAAAAAACTAAAATAAAAATCATTTTGTATTGAAATTTTTTTTACCATTTTACCGAATTTTGAAATTTGAACACTTGCTTTAAAACAGTCATCAGTGATACTTTAAGTGGCCTGCGGATTAGTATCCCCTTTCCCACTAACCTTGTACATGAATACCTAAACAAAAATTGTGTCTATGAGATGTACCAGGGTGCATTAAACGAGCTTTCGAAAGTAACAAGGGGGATACTCAATTAGTGCAGCTGTCTGTATGAAATTGTGTATTTTTTTCAAAAATAAATGAAGGCACATAGGACACACGTGATTTGATTATGGTATATATTATAGTCATTAGTTAGAAATCACATATTTTGTTATGTGCGTGATCCTTATTCAGTCGTTACTCCACCATTTAGAACATGACATAGCCTAATTGAATGACATACATCTTTTGTCAATATCGGCTCAATAGCCACACAAATGGCGAAGCGAACGTGTGGACTTAAAATTGGCATTATGCTAACTGCACGTAAAAGTACTAGTAATATAATGTTGCTCTAAAAATGTATTGGCTCTCATTCTACTTTTTCTCACAAAACCTCTGAACGGATTTAATAAGGATTATAATATGGAAATCTAAGGGACCTTTTATGGCGCTAAGGTTACTAAGTTTAAGTCGGTACTAAGTTTCCGGTAAGGGATACTCGAAGTAGTGTCCGTAGAGTTTGTTTAGAATTACGTCGAACATTGATACCGCTAAATATTTTGATGTCTTTCAACCACACGTTTTGTAATAAAAGTCAGAATAATATTAAAAGGTCAATCAACCTCTGAGTCTGCTATAATCTTTTTAATCTATATTTTAGAGCCTTTTACACATATATGACAGTTATACTACTCAGCCAATAGCAGTCATTGGCCTCTTCTAAAAAGGGAGGTTAAATACTCATAGTCATCGCACTGGGCATGAGGGTGGTGACTTCAGAACCAGTCTTTTCACACATTTGATGGTGGTATACCAGCTATCCGTGTGGTGCTGGACGTAAAGAATAGCACTACCCCATTTCTTCCCATGGGGTCGTAAAAGGCGACTAAGCGATTCATTAGAGGATGGGCAGCAGCGTTCTCTGAGTACTTTAACAACCATACTGCGATCGCCAACCCGCCTGCCAAGCGTGGCGATTATGGCAAACCCCCCCAACATGGCTTGGGAGAGGCCTATGTCCGCAGTGGACGTCTTTCGGCTGAATGATGATACCAGCTATATTAAAATTTGTTTACCTGGCTTGCGAAAATATTTTTGCACAGTAGAGGTACCAGGGAGCAAGAAATTCAAAGCAATTCATTCAAAGCTAAGCTACACTATCGATAAAAGTAAAACTATCCGTTTGATCGCGTAAGTGGCACAGACCCTTAGTAGTGGGCGCATTACGTATGCCAGTCAGCGACGGCGAGCGCGCAGGACGTTGCACCCGCCTCGCCTCTCACGCTGCCTTCCACTGTTCCACACGTCTATGACCATTCGACCGTGCGAGGCAGATACATGAGCGCCTATATTAATTTGTTAAGATTTATCATTTAATTAAGACTTAGCTTCGATTTAGATACAGACGTATTTGTCTGTCTGTCGCAGAACTAGAAAGATTATAAAAAGCCTACGATGGAATTCTTCATTCAATTGGCCTGTAGCCGGCTATTTAAGTGTGGTTTACGGAGGTTTTAAATTGAACTAGACCTTTGAAACTTCATGTAGGGTTGTCATCTAAATTGAATACTTAATACCTATTGTATCATTCATAATTACTGTTTACTAATTTGCATTGAAAACCGCAAAATCGTTACATTATTTAAAAAAAGTTATAAAAGCAATCGTAGGTATGGTAGGATTTTCAATCTTGAAACCCTTTTAATGCGTGTGAAATGGCTACCGTGCGGCTAGTGATTCTTTTAATTATAGCATAGAATGTTTTATTGCAATCTGTATAGGTACCATTCTGGTGTAACTATAGGAAATGAGATTTCCTGTCTTTTTTATTTGGAATACAGACACTAATCGTGCTTGACCGCCGAAGATACACAAGACTGAATTAACGACGTAGAGTTAAAGATTGAGTTCCTGTGTTAACCTGACATTTCGCCGTTGTATTTTAAATCAAATGTAATAAAGAGACCATGACAAGTCCAACCATTGTTGTTTAACAGTAATGCATTGTTGTTTGACAGTTGACCTGTCACTTAACTTCGTCTATGTTAAAATACAATTTTACGTTCGGCGCACTCTAGGCAGTCAGCCCCGCTACCAACCTTACTGACTAGCTAGCTAATCTTTTCACCACGGCATAAGCTATTTTCGTATAGCTCGTGCCGATACGTGAGAGAGAGCCGGTAACGCGCTATAAGTTAGAGATAGTGACTGTATCTTTAGGCACTCCGGTGAATTACTTTACACGAAAATCAGAAGCAAACGTAACAGTATTACTAACCGATTAAACAGCATCAATGAAACAACGTAATCAAAGCGACAGTTTACTGACAATATATAGTACGACGTATCTAAGAAGTCGCATCGGCAAATTTCGTAAAACCGATCACTTCCGATTCCCGAATTGAATGCGACTTCAGGACCATAAATATTTATTTTACTACAGTAAAAAATGACGAATGATCTTTACGATAACGCAATAATAATATAAGGTGTTAAAAGTCACTCTAAGAATTTTGTGGGATTACTCGGTATCGAAAATTTAACAACTTTCGTTCTACAACTTTTCGAAATTCTCCAATTTTTTTTATGTCTCTCCATACAAATCAATTAAAATCTTTTTTTTGATTTGTATGGAAAGTTATAAAAAAAATACGCTAATTTCAAAAAGTTGTTCAATTTCCGATACCGAGTTACCCCTTAAAATTCTTAGAGTTGATTTTTTAACACCTTGTATAAACAAAATAAATAAATAAGTGTGAGTGGCGCGAAAATGAGCGACTGCCATTGGTTGTTCAATCAGATACATCGATGTAACTTCTTAGTTGTGTCGTGCTGTAGTTATAAATCGGTAGTTGAGTTGTTCAGATCGTGTGCGTGTTGCATGAAATACAACGAAGAACAAAATAATACTTACATTTCTAACCATTCAGGAAGTCAGATTCGACAAAAATCAATTGTGTGTGAGCTTTTAAGCAAACATGAAAACAATTACCTACTAAAAAACATGCAAAACTAATGTCTGTGTTAAATGTGGAATTCCATATTTCCGTGTCGTTGTTTACTGTGAATTATATGCTTTACGTGAAAGTGCCTATTACTAACTTTCCACTTAATTTTTGGACCTAGATTTAAAAAAAACTATTAATTCGCTATATCGGATATCATGGCATACAAAAAAGTGCAAAACTATGGAGCTATTTAAAGCATATTAGTTCAAATAAATAATAGTTCTTCGAAATCTGTAATCTTATAAGATCTAAGTACCTATTGATATAATATTGACACTGATGATGACAAAATTCGTATTTTTGTTGGTACAACATGTCCTAAAGTTCTGATTACATCAAGTATAGCCTATTAGGAAAACTCTCAAATCCGTGGTTGAGGAGCGGTTTGATTCCGATTTTAATCATTTTTGTAAGTAGATTATGTAGCATACCTGGCCTACAGAGTTACTCTTCAGTCGATTAATTTTCGATCTAAAACCTGTCTATTGAAACATAAGAACATGACCTGTCAATAGCCTAAACATTAGCATAGTAAACTAGTACACTTTTTTAGGAGTCAATCTACTCTACTTATTTTGGCACAGAGACAAATATGGTGAACGCAATGTTTGAATTTGTTTGAAGGAAGAATAATATATACGCGAAGTCTTTAAAACTTACCCGTGTATTTTAAAAACATACTCACGCCTATAATCCCCGAAGGGGTTAGCAGAGGTGTTCTTCTATTAAAGGACTCTTACAGTCGGGGACTTGGAAATGTTTACCACCCTAAGGTCTATAATTACTTGCACATTACTTTTTCATAAGGTCGATATGACATAAGTTGATATGACATCTTAAACCTTATTGCGCACAGTGTGATAAGGAATCGAATTTGAAATCTGATAAACATTTCGAGTCCGCGACCGTCCAGCCACGTCCACCCCCTCTTGTATTCAGTCTCATGTAATAAATAGGTGGCGAGCCCATTGCCATTTTTCGGGTTATTCCTTTCCTCTCCCAGTTGTTCGCCCCCACTGGGGGTGAATAGGTTTTTTCCCTTATGTCTCCGACAGGGGACAACGGGGACAAACATATTATGAATATTATCATGTTGTTTATGTTAAATGTCGATAGGAAACCACTATCAAAAGTAATTTAAATTTAAAAAAAATAAACCTTAATATTTTAGTGGGGGACAACAGGAAACTCGACGCCAGATCCCTTCATTTAACTTACCCCTTGTTAAAACGAACTACTGGCAAAATGCGTATATATGGCGTGCTTGCAACAATTATAATCAAATAATTAAAGATATTAATTTTGGGGTGTGTAACGTTAGGTCGAATTACGATAGTGCGATGAACGTTAGGTCGAAAGATCGTTCGTGCGATGAACGTTACGTCGATAGAACGTTCGTGCGATGAACGTTAGTTCGAAAGAACGTTCGTGCGATGAACGTTAGTTCGTAAGAACGTTCGTGCGATGAACGTTAGTTCGAAGGAACGTTCGTGCGATGAACGTTAGTTCGAAGGAACGTTCGTGAGATGAAGGTTCGGTCGAAATAATCTCCTGCCTCTCTCAATTAAAATATGTATTTTAATTGAGAGAGGCAGGAGATTGTGGTCAGACTCCTGCCTCTCACAACAAAATTAGGCTCTGCATAGTTTTACCTTTAAGTAATGTACGTTAGTATGACGTAGCAGTATCATTCCTTCCCGCAATTAATCCTTGCACCAGCAGTAGGTCGAACTACAACTTTCCTAGCATGAACGTTCGTTCGACTTATCGTTCATCGCACGAACGTTCCTTCGAACAAACGTTCATCGCACGAACGTTCTATCGACGTAACGTTCATCGCACGAACGATCTTTCGAACTAACGTTCATCGCACGAACGTTCTATCGACGTAACGTTCATCGCACGAACGATCTTTCGAACTAACGTTCATCGCACGAACGTTCTATCGACGTAACGTTCATCGCACGAACGATCTTTCGACCTAACGTTCATCGCACTATCGTAGTTCGACCTAACGTTACACACCCTTAGTTTTGACATTTTTAATATCAGTGTAAGTACCCCGGGTGAGGAATACTCTGTGTGTGGACTTTTTCTCATGAGCGACTAAGTAATTGAAGAAAAAAATTTGATAATCCAGTATAGTATAATTTTTACTTCGCATTTTTTGTATCCTAATATTGTACACTTGCTAAAGCATTTTTGTTATTATGTTAGTATTTGTGAGACCCTTTAATTGGCCTTTTGTTAAAATGTATTTTAAGTTAATTGTGCTGTTTTTATTCCTAAAAAATAAATAAATTATAGTTACGTTTACCCCCGAATAAATTGTAGCGAGGGACAACAGGAAAAAACCTGTTCACCCACAGTTAGGGCGAAGAACTGGGGGACCAACTGAATAACGCCATTTTTCTGACACAGTATTTTAATAAAGTATAAAATCAATGTACCCTAGTAGATTATTGATTTGCACCAATACCTACCTATTTGTAGAGTAGTAAGCGATTATAGTAAATTATTGTAAATGATCGATAGCTACACTCCTATTAAATAAAGATCAATTTATTCTTCTAATGTAATCTGTGCTCTATGTGGCTCTATGGACACCAGAATTACCCGTTTTCCACAATTGACACTTACAAGTTACAACCTGCGCGGGAAGATAAGCAAAATAAAATAATGTATAATCTGTATCTCACGCTTGACCGGTTTATCGTTTTGAAATCTAGTTAAGTACATGAAATATAAATTGCTGCAGAATCTTTTGTATTCTTTTGTACCTATTGATACATTTGCAAAAGTTTAATTTGTTCAAAAAGTACTTTTACTAATCTATCTGCACGTTAAGTTCGAACAAAAAAGCGTAAATGTTCGTTCTAATACTATAACTAAAAGCAGCTTATTAAGTACAGACGCCAGCACATCAAGCTACCCGAAACTGTCAAATTTTCCCAATCAACCTTCAACCTAATACTTTTGCGATACAGATGAAAATCTATTTGGCGGTTTGAGTATTATTTTTTTTGTGACCTACGCAAATGTCCGGCTGATTGGTGTCGTGCGTCGGGTCGTTGAGCTCCCTAAAATAAGGTTGAGCTACACGATGGCTGATGCATGCGTGCCGTCAGTTGGGACAGGTCAACTCAAACCTGCTATGGCTCTTTCCTCAAAAGGCCATTCCAAACGTTGCCCCACATTGTTACACTCGCATAGTTTTATACCACAATGTCTGGACTTTAAAAGAGACGTTGACCTCTGAGTTTGTTTCGGCTTTTCTTCTCAGAGCGAGTCAGATAGGAAATGCCGGAGCCATATAGTCTTAAAAAAAAAACTTTTACTGACTTGTAAAAGTGTCTGTAACAGATTTATTTACAGAAATAAATATAATTTATTATTTATTAAATAAAGACAGACTGTAGTAGCTTTATGTGTCTGTACCAGTGGCGAAGGGTGAATTTTCTTAAAAGGGAAGCCGGACCACAAAATGCTTACCTTGCTCAAGTGTGATGCGTGAATTCCAGTAACTATTCGTTTCGAAAGGGAAGCCGATAGGAATCGAGTTGTATGGAGCCTTCGCCACTGGTCTGTACGTATCTATTGGATACTTATTGTACCATATCAATTGATGACAAAGACCTAACTAAAATTACGACACATAGCATGCATAGTCAATCCATTACTGTACCACTGCTGGGTCTCTTCTCAGAATGAGAAGGGTTTTTAGGCCTTAATCCACCAAGCTGACCAGTTGCGGGTTTGCGGACTAAAGCCTGGCGTCGACTACAGCCGAAACGCGTCGAATCGAGTCGAGTCGCACGTGTTCCGTGTGAAGACGAATTGAGGCGAAACTGTCAGTAATCGCAAGTCGTTGAAACAGAAATTCGGGTGACAAGAGATGCGCGCGACAAGAGACGCGCGCGAGTGATCAGAATCCTACTTAAATTCAGATTCAGACAGCTAAAGCTAAATTAATTCACCTAATGAACCTATCTGACACTACAATATGAATTTCCTCTTTAATTATTTTTGTCATTCAATTTACATTGACGCGAACACTCGACCTGAATCGAGTATGAGGCCGGCACAATACCCGTCCATCACGTACAACACACGCTTATAATAATAAATAAATATTATAATTTGACACACTTGCGTCGATAACCGCAGCTCTGAAACTATAACCGTAACTGTGGTGACGGTTGTAAATATGTAATACCTATCGGTTTTATTTGCAGCTGAGTTTAATGATAGGTAAATGATGCTACGTTCCTATGGCTGGATGCTGGATTGCAATTTATACAACGTGTAGGATAATGAATTGAATTTCATGTGAGCCGTATAGTTAATAATGTTATTTTAAATGTCAGGGAACAGCTGAAAATCAGTGCTGTGCACTAGCACAGCGAATGCTGAGATGGATCCCATGTCACACATTCTGGTCATTTAATGGTAATGGAAAAGGTAATATTATGTAACTTGTGTATGTGTGACAAAATAAATGGTTTAATAAAAGCAAACCCTGAAAGTACTTTGTTAAGAATCATCTACTGAATCGATTTCAGCAATTTTTTATGTGTTTTTTATTTTCGACTTACTTTATACAATTCACATTCTTAATTAACATTAATTGTCATGACTAAATTTTAAATGCAGTTAACAATGAAAAAGTAATAAGTAAGTACTATTTTCTTAAATAAACAATATTTAGGCACACAAAAGTAAAATTTCAGTGTACCTATGTATTATAATTATAATTGAATATTCTAATTGGGGAGTGTGAGTGTTTGCATTATTCCTGTTACATGGTGCTTTTCAACTGTACTAGTCTGGAAACTACAGCTTAGACAACCCTATTGCCCAGCGTATGTGACGATGATGAACATGGCTTTCTTTATTGGGAGATGATTATGTCCAACTGTGCGATGGGCTGAGTGGATTAAAATCCTGGTTAAGAAAATACAAATAGTGGACAATTCCGTAAAACAAGCTGCAAATTATTACATCAAGTTGTCAGTCTTTAAGCCAGTATCAAGTCTGAAATCCTAGTGACTGGGACCAGATAAAATATAAATATAAAAAAATTCTAACTTCAGATTGGAAAACTTAATATCAGCTACAGATCACTGAAATCAAGTATCTACAGAAAAAGGAGGGCTTTAATTGGCAGAGCCAGACTTCTGCCGCCACTGGTGCTACTGTTATTAACAACACATAACAACTTTGATTTAACATTCAATGCGGTTTATTGTTAACTAGCGACCCGCCTCGGCTTCGCACGTGTACATTTTATAGCTTAAAACCTTCCCCTTGAATCATTCTATCTATTAAAAAAAACCGTATCAAAAACCGTCGCATAGTTTTAAAGATCTAAGCATACATAGGGACAGACAGCGGGAAGCGACTTTGTTTTATACTATGTAGTGATAGTGAAGTTGATTATGTTAACATTAATAAAATTTTGTTTTTAAACTTTTGTTAATTTATTTTACACAAGATAGATAGAAAAGAAAAAGAATAATTTACCTATACCTCTTACAACACACAACATTGTTTTGTCTCTATCTTATTACACCTAAGTATCAGTAAGTGGTACTACACTATATTATGGTCTTAAGTCAGGGCAAGGCATTTTATTTTTAAGTTCTATTTATATAAAATTACCATTCAAGTAGCTGACATAACACTCAAAATGTAATTTAAATAGTCTATTTAATCATTCAAATACTGTTAGGTAATTAGTCTTTAATAATTTAAAAATGAACAAAACGACTAGCTCTATGGTGAAGGCCTGAAATTAAATAATAATATAGTTGTCATAATAACTAAGCTTTATGAATTTGCTAAGTAGTTGCAATCAAATACTAGTTATCATTCAATAATACATTACATATAAAGTCTAAATACTGAATTTAAAACTGATTATTTAAAAATATTATCGGAATATCTGGTAGTATCTGTAATAAAATTCTAAATCATTTTATAAAAACCCTAAGACGACCCTCTGACCAACTTGTTATTAATATGAAATAAAGTTTGGATGCCCCTCGTTGTTTTTTCTATCACGATAACTATCTGCAATGGTTTAATGATGACCAGTAACTGTGTGCATCATAAAAAACCATATTTAATCTATCTACTTTCTTCTATTGTCTTAGATTGCACATTTTCATTTATTTATAATTATCTATAAACTGTGTAAAAAATGTTTAGTTTCAATGTTTATGCTATCTGCATATGCCAAATACTTAATTCAAAAATAAAATATTATCGACAGACAGTTCCAAAAAAAGTAAAAAAAAAAAATTACCTTAAGCAGTAGATATGTAGCTGACACACATTATAATGAAGGCCATGCAACATGCTAGCTTCTTTGGCGGTGATGTTAACAAACAAGCGACTCCCTTCCAAGCCAGCAGAAACAAGCTATTATTTCATTGTAAAAATAAATTAAGCCAACCTGAAAGTTAAAGAGAATAACCATTTAAACACAATCAAAGAAGTACTTTTGAAGAAATAAGTACCTAGGTACAGAATATTTCGGTATCAGACCAAAGCAAAGCACACTCACCTTATTATATACTTTAAAAGTTTTAGCCCGCAGCTACTATAGTTTTAAGTGTCCTTTGCGTAGCACTCCTCGCAGACAAACTCCTTAAATGTTCCCTAAATTACAAGGAATTAATCCAGGTTCCATAAAAATTCACGTTTCGATCCTATTATACATAGAAACGAAAACAAAACAAACTACATTTAAGGACCAACAAAGAACTTGCTTGACAGTTCGTTCAGGAAACAGGAAATTTATTTTTTGAATTTTGAATGAAATCTCGCACAGTGTTGCCAGCCGTTATCTCAAGAAAAGGCGCCAAAAAAAACATAAAGTATAAAAAAACTTAGTACTGTTTTTAATTAGGTACCTATTTGTAATTACTATAAGACGATGGATTACTACAAAAAAGTTCCAAATGATTTATTAAATTCATCATATTTGCGACTTATTTTTTTATCTTTATTGTTTTTATATTTCTGAGACACCACGCTACCCGATGCGCCCACCCTTGTCCACATTTAAAATCCGCAACGCCACCGACGGCGACGTCGTGTTTGTTTTTACAAGTAGGGTAAGATTATACAATAATGATTCCAACTCTAATAAAATCTAAGAGACCCGTATTTAAAAATAACACTAAAACTACTTTTTGACTGGGACTGTGTTAAATAAAATTCTGGGATTGGTTGCCTTTATGTTGCGAGAATACACTGAGACCTCATAATAAAGTTTGTGAAAACGGGTGTTATAGGTCTAGCGCTTAACTGAGGCTGTGCCTGAGATATGGGAGCGGCATGCGCGGCACGGGAGGGGTGAAAAATGACGTGTAATGACGTGTCCGAAATATCTTGCTATACACGTGATAAATATAATGAAGATATCTCTTACGATATTTTTACTACTACTAGATAGTGAAGGTAATTCGAGCCATTCATACAGTGACGGTACAGACAGCGATAAGGAATCTGATTAATTAAATTTGGGATTTCGGGATTTATTTTTTGTTTTTTTGTTTCAGTTGAAAATATTAATAATTATTAAATAAAATAATATAATTATTGTAACATTTTTTTTTTGTTGACATTGTCAAGCGCAATTATATTAATTTATTTAACTTAATTAGTATACACATGTAAATAACGTGCGTATAACGATATTTATGGATTCCATCTATTCCATCGAATATCCAGTTACTTTTAAATTTAGGTACCTTAACATTCCTGACAATAAGTGACCGAAAATGTCCGTTCTCATTGAGAAAATCTCCAATTTGCTTGGTCAAATCTGAACTATGTTTACATAACACACTTGTAACGTAACGATCACTTTACAACTTTACCAGCTACTACTAACTATAGTCCTTAAAATATAGCTTGATTAGAATGACAGATGTCAGCAAAAGTGACGACATAACTTTGTAGTTACGTCTAACGGGTGATTTTTATTGGCACATGAAAAATCACTCACTTATCTAGCATGATAACAATAATATTTTTTTAAATACAGTAACTTCACAAATAATTCAAAATAATGAAAATCAGCTTGAAAACTAAAATAATTCTTACTGATCCATAGTCTTAAAATATAAATCTTACGTTCTTCAAAAGTTATGTCATATTGCAAAAAATTAGAGATGGGACACATCGATAAAATCGATTGAATAAAAAAATTATTACGTTTGCGTTATTAAAATTGTATGCGATGATAATAAATAATTATACTTACTTCGTACAATATTAAAAAGGTCTTTAAAAGTTTTAAATGTATTTTTTAGATATAAACTATTGCGGCTATGATTATTCGTCATGGGTATCAAATCCAAAGTTTTCGGTTATGCTGATGCTGAAGATGAGGTCAAAACTCAAATTCAAAATGGCGGCCATGAATATTTGCAAATTAGTTGTCATGGGTGTCAATTTCATGGTTTTTCGGTGTGCTGATGCTGAAAATAAGGTCAAAATCCAAATCCAAGATGACGGCTACAAATACATACAAATTAAACGTATTAAATTAATTTTTAATGATTTATATCGATTTGATCAGTCCTTTCCCAGCACTAGTCACACTAGTTAGCCAGCTGTCATTCTAGTCAAGCTATATTTTAAGGACTATAAACCAGTGATGGTCAAATATTTTTTGCTACTTTCGTACAAATTTTCAGATTTAGGCTGGCAACACTGAAAGCCAAACTAACTAAGAGAAAAATTGAGAAAATGCGTTTTTGGCGGGAAATGATATAGTGAAGTTATGTGTTAAGTTAAAATTATTCTAAAAATGGCTCTTATTGGATAAATACATAAAATTGATGTAGTTTTGTGTCATAAAGTGTCTGCATTAATAAACATCCCTTACAATACGGCCGACGTATCTTGGCGAGTCTGAAGTTAGTTGCTTGGCTGCGCAATGAATCTTTTAGGAACGAAATTGTCTACTGCGCAGCTAATCAGTTATCTTCAGACTCGCCAAGATACGTCGCGGTCGGTCGTATTGTATGCAGGGGGTGACATTAATTTCATAGTGGAATAGGCCACCTCATAGTGCGTCCCTGTGTGAAATAACCAGATAGATTCTTCGCCAGAAACTGCAAGAAGCAATAACATGTAGGTATCACACCAGCATTTCATTACTTAGAAAATAATAGAAAACTATTATTTAAGTTAGGCCGTGTGGTGCCGGACGTAAAGAATAGCACTACCCCATTCTTCCCGTGGGTGTCGTAAAAGGTGATTAAGGGATTCACTAGAGGATGGGTAGCAGCGTTCTCTGAACACTTTAACAACCATAATGCGATCGCCAACCCGCCTGCCAAGCGTGGCGATTATGGCAAACCCCCCCAACATTGCTTGGGGGAGGCCTATGTTCAGCAGTGGACATAATTCGGCTGAATGATGATAACGATGATAATAAGGCCGCTAAACATTAAAAAAATACTTATAAGGAAATTGACAGATGCGGGGAAGAACATATTCTTCCCCGCACACATGTAGAGCGGGAAGTTCTTAACCGATACAGCCACAAAAATGTGTACTAGCAATTTTTACTGCGCAAGTTATTGCAGCAAGTAAGTACTCGCTTAGTTCGTAAAACTTGCCAAAGTTGACTTGCTGCGGGTACGTCCACAGATTGCAGACGTCAACTTGCGCAATAAACTTGCTAGTGGATTTGGCGCTTTATACTTGTGGTAGGTACTGATTTTAGCGGTATTTACAGCGTTAAATACCGCTTGACTCCTTAGATTACGATATAAAAATTAAACTAAATATTTATTAATACAAGTTCCTATAATCTAATATGTATAGCGAACTTTAGACAGTCGTCAACCAACTGGTCGTTCCGTTATTTCCTACAAATCGATGCGCATACTAACACCTTCCTTTCTGTTGCATGATACATAGGAAAATCATCCTTTTAACGGTTGCTTTATGGGCTGTCTTTCTTTGCAATTAATCGGTTACTTACGTCCTTGCGTAATTATTTCTCACGCCTACCATTTTGTCTGTCCTTAACAGATACTTATATTAAAGGCTTTATACTCTATAGAATAGAAAATTCGTCATGTTCCAGATTGTTAGTTCACTAATGTGGGTGTCAATAAGTTGATCAGTTTTTTTTCATGAAAGTAAAAAGCGATAAAAAGCATTCAATTAAATTATCGATGTTCAAAGCCTACTATTGATGTTTAATTTATATTTCGATTAGTATTGATTGTATCGGCTCAATTCAATAATCCGTTTCCATTCCTAAGTCCAGTAGCGTATGGGTTATGATTTTCATAATTATGATCTATGTTAAATCGGCTCAAACCCCATAATGATAACACACTTAAGTTCAAAGACATTAAATAGCAGTAGTATCGATACCTACGTATCGGTTTCTCGGAAAGTCATTAACCGGTATCGCATACCGGTTATAAGGTTATGATATACCTAGATTAAAAAAATACAAAAATCATAGTATTGGTGCATAAAAATATATCGAAAGTTTGCAAAATCAACACTATTGTGTGATTTAACACTAGTTTACTAATTATTTTTTGTCAGTCTATCTACTTAACGTTTTCTTCTACAGCAGAATTGAGCACATTGTGTACGTAATATTCCTGATCGTTTTTGATTAAGTAAATTGTAAACGCATTTACTTTTCACGATTGATCTCAATCTCAACTGATCTCGATCGATGGAGACACCCGACAATATCTGCGAACAGCAACACAGGTATCACACACCTATTATCAGAACTACACGATTGCAAAAAAACTCGTAAAACCACTCCACTTTTTAAGTTGTCTCAAATCAAGCTTTATCCTGTACTACAGGTTTCATAGCTCATTAAATAAATAAATTCACTCGTGACAAGCTTCGATCTAGATCACTATGAGGTCGTACGTGCAAACTGATGCCTGTTCAGATCAATTCAGTCAGACTATAATTATTTGCGATAATTACGGCTACAATTATCACCCGCTTCATTTGGTATGTATGCTAAATATCTTAGCAAATAATGCTGCTATGTATGTTAATTAGTGACGTCAAAATAAGCTTGCAATTAGACTCAATCAAGCAAGAATGTTGTTCGTAGAGTGAAATGTCTGAAGGATTAGTTAAGAGGGCTTTATTATAAGTAATCAATATAGATAGATAGATCGCAGGTAGGTACTAAGTATGTAAAAATTATAGTGAGGTCATAATAATAATACCTGCCTGTAATTGCACTCATTGAAGGGCAAAGGTCTCTCAGAATAGCAGCGAGCGTTAATTACCAAGCTTGCTGCGTGTAGGTATTGGTGATTTTAGACGAGTAAGACCAGGTTTCGTTCACTGTATGTCAGTGGTGACTTAGATTAACATAGAAAACTTTGAAAAAGTCACATTGGTACATGTCAGGTTTTAAAATCGCAATGGTGCATAATAAATGAATCCGCGTCCTCCAGGCCACCCCGACGGTCGATAGTCAGTTACTCATACATTACTATTAGATATGTATGATTACAAACTGGCACAGTGTCCTCTACACTGGGTGGTGGATAGACGATGGACTATTAATAACTTCTTTATAAAAAGCAAGTGAACGTTAAACATTAAATAAAATTGCAGTAGGAAGCACAGAATACACATACCTATAACTACAAATTATGTATTTTCCGAGCTCCGTTCTACAATTTAGGTCAGACCCAGTTGCATATGCAACACTTTTACATCCATTAAAGACTTACTACGAGTACCATACTGTACCAATTCGAAATGAGACTATAATAACGTCTATGTGAAAGGAACGTACAGGAAATAATATCTATTTATTATGTAACCAGCCTTTCAGTCACACGAGATTATGTCTGAAAAGAATGTATTTATCATGTCAATACAAAATGGAGCTAAAATACACCTTCAGTACTTTGATGGTTAATTTCCCACGTCTTGTTCAACATACGTGAGACCGTTCTAATCTGAATAAAATCGCCTGCACTCTGAACCTCTTTTGCATAACTGCTCAATCAATCATCGTAAGACCCGAAAGCGATCATTAGACATGCAGATTTCGAGTTACGCAAGTGAACTGGCAGACAGACCTTTGTCTCGGGCTTTCTACGTGACAAGTACAGCAAGGCGAACCGCCTACGTGTACTGTTAACCTGGTATTTATAACGTGCCTGATCGTCACGATTTTGACTAAATGTTTGAGGGATAGTCATTCAATCAATCAGCTAATTACATAGTCAAACCATAGCCTATCGATAGTCGTTATAAAGACAATATAAATAAAATTGCTCGATTGGCCGTTAAAATAGTAACCCAATTCTTGGGAATGTAAGATTTGGCAGGGGACTGGAGGATGGCATTACGGTGGTAATATTCTCAGGTCATTCTTTATGACAGCTACTGCCAATGATTTGGTATAGCCTTCTTTTTTAGTGAAAATCCTCATTGATACCCTCCTTCTGGGGTAGGTGATTGTCCTCAGCACAAAAGAGAGGGGCACCGGTGTCCCTCTTGTGCTTTGCCTTTGGCACGTCCTCGAAACCTAAGTCACACTGTTAGCTATCGTTTCTCGCTCATCTTTTTCTTTGTCAAGATGTCAACAAATTGTACCGCTTCTAATACCCACGCAAGCACATTTAAAAGATCAACAAGCCCACAAATTAGCACACTTGATACCTCAAAACAGGATCCTTATTATTTGGGTCCGTTCTTACCGCGCTCCAAATAACCTTGGGGACAAGTTAGACAAGTATAATTAAAATAATACCTATTTGTGTATCAACTGAGGCGTAAGTGGTCTAATGTTGTTGTAACATGATAGTCATGGAACGGTTGGTTATCGGATCTTGGCGCCACTAGTTTGACAGTCGACTAGTCTTTCAATCAATTTTTGAAATATGCACCAGATATTCTAGACGAAACAATTTCAAATGTCAAGAGAACACAAATGGCCGGAAAAAAAAGCAATGACTTTTCCCCGCAAAGTTACATGCTAACATTGTATGAAGGAACGTGAGCAAAATGAAGATTTGGACTAGAACGTAGACTGGATATAAGGGATAGAGCACACGAATCCAAGTAACAGAGTTGGAATTCCCCTATACACCTCTGGATCTCACATACTCAAGACGGAACACAGTAAATTGCTTGGCCAGGTAACTAACCAGGCGGATCGTAGGTATAAATTCTACCATCAAGCGTGCTGGGTTTCGTTGAATCTTATAACGCGCGTCTTTGCCCAGCGTGAATTGAGGAAGTTTTATGCTCTAGCCCGTCCCCACATTGGAACACAATCAATATCTATCTATGTTTTATAAAGAAAAGGTTGTTACTTCGGTATATCGTGATGCTATTAGGAAGAAGACAATTTCAAATACTGGCAAGTTCTAAGCAATTATATAAATTTGCATATTACGATAAAACCGATATCCATTCATGAGTTTCTTGCACCAGGGAAAGCGTTCCCACTTTCTCGCGCTGTGTACGTCATTAATGAAATGTCGGGGATATATTTATTATTATAATTTATGAGTTGTTATTTGAGTATAATTATAATTCTAAGTGTTTATAAATATTAAGATTTGTTTAAGCCAACCCGTTAGGTACTTTAATAAGTTATATGGTACCGTACCTTCGGATGAGACCTCGTCCATTTCAGTCCATTTATTATAGCATGATTCTTTTATATTTTTTTATGATTGGTGGATAAAATTCATCCTTAATTCTTCGCCAATTAGTAGGTTCAAATAAGGTAAACGACAACATATCGTAGATTGTCAATACACATAGGTAACCCAGGCTTGTTTTTTGATAAAAAAAAGGCAAAGTGGCGTATCTATGTATTAATTAGTGTATATGTAATTATTAGGTTTACGTCATAGACTTATGTCAAAGAAAATCTATTATATGTATAATGAAACAAAAAACTGAGTTGACGAGTAATAGCTATTACAACGATCTCTCTTGCAAAGAAATGAAAACAGAATAATGGAAAGCGGAATCCGCTTTAGCAGTTAAGGGCTTTACACACACGACTACCTATTTCGGAATCCGATTAAGTATCTACAATTACCCAAACATTTTATTGGACGATTGCCCTACATATTATTATAATCCAATTTAATCTAATGATCAGTTCACAAAATGTGTACAATCCTTAAAATGCTACGTATCGACATTGTACTTAGACGTTAACCGATATTTGTTTGGTTATATACAATTCCTATTACAATACGTATCAATGTAATTAAAACTAACTCCTTCACTAGTTCGGTAATCATTTATTAGTTATTAGTAATTTTTAATGAGGCTACAACCTTGCACCTTGGTTTTAGAGAGGCTACGCTGATCAAGGTGACATCGATGGAACAATGATAGTGTGGGTTTACACCCATCTGTTATAATAATATATAGAGGGACATGTTCACTGAAATTAAAAAGTCATTACCGTGGCCCTGAAGTTACCTAGCGTTATTAATTTTATAAATGCCAAAGTAAGTTATGTACAGATACATGTACAGATACGCCAGCACATAAAGCTACTACAATCTGTCAAGTTTCTTCAATAGATTTTCATCTGTATCCTAAACTAGCGACCCGCCCCGGCTTCGCACGTGTGTGTTTTGTAGCTTAAAACCTTCCTCTTGAATCACTATCTATTAAAAAAAACCGTATCAAAATCCGTTGCGTAGTTTTAAAGATCTAAGCATATATAGGGACAGACAGCGGGAAGCGACTTTGTTTTATACTATGTAGTGAGAGTATTAGGTTCAAGGTTGGTTGGGAAAATTTGACAGTTTCGGGTAGCTTGATGTGCTGGCGTCTGTACATAATGAAGTTTTAGTTAAATATACATTGAGTGATCTCTACGTTTGGCTGATAAGTGCTTGAAAGCAGGAAAAGTACTATGGAGTATGTTTCTTTCGTATCAGAAAAATAAATACTTCACACGCTGGATACAGTAACTCATAATAGAGAGGAAAACCTCGAAGTTGATTATAATTGGCAATACAAACACTTTCAATTCGTATCTGAAAATATAATTCAATAGTGGATTGTAAGTAAAGATATACATGTCGTAAACTTCGGGCAAAATATTTACGCAGTTGTTTTATTACACATTATATAAAAAAATAACAATTTGTAGGATGCTTATTTGAATCCACGAAGTCTTTCCAGAACTGTTTTTATACATGATGGTCCAATTTAAGTAAAAAAAACTTTTCCAATTTAATTATTTATTTATCCCGTATGGGAACGGGCTGGAATATAAAACTTCCTCACCGCACGCTGGGAATAGACGCGTGTTGTAAGATTCAACAAAACTTAGCACGTTTGGTGGTAGAATCTAATCTATAAGGTCCTCCTGGCTAGCTACCACCCTCCATTCCTATCATTAGGTAAGATTTTTATAGGATTTGCTCGTTCACCCAAGTGAAGTTCATTCGGTTTCAGTCAAGGCCATTCCTGTTTTTATTTAGATCGTATAGTAGTTTATATTTTCTTTGCTTTGCTGGACAGTTTTCTTAATGTGTTTGCACCAAAATAGAGAGAGATCACTTTTCTCAACTTTCTCGAGGTAAAACACATACCTTACACGTACCTAATAGTGCTTTCCTTTGTTTAATCACCGCTGTTGCGTTACATCTATGTGACATTGTAATGTAGGTGTGTTAAATGCAATGATTAACTTCCGACTTCTTTTCCTGATCTTGAAACGACGTAGAAGTAATTATTGCACCGGTAAACATGCCTTATTTAATCGACTACCTGTTATATTAATAGCTAGTAGGCCCACGTAGATTTTACCTAATATCTCAACAACATAGAGCAATCTAAATTGTATTATTCTGCCTGAAATGACACTTTGGAACAATGTGCGGAGTTAAACTATCTGTTTGATTTAATAAGCCTTTGGATATATCCTGCTCAGTGGCCTATTTACCTAATTGTAAATCAGATACATTTGAATTTCTGTTCCTGACTGTGTCTAGTTTTACATAAGTTTGGAATTGTGTAATATTGCAACTGCCTTAATTACTGAAGGGAAAGATGATTCTACCGTGTTTTTAGTATCTTTAGTATCTTAGACACTTAGATTTTGAGGTGATAGACATTGGCGTCTCGTTTATCACTGTTTAGCAAAGTTCCCATTTCGATCTTGCGGAACCACTATCATTAAATTGGACTTAGAATTAATTTAAGTCTCTTAACGTTGAAAGTACATATCCCGTAACCGAATCCCATAACATTAATTTATACCGGTCATCGTGTTATTACTGGTCTTTACTCAAGAAATAGAGAGGTGCGCCTGCGCCGTTGACATACGTTAGCTAACGTTCAGGTATCTTTGAACGCAGGAAATCGTTAATTGTCATTTATCTGTTACTGGCACAAGGCTGGAGTGCAGCTACGAAACGTAACGAACAGTCTTTTAAAATTTTAAAATAGTATACTAACGTTTACCTACTACATCATCGCTAGATGACTTCTAAACTATACCGACTAGCCCATATGCCCATGGGGACGGACTGTATCGATAGGTACCAACGGTTAAGCTCTAAGGTTTCGACAGAAATGAAACACAATGAAGACTCACACGTCTCACACCCTAACGCAGGCCAACGCTTACAGCGAAAACTCCCAAGTAAGGGATAGTAGATCACTTGTTATAATATGTTATAGGTATAGTCATCAAATCTTCCACAGTTTCTTTTCTTTAGAAATAGTATTTTTATGAGTGTTAAAGTTGATAATAAAATACCACAGACTTTAAAAAAAATGGTTAACAGAAAAATGATATATTGATGGAATATTTTGATTCAAAAAATATTTTTACTTGTTATTTTATATACATTATCTTCAAATTATTGTATGCCCAAAATGGGCTGATTGATGTCTCTAACATTATATGAAACAACAGTAACTACTCAATCAGAAACAATAAAGTTTACTTTTACTTTTAACCTTTTTCTACTTAAAATTACTAGGTAGGTAATCTAAAAATAAACATAATTAACTTTTCTTGCAAGGAAATCAGTTTTTATTGTTTCCATTTGAATTATTTTGAAGATTCATTCAGAATTGCATCAGCCTCTAAATTAAGGCAAGATCATGACTGTGTAGGCGTAACGGCTCAGTGCATTGTTAAAAGGATACCTACTGTGGTTGAAGTAAATACAATATGTGAAAACAAGAAGTTCACTTAGTGACGTTAATTTTACACACAGCATTGAAATGAAAATGAAGGAAGCTAAGCTAAAGAATGAGGTTCATTGCTCCATTGCTTTGGTGAACCACAAAATTGCGAGTGTACAAGTAGGTAGTGGATTTAATTCTCTAGAGGTTATCTCGCATTGGCCAGCCATAGTATGCAGGGGTAATAACCGGCCAACATGACGCCGTTTTCTTTAGCATAACCATGGGAAAGTTGTTTTAACAAGTCTGCTTTTGTGCAAGTACGGCGAGTAAAATTAATTATCATTGTAAGAAAACATGACGTCCTCTCAGTAGGAAGTGAATTTTCCTAACAAAGCCGTGACGTGCGAGCGACACACAAAAACTGTTTATAAGTAAAACAACAACAATTTTATCTTTTGCTTCGATCTTCACACTTCGTTACAGCCTCAATGCCAATGGAATCAATAGATTATATTGTAAGAATTATCGTGTAATAGTTTCATCTTTGATTGGTTACAATCCTTGCGGTTTCGGTGCCAGGGTCTCTTTCCCTCGTGGGAACAGCACACGACTAACCGTATTTTTATCGAGTAGGTAGTAAATAATTCTTATCCTACGATTAACCATTAGTAGAGTAACTATAGTAACCCATTTTCTTAATTGATTCCTACGAAACGATTTGTTCTAATTGAAATTGTGAACTCGTGTTCTATGTTGTTCTCAGGCACTTTTGTAAGTCGAGCAATCAATGAAAAGGGCATCAATGAAACTTGATGCCTATTACTACTATACCTGAAACTTTTCAACGAGATGATTGTATCCAAAATGGCTGATTCCGAGATCGAAATAATGAAAAGGACATGCGATTCCGACAGGCGTATCAATTTTTGAAAATTGAGTAAGTTATTTTTTGGTACTTCAGAGTTCTAGAGTACATCATGAACAAAACAGTGTCCTAAAAAAGACACAGAACTCTGATAGTATAATGGTTTGAGTCACATGTGTAGCACACGGCTAAAGCTTACCTACATAAAAGATAAGTGAGAGCATAAGCAACAAAAAGTCCGCTCGTGACTACAAAAGATAGTTTCATTTTTAAGATCATTTGTACTTTGTTCCACTTTCCTACAACCACAATGAGATCTATATCAATAAACATAAATCGATTCTTTGAAATCGTTGTAATTGAGATGAAATTGTTTATTAAACGTAACAATAAGATTTAGGAGAGAATCGTGAGATTTTGTATGCCGTATTAGATGACGGACTGGATAATTTAGTGCAAAATCTTTTGGCTACTGTCTACAATGCCCAATAACTGAAGATTTCCGTAACTATAATACAATTCCTGCGAGATCCAAATGAAACAGAAAATGACTAGAGTATCAATAAACAGATAATTTCTATGAAATCGTTGTAAGTAATTGAGATGAAATTGTTTAATAAACTTATAACAATGAGATTGAAGCAAGAATTGCGAGGTTTTGTACCCCGTATGAGATAATAGACTGGATAACTGAATGCAAAATCTTAACGACCAATGACAGAAGATTTCCGATGTTCATTGATAAAACACTTACTACTTTACCATTCATGTAGGATTTAATTGGAACAGTAAACTCTCTGAGTGTACCTTCTACTTTAAAGGCAAACCGCAGCAATACTCTTAATTAAGCACTCAGTACATGTGTTATTTCTTAATAAGTATTTTCATAACAGCCTGTTGGCTTACACCCGACTAGTCGGCGAGTCCATTCGCCTGTCCCACATAGCTCGAAGTCGTCCAAGTGAGTGTCGATCTTGAGTTTTGTAAGAAGTGGGACACGGCGCGTACTTCAGTTACATCGACGAAAACTTTACCGGTACGAATGCTGTTTGAACGATAATGGCGGAGTTCAAAAGAAAAGGTTATTAAGTCGTAAAATGTTCGACTCGGTTGAATTACTACAACAATTTTATTTGTTGCTAAATCCACTCAGTACTAGCTACACAAAGAAATAAAATATTATACCTATATAAAAATGAATTTGGCTTGTCATGTATCGATTTTTAGCTAAAATATAGGTTAGTAGAATCTAAGTATCACTTAAATATCGATTAACTTAATGTAGCAAAACTGTCTACGCACAAGTACCCAATAGTAAACTGTTATGAAATTTCAAATAACGCACGATTTACTGACAGATATGAAAGGTGCTGCTTTGTGCTAGATAATATTTAAGTACAAACACTATTAATTATTCTGTGATCAATTTGTTTGCTAAGATTAATTATTAACCGCCTATTTGGTCTAGTTTAATCTAGCATGACTGCCGTGCGTGAAGTCGTGACTTCGATTCTCAACGCAGAGTACATTATGGTGGAATTACATCGATCGAGTAATTTGATACAGCATCTTTGGAATGCAAGGGATTGGTATCGAACTATTGTAAGCACTTTTCAATCCCGCCGCGTGTCCAGTCTTCTTCTTCTTCTCTTCTCTCGTGCCGCCACAAGCTATGTGAGAATAACTCATGCCGTGGTGGAAAGATTAGTCAGTCAGCAAGGTTGGTCGTATGGTAGCCGGACGTAGGTATTAGTATCGTCTCTCGTGGATGTTAATTTTAGCGTCCAGTGCTAGGTCCAATGCCAATCCGATGCTCAAATCCAGCGGCACTGAATCTAGCTACTGGATCAATGTAAAGTCGCCTCCAGTTAAGAGATTTTTTAAAGAACTTCTCAGTACCATAAAGTTTCTGGGAATTTGGCATTGTGTCCGGTAGATGGCGATAACTTCGCTACTATTACATTACATATTATTGGGTATGCAGTGTGGGCAGAGCCCAATACTTCGGGAATAATAGAGATTTCGATCGAATAGACGTCGTTACATAAGTAATTCGATGGATGCGTTGTACACAATGGACGTTGACATGCTATCACCATTACGTCTGCAATAACTTTCATTGACACGTGTCGAGCACAGTAATACAGCATAGCGACCATAACATCTATACTTATAATGATGTATCTATAGTTATTTTTGTAGGTAATATATGCGTATTACATAACATAACTTCACGCCTTGTATTCCCCGAGGGGTTGGGCAGAGGTGTATAGTACACCCACGTTTCGCCGTTATGTTTAAGTCCCATGTAATAGGGGGCGAGCCTATTGTCATCAACCAGGCACAAATCCAGACTCCGAGCTGTTACTGAGAAATTCCATACGGAAAAACCCAATAACACGTTAATTGTGTGTTGCGTATTAGTAGGCACATATTTCTAAAAAGTTTTATAGATTTATGCTTATTTTTGATATCATATAGGACAACAATGCTGTTCTGTGCACCTACCATGTTTTCTCTGCATCACCTTAAGGTCGACTAGTAGAAAATGCCTAAGGCATTAAGTCCGCCTCTGCATAGTACAGAGGCGGACTTAATGCCTTGATTTGATGTAACTAAACTTTTTAGTTGAGTCGTACAATACCTTAGTTGACTCTTACGATGGCTAAATCGCTAACTTCGCACAATCCAGCTGTAAATAATCTATTTTAATGAACCGCCATCTTTGAAACTTTCTTCATATTTAAAGTTTGCACCGAGAAGTGTGTTATTTGTAATGCCTATTGTCCATTGTTTAACTGGTGTCAAACAAATATTGATCATAAACCATATATGCTTTGTAAAACCACCAATATATCTTGTGTATAAAGACTTCACTTTCTATATTTATGATAATAGTGGCTTCTGTACAAAATAGCCATATTTTCATCAAGGGAGATGACGTTCCATTTGTATTAGAAGAAAGTTAAATCAGTTTTAATTATTAAAAAGGACGGTGTCTTATACGACCATGTTCCACTAGACTCATTTACTCTTGGGTCATTTAGTTTTTTAACCTTTAGCAGATACTAGTATTTTGTGTCCAATGTGTTCATTACCGATTTTAAAATATACAGGATGTCGTAGTTGAATTCATTCATTCTGTATTGTCTTTGACGCAAAATTTTAAATATGGAAATATCTTAGTGACTTTTAATTTAATCAATTCCATACTTTTTCCGTTCTCATAAAAAGACTTATGTTATCGATGTTTTTATTAAGTAGATGTACTTAACTAGTGGTCAATCAATAACAAAACTAGCTTGTTACTCGAATAAAAACTATATCAAAGTAGACACACAGTTTATTTAATTTAATTAATTTTTGATTTCAATTAAACTGTATTTCAAGCAATCATGGATCGAGACTTGTGCACAATGTCGCTCGCACGGCTTCTATGACCAAGAAGGCAGGTATTATATTCTTTCAAACACCATTTCCTATCTTAATTAACATACATTCGTAAAACAAACGTATGACAGTTATACCAGATATATCAAACCTTTTATTGGCTTCTGTCACAACGACCTTTACTACTTCATTTTGGATGTAGGTACTAAGCCGGAAAGTTATAGAAAAACTAATTGGTACGATTGATTGACACAGAGCACACACAAAAAGGGGTGTGAAGAAAAGATGAAAACTAGGTATTATAAAGCCGAGTAATGATAATAATTATGAAAGCTGGCTAAAATTAATAGTAAGTTAGAGTACCTATTTTCTTTCTTTCTTCAAACATTTTCCTAACTTAGGTAACCTAACCTAAGAGGCTTGTCGAGGGTAGCTCGTGGCTAATTAAAAACCGCGCGGTTCATACGATTTCCAAGATAAAGCTGCGCGTGCCGCGGTCAGTCCGTGGATGGGTGACCGTTCGTTACACATCGATACCCCTCCGTGCCTCGGAGAGTAGGTATGTCAAGCCGTCGGTTACAGGTTTTAAACGAATACCTATGACAGTCGGTAGAGGTATTCAGAAGCCCGAAAGTCTGATGACCGGTCTAACTTTAGGATATCGCCATTGCCCAGTACCTAACTGGTTTGCGGAGGTCTGGTGTCAGTCACTCCCTGTAAAATACTTCAGGTTAGACTAGAAGCTGACCCCAAAATAATTGGAAAAAGGCTAGGCAAATAGATAGGTAGCCTAACCTATCATACAATCACCACAATTTTTTTTTTGCTCCTTTTTTCTTCTATGTAACTTTCCATCTTGCGAATCACCTTTGGTACCATGCCAAAGGTTCACTAACCCTGGTGTATAGATACTTAAGTACGTTTATATTCGCGCCCTAACGTACTTAAGATAGCTAGTACAGATAACGCGATAACGTTACGTTACCATTGTCTCTGGGGCCATGGGAACGCCACACCTTGGTATGGGAAGTTGAACTTGTCGCGCATTCCCCATCATTATCGACGTAACTGTTTAATGAACTTGTTAAATGAAGTCTCATTATCTCATTGCGTAATGCAGTGCGGTGTTATATGTCATGTTACGCTTGTTGGTTTATCTTGAAAGGTTAGGCAAAGTTCTAGTGCGTCACAAAACATTGCTATGAATCTTTGTAGACCGTAGTGACCATGGGGTTTTTAAAGACCATACCAACCTATTTCTACGTACATACATGCATAAATTCACGCCTTTTTTCCATGGGGATAGGCAGAAACTGTAGAACGCCACATGATACGATCCTTACATAAGTAGTCCTTTCGCTTCGTCCACGTTCATACATCTTGACATACACGCACGCCGGTTGAAAGTACTACGCTCCTATCCTTTTTGAAGAACATTACCAGAACATGGCTGTATGTCCTTCTAGGGTGTCTCTCTAACTATTTCTCTAAATACTAAATCTCACGATACACCCAAGCCCAAAATTTGCAGGGCCCAATTCCATACCCAATTTTGGAATTTCCTAAAACAAAAACTGGTTTGCCTTGACGCCTCCTGTGACCTTAGGTGCAAACCCAAGACGTCACATCCGCCAGCCGTCTGACTAAAGTAAGGCTGTATTTAGGTACAAGATAGCTTAGTATGCAGCATGGTTTTGTCTAGAAATTGTGTGAGCAGTTTCCACTGCACGTGCCGCAGTCTTGTAAATGCAGCCTTATGCAGCGTACGGTATATTGATAGGTATGGATGATAGATGAGGTAAGCTGAAGCCTCGTCCGTTATATAACACGATTCTATAAATTGTGTGTATATCCGTTATACTACCCGCCCTTGCGGATTAAGTAGATGGAAGTAAGCAGCTCAGACGTCTCAAGTTCTTCGATGCTACTTGGAATTCTGACACTGTTATGCAATAGGCTGTTATTTTGTTTAGTCTACCTTGTTAAGAAACCCCGCATGGCACAGCAGGATTCAATTTAATTGGCAGCACTAGCAAAATTCGGGGTTGGCGGGCCGGGGCACGGCCGCTCGACAGCCGCCCGCAACCCGCGGCCTACCGCCTCGCGATGTTGCAGTGTGAGTGTGTGGGGCAATGTGTGTGCTTGCAGCTCACTTCACAGTCGCCAATAAGATTGCATCGAATTGCAGATAAGAGAATGGGACACATTCTCAAAAAAATTGTCTTGTTGGACCGATAAAACTAAGCGGTAGATCATCTCAGCTCTTGCAAATTCAGAAAAGGAGCAGCATCTCCCGCGCCGTAACTTAGATCTTGCTGCAAACTTAAAGAAGCTTCTGACGATAAAAGGTAATCGCTGACAAAAAAACTGGTCGTTCTCTTATTATTGCAAATGTAGTATCTCTTTTTTGCAAAGTGTGTCTGGTTAGTAGCCGGGGAAAACTTAGTAGGCGGACGGGAAAACGTACAGAGTTGAATGACGTTTTATTACACTTTACAGGGACGTAGGGTACACCCCCGACACTTATTGGTACCCTATATAGTATCCATGCTAGTTGATGCGTGTCTAAGTGAATGCTGGGCAATTACCTTGCTTCAACATTGTCAATATTAAGCGCGGGCAACGCATCTATAGTTCACAATATCATTCACAGAGATCAACGGAAACGGCAGATATACGTTCAATTGCTCAAATATAATAAATCTTACTCTTCCCAATGAGGTACCTACATTTAAATCCGTTTTCTCTTTCATTTAACTTTAAAATTTTATGGCTACAGTAACGTTTAACTACGCCTTCCGTTTCGTTTAATGTAATCAATTTCAAACTACTTACACTCGTAGAATGTTTATGATTTAATATTCTTTCACCGTGTGGTGCCAACTACTAGGTAATATCATAATCAACCCGTTTCTGTCCCAATGCTGGGCAAGGGCCTCTTCTAAGAATGACAAGGGTTTAAGCCTTAGTCCACCACACTGACCTGGTGCGGGATGGAGGACTACACACACCATTGAAAACTTTTAGGCGCTCTCAGCTATGCAGATTTCTTCAGGATGTTTTCCTTCACCGTAAACGCGAATAATATCGAACTCTGATCCGACAACTAAATGTGCGGACCAGAATCAAACTCAGGCCTTCCTGCATGGAAAGTAAGCGTTCAACCGCTAAGCTATCACTGTTTTTTCTTTTATTCTGGTTTTTTATTCTGGGGGTGCATGAAAAGAGCCTCCACGAGTGACGATACATAAGTATGTCCGGCGCACCCTGGGCAGTCAGCCCCGCTACCAACCTTGCTGACTGGATAATCTTTTCACCACGGCATGAGCTATTCTCGTATAGCTCGTGCCGATACGATAGAAGACTGTTTTTTCTTTTGCATTTGTTAGGTAATACCTCACAATTTCCACTAAATGCCAAAAGGGGCCACTCATCACCCAGCCGAAAACCGAAAGACTGTTTGGACATAGGCCTCACCCAAGCATCGCCACATTGATCGCTCCTGTTTTTCTGGCATTCCCATGACCTTCACCATCGCCACCACGCTGCGTCTTCCGGAACGCTGTCGTCACTGCAGAACCCTTCAGGCCAATCGGCCATCCGCTCTGCGAGCAATGTGCCAGCACATAAGATTGGCAATTCTTCGGGTTATGTCGATTACCCTGGTTCTCCTGCGGGTCTCGTCGGGTACCTCTAAAGAACAGTATTTATCAAAAAAAAAATAAGCATTCGTCTGTATACTTATGACATCATATTTTATTGCTATGTGCTACCTACCATAGTATGACTTATTATATTCCCTTAGGATCACCAATTGTAGTGGACCCTAGGGAAGTAAATTAAAATACAAAAGCATAATGTATGTCTTATTAACATATTTATCAAGAAGGTTGGGCTGTTCCGTTAGTACGAAAACTTCTTTACCACCCACAATTGCTTTAATATGCTATGCACTTTTATAGGCAAGCCTTATGCACATACAAATCAATGAGCATTTTACCTTGGAAGCCTTCGACATAATCGTCGTTGTTAAATACAAGGTTTTGGTTCCGTCGAACATTCTCCTTTACTTTTGTCTCTAGGTACTCGCACAAGTGTTTTCTGAACACTACGAAACGAGTACCTTTCGCAATATCTTCTGAATCGGGTCAATAGTCGATTGTCTTGAAACGCATTTTTCAAGTTATCGTATTATTGATTGGAAGGGAAATTATAAATTTATCAGTCATTTAACAAATCAGTTCTTCATTTAGACGATAATAATCGTTTTTTTTATTATAATTTGCACGTACTTATTGACTCCAAGTCATCATCATCATCTGCCTAGACTTTTCCCAACTATGTTGGGGTTGGCTTCCAGTCGAACCGGATGCAGCTGAATATCAGTATTTTACATGGAGCGACTGCCTATCAGACCTCCACAACCCAGTAACTGGGTAATACGATACTCTTGGTAAGACTGGTTGTCAGACTTTCTGGCTTCTGACCAACGGTAACGACTGTCAAAGATCTACAAATGACAGCCGGGACCAACGGCTTTACGTGCTTTCCGAGGCACGGAGGAAACTCGCTATGGTAAATGGTCACCCATCCACAGACCAACCTCGGCAAGCGTGGCTTAACCCGGAAGATCGGTCTATGCGGCTGTAATTATTTAGCCACGAGCTCCTCCTACTTACTTACTAACTTATTGACGCCAAGTATCTAGATAAATATTGCAAAGTAAAAAAACACGTGGTACGCAAATAATGTTGCTGTTGATTTAAGATAAAATGGAAGAAAAGTCATGTTAAGATAAAGAAAAAGACGATGACAATGATTCACAATGAGGAAGATCAAGGTAAAGTACGTCACAACTAAGAAGTCGCATCGGCAAACTTCGTAAAACCGATCACTTCCGAACTGAGTGCGATTTCAAAATTAGTACTGCAGTAAAAATGATCTTTGCGCTGACGCAATAAGTGTGAGTGGCGCGAAAATGAGCGACTGCCATTGGTTGTTCAATCAGATACAACTTGTTAGTTCTATTAGTTAAAAAATGAAAAACAAATCAATGAAATAAAAATGCTCACATAGGAAATAAGGCCGGTAGAGAAAAAGTTGTCAGCCATCATTTTACAAACATTAGCAACAAAAGTGCACGTTTCGTAATATCACGTAATTCAGGTCATCAGTCGATTCTCTATGAAATGCGTATTAAATGGGAAACGGTTTAACTGTACAGAGCAGTGTTAGCGCTAGCTTCCTTGCCGCTGCCGTAACGACCGTATCGTATCACATCGCATTGTTATGAAGAATTCTTAACATCTCCACGATACAGTATAATACTGCGAATACTCTGATTATTGCAAAATTATCACTATAATGTTACCTAGTGTTGTGAAAGACCGCACTTCGGACTGTGGTTTCAAGCGTTTTGTATCTAATCAAAGCTGGAGTTTCCTTCGTCTTTCGTATCTTTATAGACAACCTAGAACAAGTCGTAATTGTCGTAAGGACTAACTATGATTTAGGTCACCGTTAGTGTGTACTAGTATTTCCAGATATAGCCCGAAATTGGAACTATGCCCGATAAAAACTCGATGGGCACGCCCGTTATCTTCACCAGAGCTATACTGGGAATTGGGACTTTGCTAACTAAAAACACTCTTTTTAATCAACTTCGAAAAGGAGAAGGTTATCGTTTAGTTGACAACTATTGTACTGGCGCAGGCGTATCATATTATACGAAAGTACACTTCGATGACCCTCCTCGGTAATCTCAAGCGTGACGTGATGTTTAGACACCCTAGACCAGATATTATTTATAGCTACAGTAAAAACTGCGCTGCAAGCGTAAGGTCAGTTTTCACGCACCGTTTACTGCGCTTTTTAAACCTAAGTTGTGTAGTTACTATTTTTATTTACAGCAAATCATATTACATAAGTAATGCCACGATATAGTACAGATCAATATTACCTATAAACAATTTTCTTGTAAGAACCTAAATTGCAGTCTTGATAAATAAATGCAAGTTAAACATAATTAGTATTTATCGGTATTTCGCGTGCACAAAGACAAACTATAACTGCTACAGCACTGATTTATTTCACAGTTTAAATATTTTATTTTAGTATCAGCCAATAGGACTACTTATGGATAGTCCTTGCTTCGGACTTGGATTGCCTGAAGAAAGGAAAAAGTGCTGCTGTAGGGATTCATAGACAATTCCAACCTGGAGTGCTAGGACGCTTAACACTTCATGCCCTGATATGATACCCACACGTTACAGGAACTAACGGACGCTACTGATAATGCAATACTCGTAGCTGAGTCTGGGCTGACACAATTTAGATTGCCATATTTGCCATCGACACGCTAAGAAGAAGAAGAATGGATATTATAAATTCTAACTAACGTTTGTCCAAGTCATTTGCAATTAATATTACCAATTACAAAGTCACTTAGATTAAATTGCTAAAGAAACTCATATTACAAAGTAAGAGTTTTCTAAAGCCTTGTTTAATTTAATCTTTCTACACTTTCCTTTTATGTATTTATTCAATCAAAAACGTTTCTTTTCTAAGTCAACCCAAATATTATTTTCACTACTATGTATATCGGTTATACCTTATACATATTTTAACACTGTACTAATGAATGCATACCTCGTTCTATCTACAGGCACTTGTTAATTAAACCACTTTTTATTTTGTATTGCAAATGTAACGATTTTTCGCGCTCATTTTTAATCAAAAATAATTCACCAACGTGTTGATGTACCGTGTGCTTGAGCCTGCAAGCAGTAAAGGCAGTTCAGTTTGCAGACCCGTCGGAAACAGACGCCTTTGCCGCGAGTCGACCGTGGAACAAGACGTTTTAAAAAACGCTAGGCTGAATACACAGCAGTGCCTTTGCTCGTTTTAAAACAATATGTGAATTCGCGCCAAAACAACGTCAACAATAATTTTCTTATCAGTGTCGTGATTGTTTTTTTTAAATTTTCGCATTAGATAATTTTGTGCGGTCGTGAGTTTGTTTAGTGAAATACGAAATTGTGATACGAACTATGCAGTGTAGATAACGTTTCCTCGGTTTGCGGTTGCGTCCGTTGGAGGTACATATTTATTTCAATGCCTATTTGATATTCCTATTTATTTTATTTTTAAATTTGAATTCCACGGTAGCGATATAGTTTTTAATCTTTTGATTAACTATCATCGGATAGACTTGATTTTTTGTGATAAGTTTTTGTTTACATAGAAATAAATAATTTGAAATAAGATTATCATAATGACTACATATTATTAAGTTTTTACGATTCTTTTTCTTCCATATGCTGGCAAATTCTCGACTAGACTCGTTCAGGAACCGCTTTTCTAAAGGATCTGGTTTTCATGTTCATGACTGGTTACTCCATCCATTATAAGCCAAGTTTATTTTCCTTTATTGCCATTTCCATGAATTACCTATACATTATTATTAACTATGGATACAAATTAACCATTCCACTCTCTACAAGAATTAAGGTTAAATTAATATGTTACCTCAAACTATCGTAATCGGTTTTTTCATTAATTAACTTTATGATTACGTTAGTATACTTAATTAAATACTAACAAATTACCATTTTAATTTATTTTAATAAAATTGTGTAGAACTACTTAATTATTCATATATCGGGTGTTAAAATACCGTTAACAAAGCCGAGAGCCTCGTATTCTTTCCACCATTAAAACGATTTTTTATATTGGGCCATATCTGGAAACTATCTGATTCTAGAGCCCCAAGACGACCCTCTGACCGAGATATTGAAGGACCAAGTCAAATACTTTTTAACGTTTTTTTAAGTTTAAATGTTAGTACTAAACATTCTTCTATACAAACATTCGTTTCTTTTTAAATGTTTGCTCATTCTTCTACTCTCGAGCTTACATTGTGTCCTAAACACGTTTTTCTCGATTTCGAGTTCATGCCAGTTACGGCATTTTACAACAAATATTTTTGGTCAATGTTACTTAGTTTGATATACAGTATCAGTAGACTTCGGCTTCGAAACTATTTTTACACGCTGTATTTTAGAAACTTATGAAATAACTGCATCCGTCTTCAAAATGGAATGGCAAAAAACCTGTATCAGAAAGAAGGAATAAATCTTTCAGGTTTTACATTTTTATGGCCAGAAAAAACGCGATTCTACGCTTGAGATAACAGTCGCTAGTCGAGGGCACCTTGCTTGAATTATGTTGTCTGACGTTATGAATTAGTAGTTTCAATCAAGTAAGTGTTATCAATAAATCTACGATAATCGACTGATAGTGTGGAATTTTGAGTCATGAAGTTTCATGGCGCATGCTCTTGAGAATTCTCGTATACTTTTATCCTTGGTGCCATTTCCACTTACAAGTTTTATTGCGCAAATTATTGCAAGTGCTCTCTTAGTTCGTGAAGCTTGCAGAAGTCGACTTGCTGCGGGTGGGTCCACAGTTTGAAAGTTGTTTGCAGAAGTCAAGAGAATTTGAAGAACAACTTGTTAGTAAATATTGCTGAACGATTAAAAATAAATATTAGCCTGTAACTGTCCCACTGCTGGGCAAAGGCTTCTTCTCGTACAGAGAAGGAACGAGCATTGATCGCCAAGCTTGCTCATTGCGGGTTGGCGATTTCAGACCATTAAAGTCCAGGTTTCCTCACTATGTTTTCCTTCACTGTATGTCAGTGGCGTCTTAGATTAACTAAGAAAGTACATATGAAATTGAAAAAGTCACATTGGTACATGCCTGGGTTTGAACCCGCAACCCGGTGCTTAACAAGCGGGTCTGTAACCTCCGGGCAACCACGACTACTCCTCCGGGTCACCACGACTACTGTTGAACGATTAATTTAAAAAAAAATAAGTACTCTGACAACAGCTTGGAAGAGCTCTTCATACTCGTAGTTCATACAATACGCTCATTCTATCTTGGCCGCTCCGAACATAGGCTCTCCGCACTTTCGCACATGTATATTCAGAAAGGAAACAGTTCCTGTGAAAAGTATTAAATAAACTTCGCTTTACCTTTACGCTTTAGTCGTACCCAAGGTGGTGTTAATTAAATGTTAATTTTGAACGTAAAAATCTATTGCATAACCACCTGCACGAAGTTCACGGTGGCTAAGATAAAATGCACGTATAGTACCTACCTACATTACCTAAATACTATCTCAGGACATCAGTCTTAAGATCTCTGACTGGATATTCAAAACTAGCTTTCGCCCGCAGCTTTGCTTGCGTGAAATGTTGAACCCGTAGTGACGATTTTCCATACAAACTTTCATCTCCTATTTAACTCCCTTAGGGGTTGAATTTCGAAAAATCCCTTCCTAGTGGATGCCTACGTTACAAAAGGAACCTACTGTCAAAATTTCAACTTTCTAACCCCAGCGGTTTAGGCTGTGCGTTGATAGATCAGTCAGTCAGTCAGCTTCTCCTTTTACATGTAGGTATAGATTACGAATAGTGCCGAATCAGTGAATACAGATTTTTTTAATTATTTGACGATACGTTTGGTGCAGTGGCTGAGTGATTGGCTTCTGCGCTACGGGTCGTGAGTTCGATTCCCACACGGAACAAAAATGTTGTTGTTTCGGGTCTGGGCTTTTGTGTATGTGAGATTTGTGTCTGTAAACGCACCCACGATACGGGAGAAATCCTTGTGTGGGACAACGTTTTTTTTTTTAAATTAAGAAAATAAAAAGAGAATGGCTGATTAGTCACTTTACATCCGAAAACCATAAACTCTGCTCATCATCCTGTACAACTTTTACTATGGGACAAACACTGAATTCGTGAAAAGGAAATCAACTGTTCCATACCTACAAGATAATCAATTTTGCTAAATAAAATGTATGGAACAGCATTTTCTTTTTTCACAAATCTGGATTTTGGCCACAGTAAAAGTTGTACAGAATAATGAGTAGAATTCGTGGTTTTCGGATATAAAGTGGCTAACCAGTCATGATGTAAAGATAAGCCATATATGACAAAATAATTGTTGTCAAAATTGCACTTTGTAACAACTGGGTCACAGGTTGCTTATCCATCAATAGATAGGTTAGATTGTTATAACAATCTAACCCTTTCCCTAAGTTGACTATATGATAAGCAGCGAGGGGTGATAAAATAAAACAAAACATGGTACCATACATAATAATGTTTGCTTTTTATCCGAAACATGCTGTAGGAAAGTTTTATTAAAGTTGAATATTAATTGATTCTTGAATACACCCATAAAATATCGTTGCTTGGGTGATTTTATTCTGTCATTAAATGCAAATAGCGCTAACTCGATAAACCGGTGCACAATTTTCACAATAATTCCATCAAGTTTTTGCTGGTCTTTATCGAATGAGATTTCAGTTCAAGTCACTGTAATATTTGCCATTTTAAAAGAACAGTTGATTTATTTTATCACCTTTGGTCACCCCGATATTGCAAACTTTAAGTACTAGCCAGAAAATTAAAAGAAGTAGAGCATTACACGGTCTTTGTTCAAAGCAAGATATTAAGATGTGAACCACTTTTTTTACCCTACCTTTTAAAGTCGTGTAGAATCAATTAAATCAATCCACATGGCGTAACATATTGGTATTTTTTGTTCCAGCAACCATCAATGTAACCAACATGCAGACAACAAGAGAATCGAGCAGGCAAAAAAGATGTAACAAAAGGCGAAACTCTAGAAAGAAATCCCTATCGCCGTCCGACTTGAAATGCACTAGGGGAGACGCAAAAACGGATAGCAAGCTGAACGGAAAGCGCTCGCTATCCGAGGGGTCAGTGAAAGTGAAGCATAGGAAAAGTAACATACGACGAACTTTGACCCACCCGTTTACGTGTTCGGACGATATTCGCGATGTTAGCATGATCGGTGTGTTCAATAGTGATGTTAAAGTGGATCCTCCTCCTGAAAGTGACGAGTCTAATCTGCCTCCTACCAGTAGTGATAGGGACACGGAAGATGATGGACGTCTGTCACGACCTGCGCCGCAGAGGTCTCGGTGGGATTCCGGCAGTGAGATGGACTCACTCGTGTCGACGGTTGTCAGGAGAGCGTCTGCGAGGCGACGCAGGACGCCAGCAAACCCAGGTTAGTTTGCTCTTAATTAAAATCTTATGCGATCTTTCTTTACATAATTATCTTCTTATTTGATAACAAATTTTATTACAACGCTCTAAAACGTAACCAAGATAAGATCAATGCAACAACCTAAGATGCGTGACGATGCTTCAACAAGTAAATTTTTATATCAGTTGGTATCGTATTAGGAAGAAATGACGGAATGGAATTCCAGAGCATTAAAAAAAACAACGTAAAGCATGAAAAGTATGTGCTTTACTAATATTTTATGTGCTCTATATTTCCTTGAATTCCACTTCGTTAAAAATATAATATATCAATTATCTGGTATTTGCTTTGTGCAAAAACCAAACAACCGCTTAAACCGGTTGCGTACCGCCCAAGACAATTAAGTGTCGTCCCAGGACGACACTTAATTGTCTTATCTATTGTGTCTATAATTAATTAATTAAGATAAAACTTAATTAAGAAATTAATAAGATTGACTTGTATTTCTCATAATAAGTGAATTGTATTCTTTTTGAGGAATAAATATCTTAAACCGTAATTACCGTGCTTGAGGTTTTATAACTTAGAAAACATAATAAATATCTCAGGCACTCATATTAAACTCGATATTTCTATTACTTGTTCCCAAAACTGTGACTACTAATCTGCCTAGTGTATGATTATTATCTTTCTATTAATTAAGTAGTCATCTTGGTATCATTATTCTGTCACGTCCACAGCTTCATGACCTACATAGGTACTAAAACATAATAGTCATTCATTTGCATCGGACACGTGAAATTACTATGTATAAACAACATTATAATACTAGAACATGTAAATTGTTTACATTGATTATACATAATTGCTATAGCCAAGGTTGGTGTAAGAAAATGTGGTGCTTATTGTCATTGACATTATTTGTTACATTATACTTGGCGCAGGAAATGAATATCATTATAGAATCACTTTTATGCATATTGCTGCGTTCATGTTATTGCGTCAATGTCTATTTTATTTGTAAGTATTTATTGTAGCTAGCAGATATAATTGTAAAAAAGACGTCATTTATTTACTCAGGTGACATTGTAGGTTTTGTTTTAGAATAGGATATTATCTTAGGACATCTAGTAGTGTTGCCAAAGCCATTTTTACATCGCACATTCGCCACGTGCTCTCCTTCCTTTACTGACAGATTCTTTTAAAATTACTGCGACAATATTACATACTAAGATGAGATAGCCGGGTGTACGGCGTCCAGCTCAGGATGCTGGCGGGACGCTGCCTGAGAGGTCTGAAAACCGGGACGTCCCGCCAAAAACATTTGGCAACACTGGCTTCTAGGGACTATTTCCAATTTAATGTCAAATCTGTCAAGTCGTATAGATATAGACCCAGACAAGTGAATCAAATAACTTTCAGAAATATTTACAAATATCGCATTCGAATAACGCATAGCTGTTTATCATCCCGCGCAAGTTGACTCCAAATGTTGGTGGCCAACAATTTAGGTCCAACACTTCATTACGAGTAGAGCAATGACGTTGGTCCAATTTACCTTACCAGAAAGAGAGAGTGTATGATTCACGTCAAGGAAATTAAATGGGCAACGTTGCTCCTATTTGTACTGCAAAGAGTTAATGTTATGCAAAATCTTTAAAGCCAGCACGTTATTACGCACGTGACTTTTTGTCGTGTGAATTGGTATTAATATTGTTTGAAGTTATACTCGCCATGTAAACAAAAACGAAGATAAAAAATTCTGTTGCAATGTCACGCTTAGTTGTCTTCCGTATACATAGCGCTAGAATCCTAGAATCTCCTTCATCGTACCGTGTCGATGGCAATCTTAATTGTGTCAGCCCAGAACTTAGCTACGAGCACTGCGATTTCAGTAGCGTCCATAAGTTCGGGTAAATAAGAGCGTCAGGGTACACAGGACATGATGTAAGGTGCCCCATCGTTTGCGGAACAATACCTTCGTATCTATTTACTGCTGTTTTCAAAAACCTATCTATCGGTGGACTAGAGATTGAAATTTGGCATTATTTCTAGTGACATTATGAAGCTATCAGCCTTTCGCAGTCCACTGCACTGGATAGGAACATAATGTCAAGTTTGGCCATTAAATTTTTGCATAAAAGTTAAACAAGCCTTTAAAGGTTAAACATTCTATTAGCTTTAAGAATCCATTAAACATATACATTTTTAGGAAACTTTAATACATAAATTATTCAATGTTTATTGATAAATTAAACGGTTTTGTTGGAAAATTTTGTTAACCTTTCATACAAATGTAAAATGGCAAGACTACACCGATAGTAGTTACGTCCGACAGTCAGAAGTCACCACGCTTTGTGCTATTGTCCCCACAACATGCCATATTTCTGATGCCCTCCATACAAGCATAACTCATTACTCGAAATTAAAATACCAAGGTAGTAAAAGAGACTACATTAACAATGGTACGGAACTACAAACTCCCATGCAAAAGCGTTCATCATTGTAACTTATTTCCAGGCTGATTTCTTAACAAAAACTTAAACATCTTCAACTATTTAATTCCGACTAAGTAGTAAAATAATTCCAAGGTAGGTAGCCAAGACAAGAGGAAGAAAATATTATGGCAAGAATATTGTCTTTCTTGGTAATTTTCCGCCACTCCTCGGGAGTTTAATTTTGATTTATATTCTTTTTTTTTTTGTTCTAGTTGAAACTTAAATTCTATTTAATTTTTTAGGCATGATGTTCACCTGTGGTGTATATTTGTATGTCTTTAAAGCAAAACAGCGCATTAATTATAAAATCTAGTCAAGACCTATGTAAACCTACCTGTATTTGGCAAACCATTAAACCATTCTGATTCGGAGTTTCCAGTCAGTTTTCCTTTCGCCGTTCACATATACATTTAAAATCCTATTAAGCCAGTCTTGAGAAAAATGTTTAGGACAAAAATAACTTATCGAAACTATTCAATGTAAAGTTTTAAATTAAATCCATTAAGAAAACATAAAAAACGTCATTCGGCGCTATAAAAAAAATTCACAGTTACTTAGTCATTACATAAAGAATATTAATATGCGATTTAAAACGATTGCGCCACTTACATAATAATTTTAAGTGAGCTATAATTAATAGTTGTGTGCAATATATTTTTGCATAGTTGCATACTAACTAACAATGACATAGTACGTGCAGTGCAGTTCTGATACGATTGCAAATACTGTACGTATTATATCTGTTTAACCATAGGAACAAAAAAGTAGGTAGTACATGACTACGAAGAAATTTATTACATAATAATGCATTTCATCTTTATATTAGTTGCAGAACATATTAAAAAAGAATATCGTGGTGTGCTCACTCCTCTTGTCTGCTCATAAATAACCACAAACTGCAATCACCATCCCCATTGATAGACACGTGGTGATTATAGCAATTTCCCCTTTGACCATTCTTTGTAGCGGTCATTAGGAGCCCCATGTTTAGCAGTGGACATAGAAATCGTGTAAAGATGACTTTAGGAAAAATATTAGAAGAGAATCCTAATCTGAAATGCATCAGGGTATCTGAATTCCATATTATTTCATACACCTTCCGCAAGAGTCATGTGTGTAATGTGCTTAGCCCTGTTTACGGCAACGACACCTAATTGTTTTAAATTGTAAAACAATAACATCTATTTATCGTGCAAGAAATGCAAATCCATCTGATTCAGGAATTAAATAAATAAATAGTAGGTACCTAAGATAGCCTTTAAAATTAGAGACTTTCTTTAGAAAAACGATATAAAAATGCTCTACAAATTATGAGAGCCTAGCGACATCTATAGCGTTGCAGTTATTAGTCACTCGAACACAATTATAGATGGCGTACAACGCTAGTCCTATAAAAATGTTGTTTACAATAATGTCATTAATCCACTTGAGAATGTTAACTCTGTAAGTTGAAAAACCCGACTGTGTACCCAATCTTTTCCTAGTTCTGTAAACATAGTTCAAAAAATCACTGAACTTTACAATATTTTTTTCATAAAAACGTGCGCGCACTGCCATCTATCTACGCACGGCGAAAGTTGAACAGCTTAATGCACGTATTCAGGTTTACGGTGTACGATCGTAATCACAGATGGCGCTCGAGGTTGTTTACGATGTTCAAAAACTGAAATGTGTATGCGTTCATGCATGTGTACATGCATGCAATTTGCAATTAATGACGGTAATTACATCGTAGTGTCATTTAAAAGTATCATTATATGCAAAGCGATATTTACAATCAAGGTTTCAATCAAGGCCATTCAATTAATAGCGCAGTGGCGACCGGTCAGCTTCTGTTGTAAAGACCGCAATTTGATTCTCGTTTCAGATTCAATAATTTGTTTTACCTATGGATATTTTATGTGCTTTTAACTCGGATGTTTGTGTCAATAAATTAATAAGCACGCACTGTGCACAGATCATAATTATGTATCGAGGGGTATTTCCTACAGATGTTTACCTACAAGAATCTGGATGTTTATGTATGTGATTTGCGTTCAATTAGTTGCCCTCACAGAACAGAGTATTCCAGATAATGATTTATAAATTGTAGTGTCTCCCTCGACAGCGTCAACCATTAAAATCAATTATTATAACACATAATCAATTGTGTATTTGAATTTTAGAGAAAAGGTAATTTAAAAAAACTGTACTCTATTTCATAAAACAGTACACAAATCAGACCCATTTTAGCAATGAAATATACAAGGTAAAGGAAAGTAGGTAGGTACCAATCCGCGGGCCACTTAAAGTATATCACTGATGACATTTTAAAGCAAGTGTTAAAATTTCAAAATTCGATAACTTTTATTTCCGTGTAAAATGATTTTCGTTTTAGTTTTTTCAAGAATTCTTCATCTCTGCTTTGGTTACGAATTCAGAAAATGGAGCTTCTAATCCATGACCCCTAATATGAGCTAAATGTAAACACAGCTGATCATAGCTGAGGATAGATGGATTTTATAGTATTTTTTTATAAAATCTTTGAATATCTCTTTAACTATTTACTTTTGGGGAAAGTTGTATAACAAAAGTTATTCATTAGGTATGATGAGTGCTTTAACACCCTTTCGGATTAGTACCGTAGAACGGGGTTACCTTTGATAAATTTTTTGAGCTTCATGTGTTTATATCTTATTTATTTTCGCTTTTAGCTGCTACATCAAAAACATTTTATATAGACTGAAGTAACTCAGATATATAAAATCACATAGACTATATAAAAAAAACTAAGGAGCATAGTTTTCGTTAAAAAAGGAGAAATATCCCTTATCAAAGTCGAACCGTAGGCTTTTACTTTGATAATCCCTGTTTTATCAATTAGGACTCGGATTTTGTACAAAATCAGGGGTGTGATTTAGTATTTTTTATCTTCGCCATTTAACTTCGCAGACACCTCTATATCGTATGGTAAGATAGGAAAACTGTCAATGTTGCCTATACAGTGAAGTTAAAATGCATAAGTTCCATTTTTACAGAGATATATGACCAAATGCAATATTTTTAGTATCTAACCATCAATGTCGCCCCTTGATATCAAAGTAACCCCAATCGCTGGTACCCCATTTCTAACTAACCTTATAAACTCGTAGAAATGAACAACGCGTTTCCTTCCAGCAGAGATTCAACACAATGTAATGCTTTTATGAACCACGGTCAATCAAGATGAGCTGAAACCTGTAATGTAACAGACGGCCCTAGGATCTCCTGAGAGCACGTCTGCTTCACCAGTTGTAAAGAATGTGTAGGGCATTCCATACCTAGTACATAACAACAATAATAGAAATGGTTAGAGAAAAGAGGCAGGACAGCGTCACGTCCCTTGCAGCAGTCAGCGAGGTCCCTCCTGTACTCCCAGCGTTCGTCGATGGCCCACACAGCCATCCGACGGAAACCGGCGGCAGCAAACAGACCGGCTGCAGCATCCAGTCATAGTCACAGTAGCAGACGCAGACGACAGCAGGTCCGATCGCCGATCCCTCAAGTGTAGGTAGGGCAGGAGACGAAGTGAAAAGAAGGGAGAAGGGCCCCACGTTGGGTGTGACTATGACTGGATGCTGCAGCCGGTCTGTTTGCTGCCGCCGGTTTCCGTCGGATGGCTGTGTGGGCCATCGACGAACGCTGGGAGTACAGAAGGGACCTCGCTGACTGCTGCAAGGGACGTGACGCTGTCCTGCCTCTTTTCTCTAACCATTTCTATTATTGTTGTTATGTACTAGGTATGGAATGCCCTACACATTCTTTACAACTGGTGAAGCAGACGTGCTCTCAGGAGATCCTAGGGCCGTCTGTTACATTACAAACCCTATATGAAGAAATGTTTCAAACTATATTCGTCGTTGGCCACTTTTGTGTATAGTTATATTAAAAGCAGTATAGATTTAAAAATTCACGATAAATTGACAAGCTTCATGTATTTTTGTATCATCTACTTTAAATAAAATTTGTTGTTTCAACAAGAGCCCCTAACAAGTTACCCACCGGAATCGTTGCGCTTCCCCTCACCGGGCAGGCGGTCGGGCAAACAATACGAACGGAAGTGCAGCCTTCGGTTACCAGCTGTGGGTAGCGTGTAGGCCGTAATGATTGTAATGAATGAACAGCTAATGTCAATGCCATATGTATGACTATCTTTGACGCGATGTATTGACAGTGAAGGTTTTAAACAGTATCTCCTTTGATAACAAAGCAAAATTCACATCAATTTGTTTGCTTATAGTTCTCCATTCTTTATTTAGCTTCATGGGCGCTAATAAGGTCGCATTTGATGAATCATAGTTCGATCATTGATACCGCATGTTAACTGTAAGTAGACTGCACATCTAGACGGCAATGGTCACGTCAAACAGCATTTGGCAGTTTTGCGGTCGGGTTGCAGTACGTCCGTCCCTCACCACCATAATTATTTCTTTCATACCAGAAATGGGTTTGTCATTTCTGGTATGAAAGAAATAACTATATAATAATATAATAATTTATTTAATTCCAGATCAATACAATCCATTATTGTTAGTAGAAACATAAAACTTACAAACTAGTGTTAGTAGATACACATACAGAAATAATAACACATTCAATAAATTCAATAAATATTCAATAAACATGTCAAGGTCTATAATAATAATAACAACAAGATTCATAATAGCCACACACACACAATGACAATGTAGATACTACTTCTGGGCACGGTTTGTCGGCAACACTTGCGTCCTCGTCCAGTGTTTCCAAATGAGGCCATCCGTCCTATCCGCTACAGTCATCAAGAGACTGTTGGTGCTGCCCCTCACCCGCCACATCAGGGATGCGACACGCTTTCGTATGATAGCATAGAAGTCATCTATACGTGCCTCAGCGAACATTCCTGATGCGCTGCAGTGACGCGGCAGCCTCAACAGTGCTCTATATGCGTTATTGTATTGGACACGTAAGGCGCTGTAAGCCCTCTGCGTGTAGTCGACCCATAGGCCGCAGGTATAAAATGATTGGCAGTATGCCCTAAACAGTGTAGCTTTTACGTTATTTGAACACTTTGCGAACCTACGGATCAACATATTGCTCCTGACTGACAGCGCCCTACGTTCCCTCTCCAAATCACTGTTATCGGTCTGCGTAGCAGTGACCCAGTGCCCCAGATACTTGAAAGAAGTGACCCACTCTAGAGCGGTCCCCACGAGTGTGATAGGTGGTGCAACGTAGCTCTTCGTGCCTGCCTTGAACAGCAGACATTCGCTCTTCTTTGCATTATATCTGAGACCCTGGGCCTCCGCGTATCGCTCACAAACCGACAACAACGTCCTGAGGGCGCTGATTGATGGGGCCAGCAGCACCATGTCGTCGGCATAACTTATGTTATTGACAAGTGTTCCGTCAATTGAACAACCTACCATTGTGCTGCTGAGCTCACGAATCAGCCGATCCACATACAGACAGAAGAGTTTCGGTGAAGTCAGACCTCCCTGCCTGACCCCACACTCCAGCCTGTACGGATCGGATAGCGAGCCTGACCACTTCACCATATTGGTTTGATGGCCGTACCAAAACTTGAACAACTCAATTAACTCACCTGGAAGCGCAGTCTCGTCATACAACTTCTGCCATAAAACACCATAGGACACCAAATCGAAGGCTTTTGATAAGTCAAGAAAACATGCAAATACAGGGGTTTTCCTGTCCGTATAATATCGAACAGTGTGCTTGAGACAAAGAATAGCATGTTCAGTTGACAGGCCGGTTCTGAAGCCAAACTGTGCGTCGTGAAGCGACAGATGTTTATTTAACTGTTTGTCCAGCACACTGTCCAATACTTTCGCAATTATCGTAGCCAACGATATGGGCCTATAGTTATTTATGTCAGAAGCGTCTCCGGTGCGATTTTTTATGACGGGCACCACCAAAGTTTTCATTAGATCTTGCGGCAGGTACGTGTGTGAGAAGCAGCAATTAAAAAATAAAGCCAGCACTCTGGGCATATGAACACCCGCATTTTGTAAATGCTCGATGCTCAGAGAATCGTGCCCAGGTGATTTCCCGCGCTTCATGCCTCTCAACACCGCCGCAATCTCCTTAGCCGAAACTCTTACCAGTGATCCCATCGCTGACTGCCTAGCCGCCACGGCCTCTCCATTTGCACCTAGAGGAGACTTCACCGCGAAGTGATTTTTAAACAAATTTGCAATGGATTCAGGCTCACTAACACCCTCAACACTCGCCGGAAGGCTCGACCTGCCATTCAGCTGATTAGTATGCTTCCAAAACTTACTGAAATCTTTCTTGTCGTGGCTGGATGCTATTATATTCATTCTGATTTGCTCCCTGTTCTCCTGACACCACTTTAGTTTACTTTTAAAAACTCGTTTCTTCTCCCTCATGGTAGTATACACAGTACCCACTTTTGGTTCACCACATAGCACCCAATTCTGAAAAGCAAGTCGAGCCTCCACGTGCGCCTGTCGAACATGTTTATTCCACCCTATTACTGGCTTTCTTTTGTTTTGTTCCGGCCCAAAACTATTGTTTCCCAAATGTAACGTTAATTAGCCCTCCAGGTACAGTCAACATCAAATCTAAATGATAATTGTACGCATATCAAGCTAAATATTCATTTCCTACAATGAGCTGATCTCGTTTTCCGATCGCTTTCCGTAAAATGACAGTTCTGCTTATCCTGGATATGTGTAGCTTGATATGTAGTCGTGTGTACGAAGTTTCAAAAGTTTTTATGAATGGAAACTTGTTTTTAATTAATAATATTTTGTGTACAAAATATCAGAATACACAATACTAAATACACTAGTATTACCTACTAAGGTATTATTAAAATTTTCAAATAATCATTACATGGACTGATAATTGAATTCAAAGTTTCAAAAAAGTCATTAACGTTTTGTTGATGAAAATTTCTGTTGTAATGTACACAAACACACGATGAAGCTTAGTTTATATTATTGTCTATCAGAATGACAGGAATAACAAGAATGGTCACAGCAAGATTAAATTCATCGCTTGTTATGTTGACCGGTCATTGTTAAACATGTGGGACAAACTGTTGCTCTCGCAGTAGTTCACACACATCAGAGATAATGCCTTTGAATCATCTAAAACCGTATTAAAAGCAAAAGGCCGATGTTAATAACCTCTTAAAAGGTTTTTAAAATACAGTAATTGCTACTTGAATTACCTACTCATTGATGTCTGGTTAAGCAGTGATCGCTTAGCGATTGAACCTTCCATGCAGGAGGGTCTGAGTTTCGCCAGACGCGAAGGCGCGCGACTATCTCCGGCCACCGTAGTGTGTGGCCTGCGGGCAGCGAGTTAGGGGACCCGTCGCCCGACCAGTAACAGGCCGAGAAGGCGGCGCGCAGTGTTCCGTACGCGCCTCTCAGGAGGACGTGGGGCCTACCGGGGTCACGGTGCATGCAGCTGTGAATCCCGCGACCCCGGCCAAGGGTCAGGAGAAGGAACACCGTGGGTTTTTAGCCGGTAAGAGTCAGGCATACCCCTTCGCCTTCCCCGGACGAAGGGCATCCATGAGGAATTCCGCTCGGAAAAAAAAAAAGTTTCCGAGTTTGATACCGGCCCACACCTCTGACTTTTTGAATTCATTATGCGGGTCAGTATTAGATTAACACTTGTGTTAACGATAAAGAAAAAACATCGTGAGGAAACGTACTCACCTGAAAAGGCTTCAAAAGAAGTTTTCGATTGAGTGTGTAGCCTGCCAACCCGCACCAGGCTAGCGTGGTGACCTAGGGTCACTACGCTAGCCTTCTCATTATGAGAAGAGGCCCGTTCCCAACAGTGGGGCAGTAATAGGTTGTTTTTTTAAATTTGATAATAGGCCGGCGTTTGACCGCCATCTCGCCTGATGTTAAGAGATGATGCGGTCAATTATTGTTATACATATATATAGCATCCACCTGATAAAACACTATTGTCACTTGTTACAAAAGCTGAGGTGGCCATTTCTGCATTTTTCTATAATGCTATGATGATAATAATATTATTATTTAACGTTATCGTAGGATAAACTATAGAATGTTAGATTACTGTATCGATAATTCTTTAGTAGACGACAAGATATTTTTGCGTAGTTGTAAATATTAGAGTGCGAAATTTAACAGACACCACTAGATGTTATAATAATATGTTTTTGTTGTGTTGTTTCGGGTTGATTAATGACTTAAGAAAGGTTAATGTTTTTTTTTTTTTGTCAGACAGTTCAGTTCGTCTGTTAATAAGTATAGGTACAAGTTTAATTAAGAATCCTTCTGCAACGTCTGAAAAAAGCAACTCATTTAAGAGAGCTATTTGATATTGTAACACCTTAAGTATGTACCTACACTTATTTGGCAAAAATAAATATCTTTGAATATTTGAATTTAAATTCAGTTAAAAAGAAGGTTTTCTCGTTAAACAAAGTCATAGAATATATGATTTGGTAATGTTTGGGATAATCTTTTGAACATACCTTCTTGCTCTACTGAAATAGATCGTTGAAGTCTTTTGTATGGATGTTATCTAGACAGGATGGGCTTCTATCTACAGAATGATATTAATCTTAAACAATGAAGTTAATTATAAAACCAAAATACAGATAATATCGTTAATTATCAATTGTTAATCTGGACATAATCATTCATTACTAATAATTAGGTACTACCTACTGCTTGTAGATAACATACCTACAATTATTATTTTGTATTATTTGTTCGGATGGTACTCGTAAGAAGCCATAATAGCATTTAATAGTACTTTTTGCAGTTTCGTTCGCTATTAATTTAATTTCATGACCTCCAAACACCAAGGTTCGTCTCTACACACGTAAAAAGGTATAACAAAAACCCATATTCTTGAATAATAAGTCTTTTTTTGGTTGAAAAACATTGAAGCATTCACGCTTTGTTGGATAGTAGGAAACTGTGACATCGTTAGTTATATACAGTTAAAGAGTTTTTGTTTTAGATTTGTTTTGAGTACTCAGTTAACTGTCACAAGTGTACGTGGGTATATAGTACCTCCTACGCACCTACACTTACAAACAGCTATTCTTTTTTCAAACGAACTTGTTCTATATACAAGTGGTGGTCGCGGTGTTTGGTCTAGTTCGCCAGTGCAAGTTCATTGTTCGGACGAACCTAATTTACATTGGTCGTAAGCGCCGGCCGCTTTCCGACTGTTTTTTTGTGTTGAGGTTTGGCCCTCGGCAGAGGTAAAGCGTTTTTGTCGACTCGTTACCGGTCACTTACGTCACTTTGTTTCTGGTTAACGTTTTGTTGTTGGCGTTGAGAAGCGGGGTGAGTCACGATGTAAGTTCGCGTAAAAGTCGATATTTACTATCGATAAACATTCAGACGCATTTTGTCAACACAATTATTGTCGTTTTAGTAAGATCATTCAATTTCAGCACAGCTTGCATTAACCTACAGTTTAGTATAAGCCCCCTTTCTTTTATGAAAACTATCTCAGTCCCAATGTGTACAATTATGTTTAAATGCAAGTAAATAATAAACACTTATTTTATAGCTAATTAGGGATAACTCCTGGTTTTTTTTTCACAATTTAGTTGATCTATAAACAACCTGAAAGTGCAAAGGAAAATTAAGAAACCCGAATTATAATGTTTATGTGTGTGTGTCCTTGTAACGTATTTAGTTTTCCACTTTTCGAGAAACTAATCGTATTCTTCATCAAAATAAATTCGTACTTGACCATTTTAAGCCACCTCCTAGCATCGACAAAAACTCAACACTCGACAGTATAAACAATCGAGTAGGGGGCAACACTGTGTCGGGCGAGCGCAGCAGTCGGCCGGCCGGCTCCGCACATCCGCTTGCGCGTTCAGCCCCGCGCCCGCACACCGGAGCCCTAACCAACCTAACAAAAATCGAAAAACCCCGAAAAAAAACCACCAAAAAGTGTTTTATCTGTGACAATGTGTTCGAAATTTCAAAATCAAAAACAAGTGCTGCCAACATTTAGTTTCACGATAGTTTGCTAAAACAATAAAGTTCGCGTCGAGTTTAATGAACGGTTGAAACTGTGTTTTTGAAAACAGCCCGTGTTGTGAACTTTAAGCGAAACCTTACAAGGAAGCCTTAGCAATTCACTGACGAAAATAGGTAAGTAACCACGAGTACATAAGTAATTGGATATCGAAAAGTGGCTTAATGGATTAGATGTACTATCAAATTGCGCAATGTCTTCACTAAGCTCCAGGTACGCTAACCGTAAAACTTTAATTTTAGAATCCAAAGTATTTAATTACTTCTCAACGTAATGCTTCGTTAAGCTGTAGCCTGTTAATGGAACGTTTAAAAACAATACAAATATGGAAGGTTTTTTTTGTCATTTGGCACGCAAACTCAACAGTTCTATTTCATGCCAAATCAAATAGTAGAATCAAGAATCAATTCGACATGGGCTGAAGATGACGTAAGATTTTGAGCTGGCCTAGCATCGAACGGGTTATTGTTCTAACTTTTAGATCGAGATGGTCACGATGACTTAATCAAAAGTCTAGCCATACAACATAAGTTTTTATCTGCTAGTCTTCAATTGAGGCTTCAATTAAATGTACGTACACATCACGAAATTTTTTTGGTCAAGGTTTTGTAATACCAGCCTATTCGTAAGTCTGCCGCAAATAATTTGCACAAAAAACACAAAGATAATGACACTGACTTGACCGTTGAGTTAGATTGTTCGATTCCGTTATCTTGTATTCAATTTGAAAGAATTAGAATCATCTAAAATTCGCAATTTGTTGTATAATTACAACATTTTGTTCACTTCAAATTCGGTATTAAAATTTATAGATTTTATCCAAATGTCGTGACAGGATTAGTCAACGGATTCAATCAAAAACGTGAGACATAAACATAAATTTATTAGGCCATAAACCCAAACAAAATAATCAAACGTAATCTATAGATAGTTAGAAAAGCAAAAATCCGCAACGTTGATTGATCAATCAATTATCAAAAGCAAATAATTGACCAATCAAAGTTTCTCACACAATACTTGTTATCTTTAGCCAATCCAAATCTGAAAAACGTTTCTTGTGTAATGCTCTATTTTATTAATAAGCTGCTATAAAAAGGCATTTAAAAAGTAATTGCTTGGCTTTTTCGTCTTCCCCAGCTGATACGGATTTCTTGTGGAAGGCAAACAAAGGATAATCTGAATCTAAACAAGGGGCAACAAAATGTGTAACTAAGGCTAAAAAGATCTATCTGTTAAAAAATAATTTTATGAATCAATAAATTAATTTACTGGTTCTTTTAAGTGTATTTAATTACATCCGTGCACACTAGCGGGGCCATTTTCTTGCTACATGATCGGATGTTGTTACAACTTATAGAACCAGTAAGCAATGAAATGATAGAATCATTAAAAAATTCTAGCAAAAAAAAAATACAACTGATTTCATTTTTAGTGATACCTACATCATTTTTCGCATTTCCTAAGGCGCTATGCAAAATATCGGGGACTATTTAAAGTAAAACCTTAAAAAGTTGTAATAATAGCAAACTGCGAAGCTCATTATGTCTACCAAGCGTGGTGTTTATGGCAATATCCCATCGTGACCGTTAGCTGTAACGGTTGGGGAAGCCCTATGGACGGTCACATTGTTACATCATAGCTGGTACGTAATTAATGTCCGTAAATATTAGTAGACGTTAATTATTTGAGTACTTCTTGAATAAATACATTATAGTTTCGTGTTTTTCTAAGCCATTGGCTAGAGACCCTTCAGATCTCGTCAAAGAAACGGTCTGCAAGGACTTCTACAAGTAGGCAAACAGAAAAAAAAGTTTTCTATGCATTTCAAGTTTGACTACGTAATTGAGAGTTTTAAAACATATAAATTGTTTCTTGTAACTACTAAGTAACATGAAATTGATTCTCCTTGGGAAAATGTGACAGGTATCTCTAATCCATTGCTTATTCATGATGTTTCTAGTGAGGAGTATAAAAGAAATTGGTTTTCTTGCACGATAATTGGTCCGCATTAATCGATCATTGTAACGCTAACTAAGTAAAACTTAATCTGTGTTTAAACACAGATAGCGTTACAACGAGTCTATCAATTAATTGGCTCGATAAAAGTGGTACCATATTATATTAGTCCTAACCTAATAAGCTAAGCTTAAGTTCAAATTAGTCTTTGAAAATATGCTTGCACGATTATTAATCAACACAACTTGCTTATGCATGCTCGAGCAACTTGAAGGTGTAATGTTTTTGGGTTAAAGATAACAGCTAATCGGTTGTCAAACTAACGCCTGCAATTATGTCAGTCATTCGGCGTAAATACGGGTCTTCAAACAGCGTGCCATATCCCCTATACAAGTACAATACGTTTGGCAGATAAATTGATAGTCATAAAACTTGCAGTAACATAACGCAAGTGTTCTAATATAATTATATTGTGATCATCAGTCCTGGATAGTGCTGGCCTTTCAGTTTATATAACACACTACGTTACAATATAAAGACAATTACGGAAGGTGTAGCCAACCTGCTATTACGAAGATAACCTAATACTTCCTTTAGTTGCTTCTTTCTTACCCACTTGTAATTATCCGCTCTTTTGATTTATAAACGTATGTCATTTAACAAGTTAAAGGTTATTCTATAGCAGGGTTGGGCAACCTATGGCCCATGCGCCAACTCCGGCCCACGAAAGGGTTTTAATCCGGCCCGCCAACCCTCCCTCTTAGAGCAAGAGTGTATGGCCATAACAAATAACCGTAATTATTTGAGCCAAAACCCTGGCCCCTGCTGAAAACAATTCACTCAGCCCTGTTCTATAGGTTTCTATTTACCTTTTAGTATTCATTATACTTTTTATGTTATACTTATTTATTTTTGTTCTCACTATTTTCTTGTCACTTTCAAACTCAATGGATAACATTTTTCAACAATTACCAATAATATTCCCCAACTCGTGGTAATTTAAACGCAATCTAAATGCAACCTTAAACATTTCTAGTGCGTTTCAGTGTTGAAATATGGCGCACCATAAAACCCCACTGGTTCAGAACTATCTGAAGCATCGGAGCGTTTATTACCAGATAAGTCCAGTCAACGAACACTAGAAAGTCTATTGATAAAATCTGATCCACATATATTGTGTTTAGCGTTATGTGAAACAATAGGATATTCAAAGGTAGGCTAGGTTAGCTAAGTGAATAGTTTCGTAATAGCTGCAATAAACTGGTCTGAAACTCGACAATTTATGTAGGGCTTCGTTGGAATATATCGGAAAGGAGCTTGTTGGAGGGTTGTTAATTTGAAATAATATTAGTTCTGGGGGGCTAATAACGCCGTGTTTGGTGAAACATATTTCGTTTCATATTCGTAATTCGTCTTCTCTCGTGTCAGCACGAGCTATACGATATATAAAATAGCTCATGCTGTGGTGAAAAGATTAGCCAGTCAGCAAGGTTGGTTGACTGCCCAGGGTCTGCCACGTACTGAAGTATCGTCACTCGTGGCTCTTTTCATGCACCCCAAATATTCGTAATCACAACTGCAAATGGGTTGCATATCCAGGCTGCAGTTGCCACGCAGTTGCACTGACTACATTCTAATCGCCTTCAAGCTGCATTTGGCAGTTGCATAGTTTACAGCGACTGGATGTGCAGTCTACTTGCAGTTATAATTACGAATATGAAACGTAATACAGGCTGTAAACGATTTCGTGTAATTCCTTCAAACCGCGTGATCTACTGGTGACAAAGATTAACCGTAAATGGGTTTTTCGGAAAACAAAATATTTCATTTTAGAGCTCCGAGTTGACTGACTGCAAAGAGCAACATCGCGCTAGTCGTTCCCACCAGCTGTGTCACCGTGTTTTCAGTTATTTATGCGTGGCATCGAAATGTTCAGTAACATAAAAATCATTTTTTGTCAAAAAAATTGTTTTTTTTTATTTTTAATCAAGTTAAATCTCGTGCGGGGTCAATCGACACCAGTAAGTAGATCATGTGGTTTTAAGGAATTACACGAATTCGTTTACACCTGTATATGTTTCACCAAACGCGGTATAGGTAATAAGCCCCCTTGAAACAAATAGGATGTATCAAAAGAAATATAAACAAATATATAAAATAACTAGCTTTTGCCTGCGGCTTCGCTCGCGTAAACATTATATTATTGTAATTTATTTACGGATCCCTAATTTTTTGATACTAAAATATAGCCTATAGCACTCAGAGATAACGTAGCTTCCTATTGGTGAAAGAATTTTAGAAATCGGATGATTAGTTTTGGAGATTACCTCCTACATACAAACAAACAAATTCTACCTCTTTATAATATTAGTATAGATTAGTATAATAGTATCAAGAACAAAATCTCAATAATTATAGTAAGGTATAGCTACAAAATAATGCAATGGCAGAAATAGTTACAAAAATCACAGGAGTAATTTCTTTTTAACTTGGAACGGGGGAAATTTCCAAAGATAACATGACTCATCATAATCATGGTGTAACAAAAAACCTCGACACATGATTTGTTAACATTTTATCCTCAAAAGGGTGTAAAACTGTATTTCCCCGAACTTGCCGGACGAAAATAAAATTAAAATTAAAACAAATGCTTAATGGGGCACCAATGCTTTCAAATAAACCTGTAATTAATAATGTATTTGTAATGTGTAGATCCCGTAGGTATCCCTCAAATTCAGACTCGCAAACAAGTTAAGAGCGTGTACGCCCTTCGGCATTTCATACAAAGGGAAACGCCCATTTTAGGCCACGTTTGGCCCATCACTGTAATAAATACTAAAAAGATACTAATTTAGTAACTTAAATATTGCTATTACCAAATTGTAATGAGTACACCGGAATCAAAAGCCGATTTTTTGAAGATACTCAATCGTTTATTGCATTTCCGCTCGGTGGTCAGTCCTGTCAAAGTAGGGATTGCAATTCTTAAAAAAAAGCCGATTCACTAAAAACCGGATAGGTACCGAAAATAGGTCTTTGTTTTTTTTATTAGTTGTTGGTGTTTGGCCAACGAAAGTTGATCCTGAATATTACCGAGAAATTCAAAAAAACTTGACTCAAAAACACTCGTAACACTTAATACTAACTTTGTTATAAATTACTTTATAGTTTCATTTGAAAAATAATGAGAAATGAATACGAAATAATTTATAAAAAAGTATTGAGTGTTATAAGTATTTTTGACTCGAGTTATTTTGAATTTTGCGGTAATATTCAAGATCAATTTTCGTTGACCAAACTCTACAGTCATCTTATTATCGTACGAAATAAAAAAAAGATTTTCAACCTTCAACCTTCATGTTTACATTTGTTTATTCATAACCTCTATGATTATTTTGTATTTAAAACAGTATTAATATTTTCTTTTATTCATCAATAAATAATTATGGACTTCTAATCTAAATACGATATAAACGATCTATTGAATCGATTCCGTGTTTCCGGTTTATTGCAAATATAGATTTTTCGTTAAATCGATCTCACTACATCCCTACTACGTGTCAATAATTGACTGACATGACATTTTGGAACATGGACAATTGGAAAATCACACTTCGTTCGTTTGGTGCTGGTTTATAGCGACTTGTGTTTTTTCCGTGGTTTTTTCTTATTGCGTTTTCACATCGGATTTTTCGACATCTTTGATAACGATTATGGACCCTGTAACTGCTCCCGATGACGACCTTGGCTTTACGTTGGATTCAGTACCCGCTTCCCACGATGGCACCGGCTTGTCAATGGATAAAAAAATGGGATATGTCCTACCGAGTTCTACGTAAAAAAATGCGGTTGTTTCTTTATCTATGATGTCAATCCTAATGCCTATCATTTGTTTCTTTCATGGGCATCACTTGGCCAAAATTCCCGTTACAGATGGGCATTTCCCTTTTCAAGTCCTTATTTTTCGATATGGCTGAACCGATTTTAATGCAACTTGATAACCATCAGCAGGATACATAGGGCTAAAAAGTTAGTAGAAAACATTTTCGAAAAATAGTGTTACAGTTAAATTAGACCGATTTTAAATTTTCCATACAAACAGAAATTTCCAATTATCTTTTTTTAAGTAAGACATTGTGAAAATGTTTTCTACTAACTTTTTAGGCCTTAGTAGCCTGCTTATGTATGTGAAATTTCATCAAAATCGTTTCAGTCATTACGAAAAACAAAGACTTGAAAATTTCGTACGGCGTACACGCTCTTAATCAGAATTCCAATAACTATCTCAGAACTGTTTGAACCCCTTTCGGCTTTACTATAGGATGGTTTAAGTTGATAAAACTCCACTTTCCATTGCATATCTTCTAGTACATCAATAACCTCTTCACCTCACTCGATTATCATTACTCAGATTGATGGGCGTTTGTTAGATTATTTCTCTTTTGTCTCCATTAAAGATAAGCATGAAAAAACGTAAACATTTTGAGAAACCGTGTCAATTATGGTCTCAGTAGTCCGCTGTACATAAGTAGACCACTTCATCTCCTCCTGTTTGTTAAAAGAATTATATTAAAGGATGATGGCGCCGTTTCGGTTGTGCACAAACTAAGGTTATTTTGGCAATTGCTATCTTTTTCACTGTGATAAAATAACAAAGAGACGAAAGTAAATAAGAGCTGTCAAAGGACATGGAACAAAACGTACCCACCTTGTAGCAAATTGAGACTAGTACCATTAGAAAGGTCTATAAAACTATATAAATATTTTGTATGGCGACAACTCTGTATCTCTCAGGAGAAAAAAGTTATTCGACGTTGAAATACGCAAAAAACCTTTGTGAATTCACCCCGCGCGCAGTCAATCATATCCCTTGAACTAGCCCAATATTCTGCTATAGGTACTTACATATACGTAGGTGTATCTATACACCCTCGTATGCACCTAAACATCTATGCGTATATACTTTACTATAGAGTAGGTTTTCTAATGGGAATTGGGAATGCATGCATGAATGAAGTTACCGGATGGAAAACTAAACAGGAAGACGGGAGGAAGAATACGCTCAACTCTACCGCACTTTCTAAAGTTTAAAGGTTCGCGCATATTATGACGGGCCGCAGCAGGTCGGGTCGCAGCGCAAAAATCCGCTCAAATTGCTCGTATGTATTTTATATGAACTATCGTACACTATGCCGGGGCGAAGCGGGCCGCCTCACCCCGCTGCGCCCCGACACAGTATGCTATAGTAAGCGGATTGGAGTGCACGCGCGCACGTGTTCATTTTACGATATTTGCATTTTATTTGGTATTTGCGTGCTCCTGTGGTGTTCACTAGAATGGATGAAGAGCTTTTGATTTATTTTGTTTATGGATACAAAGAGCTATAAGATTCGCAAGTCTGGCAGGGCAGTACACTGTAACTACTCAAAATTCGTCAATGCGCTGCGACCCGGCCCGTCACTAATGTGCTAAGTAAGCATTTTGCGGTGCGCTGCGACCCACTCCGCCCCGCTGCGACCCGACATAATGTGCGCGAACCTTAACACAACCGAAAATCCACATTAAACACACAAAGCGGAAGAGAACAAACATGTGCATACGCCGAATGTAGGAGTCATTTTAAATAAAAATATTGATATTATTGCAAAACTTAAAAAAACATATAAGGTATTCTATGAATAACTCAATAAAGATTATTTTAATACCTAGGCGGTGCTTAAATGATAATTAATTACAAAAAAAACACTTTTTACTTAGTTTTTAATAAAATTCGAAAAAATAAACTTCGTTGGTCCGGCAAATGCTTGGGATGAAATAATCATTGAGAGCAACAATACCATTTATAAGTCGCGCGGAGAAGGTTTGCCGATGGCCTCATGACGTCACGCGTCGATGGTCGGTACGATTCAGACGAGCGCGGGTAGCGGTCGGTGAAGTGGGAGGCGCAGTCATCGGCAAACCTTCTGCGCGCGACTAGTAGTGATGATGTTCATTTTGTGTACCTTAATAAATAAACAAACAGTGCTTAATTGAATTGATTGATCGTTTTAATTAATATTTTCCGTAGCAAAAAGTAAACCATAGGAAGCTGGGTCAGTCTCTCTCTATGAAACAGAACGACTGATTATTCATTGGGCCTATAAAACAATTATTATAACACTACTTAAATGATTGAAAATGTAAAATAGAAGTGATCATAACTTCGGTCTTCCATTCATTCATTCATTCGTTCATTCATTTTTGAGTTATTCACTTATGCCTCTTCTAAATGACACCTAGTCTAAAATGCTACAAGGTGGGTACGGGTTCCAAACAAAATTACCCATTGTTCTTTAATTGAATCACAACTTCCATACAAAATATGACACGTTAGAATTAGAACGTGTCGACTAAAAAACGGTGAAGTTCAAGGCGTACGTAAACTACATAGTTTGGCATCTCTAACTTAGTTCTCATCTATCACCGTCCTTTTATCGCGCTGTCTGTTAGTAAAAGAAAGCAAATTCTCTAATTTTAGTTTAGTTAGTGCACAAGAGAATCGGTACCAATATCTTTCATCGATCTAATCTAACAGTAAAAAGGCAAGCAAGTTTGAGGGCAGTTTTTTTTTTGATAACATGGTTTCTATGTTGTCTCCCAGAACTTTAGGACCTATGCTGCAACTAAACAGTTTAACATTAACAGCTCACACTTCAGATGGTCATCTGGCTTGGTCCTGCCCCCTCAATGCCCTTTTTCGCGAATACTGTATTCATGGTGTCAACGCCTGAGCACAAGCTGTATTGACGCCCACAAAAACCACAGTTAAGGCTCTCGATTGCGAGACTGGTCTCAATTAGGGCGCTGGTCAGTCAGATATAGATTACTTATAACACTGAACTAGTATTATAAACGAATTAAGTAACACACGGTAATGTTAAGGACATGTACGAACTGTATCTGGTACGGCCTCGCTGCCTCCTCGCATCCCACGTGCGCCGTGTTAGGCAACCGGAGCCTTGAGCCGGCGCCAACGTATGCCCAACTCTTACTTTCATTGTCCGTTTGAATTTTGATTTGATTACAATGAGGCCATCCGATTGATGGTGTTTATTCCCTATGTGGAGTAATCTCCATTCATATATTTCGTTTAAGATAAATATCTAGGCAAACTTCTCCCGATGCCGCGTCGTCTCCTTGCCATCGGAGGATACTGTGTTTATTTATTTAAAAATCAGAACGACATAAAGCCAATTACACTGATAGTTACACATAACATAAGTACTGAAATTAATTAATATAATAGAATATAAAATATTAACCCTTTCACTCAGTCTTCTCGCAATACACCAAGCATTCCAACAATATCACCTTCCATTCATCAGCAAACAGATCCAGTGAAGGATTAGATTCCAGGAGAGCAGATGATGATGCACTTGATGCGAAAGTCTATCTTGACTATAAATTTTTATGAAAATATACATTAGTGTACATCTATTATGATCATTTTCAAGGGTTCAAATCTCTGGGATTGTTATTGAGGTTAACTATCTGCTAGAATCATGGAAGAACATTCAGAACTCAACACGGGTTTTGAATTAAGCCTTTCAGTTCCTGACTACAACTATGATAGCGAGCCATTAAGCAATCAGTGCTATATTATTGGTCGATAAATTCACTCTTATGTTTTAAACGCTATTAAGAGTATGTCACACCGAATGCTGCACGATTGATGCGTAACAATTGTGCATCAACACGTTAGGTGCACATGGTGGACATTAAACAGGTATTTTGAAGCGATCACGTATAACACTCTGATAATTATGGGTTTGATCGCTCACGTCAGCAGCACCCACCGAGCAGTCAGCCCCGTTACCAACCTTGGTGGGTGGATTATCACCACGGCATTGGCTGTTCCCACATATATGTGTCGGTACCGATATGTACATATATGTGTCGGTACCGACACGAAAGAAGACGAAGAATTCACGAACTATATGACAGACAAATAAGTTACTATTTATAAAGCTACTCTTTAAGTTTTTTGCACCGACCAAAAAAGACGTTCTATGGATTTGTAAACAAATTCGTACGTAATAACACAAAGTCAACATCAAAATCTTTGTTTGACATTTTTGACTGACTGCGATAACCAAAAGGAGGGTAGGTTTTTATTGCGTTTATTATATTTACTTACGTAATACCTAAGAGCGTAAAGATATGTATCTTCACGGTCTCATTCCCGTATGAGGTCAGTAGAATCGTAAGCTATTTGCGGCCCTTGTGGAAACTGACAGGAAAATCTATTTTACAAAATAGTTACAAATGATGCATCAATATTTAGCTGTATTTTACCTACTCAGTACTTTTAGTTTATTAACATAATCTTCATACGTTGAATGCACAGCTAAGGTGTAGAATTCCCTGCCGGAGTCTGTGTTTCCTGATAGCTACAACCTTGGGGTCTTTAAGTCAAGAGTGAATAGGTTACTTCTAGGCAAGCGTGTTTCACCGTCGACCACATCATCACTTACCATCAAGCGAGATAGTGGTCAAGTGAGAGCGTATCGACAAAAAATAAATAAATAATAAAATTGTAACTGATGCTGACACAAGACTCTGTACGTTAAATGCACAGCTAAGAAATGGAATTCCCTGCCGGAGTCTGTGTTTCCTGATAGCTACAACCTTACGCCCCGTTCACACGGCAGTCCAGTTTTTTGCAGGATCCCGTTTTCTGCAGGATCCCGTTTGATGGCGAATGTGTTTATATGCTAGCGTTCACACGAGCATCTCGCATGCGGGATCCTGCAAAAAACCGATCCGGTCGAATTGTGCCATTCGGTTTTGTCACTAGAAACTGGATCCGTCGTCAAGTAAAAAGCGGGATTCCGTTTAATCACACATATATTTCAATAGCAGTATTCACACGGCTTCGGGACCTTCGGACCAGCTTTTTGCGGGACCAGCTGCAAAACTGAACTGCCATGTGAACACAGCGTCCAGTTTTGCAAGATACTGTAAAAAGCTGGTCCTGCAAAACTGGACTGCCGTGTGAAAGAAGCGTTAGGATCTTCAAGTCAAGAGTGAATAGGTTACTTCTAGGCAAGTGTATTTCACCGTCGACCACATCATCGCACACCATCAAACGAGAGAGTGCCGACAAAAAAAAATTATAATAAAATAGTAACTGATGCTGACACAAGACTCTGTCAGTTTATAGAATAGAAATAATTCAAAGTGCAAACCCAGAATAGGTGTGGTAACAGGTAATTGACCGCAGGGTCACTGTAGCGAGAGCTGGCGCCACAGACATCAACCCTATTACTCAGGGCGTAACGTCCTATACCATTTAGAAACCCGTGGACGGTGGTCGGTGATATACTGCGGAGCTTCGAGGTATTCCATTTATCGAACTAATTTGAAGAGCACCAATTCGAATAAAATCAATGGAAATAGGAATACTATTCGTGTGATTTGAATTGGTGCTCTTCAAATTGGTGCGCTAAATGGAATGCCTCGTAGTTTCGATAAAAAGATAGAAATGAACATGTAGCTAACATATTCCAATATAAAATTCTACTAGAGCCATTGATGATACCCATACGTATCACTACACTCATTCCTATTATCGAATGCATGGGGTGCATGAAAAGAGTCTCCACGAGTGACGATACTTAAGTACGTCTGGCGCAGCCTGGGCAGTCAGCCTCGCTACCAACCTTACTGACTGGCTAATCTTTTTACCACGGCATGAGCTATTCTCCTATACCTCGTGCCGCCACGATAAAAATAATAATTATCGAATTAAAATCAATTGAAAAAATCATCATCTGCAGTGACACAAAAAGCATCGCGTGTGTACATCTCCTAATACACGAACACTTATGCATTAGCTGTAATTACATTCACATCATGTGCATGTCGTTCTCTAAAAGGCGGTAGCGTGTTGTTGTAAACAATTATAGGCTAGGTACAAGATAAGCAACGTAGATATAACGACACGTGAGACGGCTGTTACACTTATATTATTATGTTTATCTGATAGGCACTATGTCTCTGATACTTCTATTCAATATCATAGGAAAGAAAATCTTTATAAAAGAAATATAGCAAAGTAACTTTTGAATACAGCAGGGTTTCTTAATCTGGGATCCATGGACCCCTGAGTTACTAGTGCCGAGGGTCCATGGCTAGACTACCTAACATCATTATTAAGAATAATAATAAAGTGCAATAATTTGCGATACTGCGCGTGGTCTGTTTAAAAAGTATTTAGATCCCCTTTTTTTTCTTGCCCTACAGTTCTATTCGACAAGGGTAAGTGGGATTTTTTAAATTTTGATAGTATTTCGCGGCTGCAAAAATGTTAAGAAACCCTGGAATAGTCTCGTCTGCTCAACTATACAAATTGGTTTCTGTTAAAGTTCAAAACAGTTAGTGAAAAGTTTGAGTTCCCGAATGAATTTTTATTTAAGTATACTTACTTAAATAAAAATTCATTCGGGAACTCATTGATTGAATTGGGATTCTCGTGATATTTTGTTGCCTAGGTACTCCTAGGCAACAAAATATCACGAGAATACTTTAACGCTACTCTGAAAATGGGACGATGGAAAATAATTGGCATTTCCCGTGATACTTTCATTTTGAACTAAGTATAATTTGCAGTTCGGATTCTGAAATCACATGAGACTACTGATGAGTTTGATGACCCACATCAATTATAATAATTAAAAATATAATGATACGTCATAGTATGTACAGCTATTTACAAAAATAAATTTTATAATCTTAAAGTAGAAATAAATTCAATTGCTTGAGATGAAGATAGAAAATATAATTTGAACCAGTTACATCAATACCTCAGTTACTGTAATAATACATATACAGGCTGTAAACGAATTCGTGTAATTCCTTAAAACCACATGATCTACTACTGGTGTAGATTGACACAGGAATTAGATTGATTAAAAATAAAATAATAAAATTCTTTTTTTTCCATGCGGTTGGTGTAAGTGATCGTATCTAAACAATCATACAAGGATTCTGTAAAAAAATAAGAAACCATTTTTTTGCAAAGAAATAATTTTATGTGTGTGAACATTTCCATGCCCCGCATAAATGAATGAAAGCACGGCGACGCGGCTGGCGGGCACTACTAACGCGATATCGCTCTTTGCAGTCAGTTAACTCGGAGCTCTAAAATTACTCTACCAAAAGAAAACCAAGTTTTTTTTTCTTTTTACTTGATTTTCAAAAATGTCCATTTAGGTTTAGTCTGTGTCACCGGTAGATCACGCGGTTTGAAGGAATTACACGAATTCGTTTACACCCTGTATACGAAGTAAAAGTGACAGTCTATGCGGTATGCCGTTTCACTAGAAGTGTAGAATACTGCCTATGCAAATATTTACTGGGTCAACCTAAAGCTTGGGGCAAGCAACACAGAAAATCATAGTGCTTATGTTAATAAACGTATTTTAGCACAATCTCATTTGGTAGTATGATATTATTAATTTAATCCATTAACCTAAATATTTATTACAATTTTCGTTAAGGTTGTTCCGATTAGAGTTATTCTTAGATTGTTGCCTAAATGATTATCACGAAGTTAAGAAAAAAACATGAGCAAAAAATTGCCAGTTTCAAATGTGAAAAACATTTACTACTTACAACGAAATGTCAATGGATATTAATAGGATAGAAGAGGTCTGCTGTAGGCAGTGTCTTAGCTAGGGTCTTGAGCGCCCACGGGATCAAATTTTGTGCCCCCTAAAAAAGACGTTGAATGAAAACAGGCATTTAACCGGTTGCGTACCGCCCATCGACCCAGGACGACACTTAATTGTCTTATCTATTGTGTCTATAATTACGGTGATTGAGAGTTTAATTAAGAATTAGGTTAAACATTATTTATAATAATTAATTATTAATTTAATCTGATATTTGTAGGTCTCAACCTCCAGACATAATTTATTTGCATTTAAATCATATCATATTTTAACGCGAGATCTGCTGCGGATTTTTTCACTTATATGTATTGAGCGGCCTAATTTGCGCCCCCCTAGGCAATGTCGGACTGGCCATAGAGTTAGGGTGGCGTTTGCCACCCGAGCCCTAGCTTGCGCGGGCCCCTCTCCCGGCTGGAAGCCCGCGTAGGTGAGGTGAAATATCTCCTCTTTTAGAAAAAAAAGATTACCTAGTTTTAGTTATACTATAAGTTATAACTAATTGGAACCTTTTTCTTAAAAATGTATGTGTTGAAAATAAACACTTCCAAAAACTCTTGCCTAAGTATTTGATTTATTATTGTCATTTAATTTGTTGGTTGATATGAAGATGGTATGATCTGCATTGATTCTAGGCGGGCGGCCGGCCCAGTCATAATGCCACCCAGGCCCCTTAGGCCCAGTCCGACCCTGTCCCTAGGTCTTGCAACCCTGGCAGCCGCCCCTATGGCCAGGCCCGAGATACGACCTACACCAGAAAAGATAGGCAAAATCCTGGGGAATCATTTAAATAATTTATTTTGAATATTCAAATAATGAAACTTTAATGTTTTAAAGCCATTCAATCTATGTATCAATAAACTCAGCATATCGCATATAAAAGACAGGTCACTGACCCTAATGTAATTCTCAGTTAACTTCCAAAAACTTGCGTATGATAAGAATCATTGTGAATAACAATTTTTTATTTTCTTTTATACCTCCAGCCAGGGAAAACTACTTCTATTGTTTTTCTAAAATACAAATGGAAGTATTAAATACACCGCTGCCGAGGTTCGTGTAACACGTCGCTTTCGACTCACGACACGCGCTGCGCTGCGCTGGCGCGGCTCGGGCCACCCATCCGTTGTGCTTTCTACAGATCCAATATTAGCATGATTGCAATCTCAAACATGACATTCCGGACTCTAGTACTTGCTGTTCTATTTCTATTGTTGTTAGAAGCTGGCGATTGTGGTCTTTACGTAAGAGTTTAGTTTTGGTAAGCAGACTAGCTGATTCCTATCAGGCTTAAACTTAGGATTGCGTATTGTATACTATTCAAATTGTTGTTTGTATTCCTCAAATAATATCTTGTCTTTTTTAAATAGATATCTTTATTTTCATACCTATGAGTATAAAAGGTAAAGGTTAGTTAGTGTATTTGTAGGACACTTAAACGTTTCACTGTGCTTCTCTATTATTATAAGTTGCCTACTTCAAGAGTTTACCATATTGAATTTTGTTCTATTTCTTTACGAGTAATATCAGTTAATTAGGTAATTACCAAGTTTAGATAATTGAAAAGTTGCAATAAGAAACGCCTTATGAATCGCGCATTTATAACATACCACTAGACGTCGCGTCTCGCGTTGCTCGGGAAAAAACTGAAGGCGTTTGTTATTGTTTCACTTCACAATAATAATATCATGTACAAATAAAACGTGCATAATAAAAATACATACACACTTGTATAACAGGTTAGTGTATATATTCTATACAAGTTTTAGAACTGGTTTGAACTTACCTGTATAACGTGTTTTATTACGACTAGCAATCTTTTCTGGACAGGCGAAATGAGAGTTTAAGTTACATTTACCCTTTAAAATGTTCATTATTTCTACCTTAGTAATGTAGCAGTGATATTTATATCGTGCCACAAGTAATTCACTCATTGTCTTTATTTTCAGAGTGGGGCGTCAACAGTGAACCGGGCGAGGCAAGCGAACCGGAGGCCGGTCGCATGCGTCCCGAGGACTACCGCCTCGTGTTCCTGAGTTCTGACTCGTCGTGTCGCGAAGACACGGAAGACTCGTCGTCCACGGCCTCCTCAGCTGCGCCGCCCGCGCCCGACGACTGCGACTGGGACTACTTCGAGCCGGGCGCGTCGGCGGCGCACCCCATCCCACCGCCCCCCAAACACGCGCCACAGGCCTGCCCGCGACCTTGCTCCTGCGGCGCCGAGCCCCGAATAGTCGCGGTCCCAGTACCCGTGCCCGTACCTGTACCCGCCGCTCTCTGGCCAGCATTACTCGCCTTCCCCACGCAGACTCCACCAACGCCACACTGGAACACATACCCCGGGTTAGCGCCTCTAGATGCCGCAACCTTCGCTCGGCTCACCACGGCCGCTGCCGTCGCCGTCACCGCCGCCGCCACCGCCTCCGCCTCCGCTGTTGCACCACAAACAATTAAACTCGAGATGACCACCGTTGAAAGGACTGATAAAGCGATACAGTCCGAAGCGTCACAAGCGCCGGAGCCCCGCGATAACGATAACGACGATAAGAATATTGAACGGCCGGTTGAAAATGAAGCGTCAGTCGGAATCAAGGTGATTGCCGAGGAGGATTCTTTATCGTTGGTATCGGATCCAGCCAATGCTATGCCGGATCACTTGGAGGCGGAGAAAGCGTTTCCTTCGTCGAACGAGTCCGCTGATTCAAGTGACTGCGAACAGGGGGTAGCTCGTAGAAGTTACGACCTAACAAGTGGCGCCCCTGAGGAACCAGCGACATCAGACGAGGATTCTGATGACTCCGGGGGTGGCGGCGGCGGCAGATTTTCACGTGTGTTTGTGGTGAACCCAGCTGACTCGTCTTCAGACCTAGAAGATAATGCTGACAGTAGTGGCATAGACTGTGATGATTCCTATGACAAAAAATCCGATAGTTTAGAAATAATTGCGGTTGAAGTTGCTGAGGAAAATGAAGTGAATGTTGGTGCCGAATCGAATGAGAGTTTTTCACCAATCTCCGAAAACGGAAACATTGTGCTGCTGGACTCAGTTAATTTTACAGAAGAGTATTCTGTTATCCCGTACGAAAATAATAGTGACGATGACAGCAACCATGAAGGAATCAGAAAATCTACCTTTTTCAAGTTTTGTGACGAAAATATGCTTCAAAGTGAAACGTGTGAAAGATTTAACAGTTTTAATGCAAGTTGTAGCTCAAGTAGTAATGATTTAGATAAGAAAAATGGCACAGATAGTGACGTTAATCGATATCAAAGTATATCATCTGAAAACACCGACTACGATTCATTGGCGGACATGAAAGTAAAATTCTCGGTAGAATTGGCTAACGAGAAAATTAATGATAAGGAATTATTTTCTGCAGAAATTCCACCGGACTCATTAACTAAATTAGCACCTTCACCGGAACCCAGTCACGATAACACAAGTTCATCGCCCGCGGAAAAAATAGACCTGTTTAAAGGTATTGAACGCACTCTCAGTGAACTATTGAAGAAAGAATTAATGGAGGACCAAGAGGAGGAGAAAATGCACGGCGTCGGGCCGGTTTGCTCGGACGCGGAGGGGAGCGCGTGCGCACCTGCCGCGACAACAGTTTGCCGCTCGCGTACGGCTTGTGCGGACGGTTCCGCGCGCTTCACTAGCCGCGTTATGATAACGCACGACCGCGTCTCGGTCGTCACGTCAGACACGACGCGGCTCATGCGGGAAGTCATAGTGCACCACACCAATTCACAAAGTGAATCGGAACCAAACCCAGATGCGCAACAAGACGAAACTGACGAACGATTATCCGACGACGAAACGCCACAGCCTTCGGGCGGAGTGACTGTTGTTAGCAATGCCGACACTCTCTCGGCGGTCGTGTGCCTCGAGGAGGGGCTCGCAGACGACGACTCGTGGGTCGAGGACGTCAGCCACAACGAGGACGAGGCCACCTCACCTTCTGACACCGATTCCGGGGATGAAGCCTCGCTTCCCATGCGGGGAGAGGATTTCGCTTACTGTAGGCGTTCCATAGACTTCACTTTACACACCATCGTCGAAGAAAGTTGCGAAGAAAGCGAAACGGAAAATACAACAAAAAAAGCACGACCTATATCCGCAACGGAGTTAGAGAAATATTTTTTCTTCGGTTTGGGTGATGGCAGAAACGTTCGCGATGATGAGGAAGCAGTGTCGGATACATCAAGTGTGTGTAGTGAAGGTGGTGAGTCTATTGTGGACAACGAGCAACCTAAAAGAAGTGGTGATAGTGATGAGCTCGTATCGTCACGGTTGGAAAAATATTTTCTCTCAGGTTTCATGGGCTTTAATCAAGAAAGACGTGATTCAGATGGATCCGGGAGCGTCGGGAGTGATAGTGAAGGTAGACAAAGTCCTGAACAGCGCAGAAAACGGCTAGTTCGTGCTCGAGGCACTCCGCGGTCTCATTCAAATTCCCTTGATAACTTGTTAACGGGGGACGAACCTTCTCAGGATAACCAGGAAGTATCCGACGCCTCAAGCACAGAAACAGAGGACAGACATGATTCGTCTGAAAGGCTTGACATGCAAGGTGAATCAAAAAGAAAAAAGCAAAGTAAAAAGCAACGTGGATCGCCCGCCGACGAACGACGACAATCAGCTGAGTTTACCGAAGAGACACGTGATGACACTAGATCTGTTTCAGAAGGTGAAGACGGTAGATTATCACCCCGACCTGAATTCCCACCGCTTGGATCTGAACTCTCTGAATCTAAAAAACAAACTAGTAGGGACAGTGGTTTCGTCGGTAGCTGTGATGACCTACTAAGAAATGGAGATTCTAGTTCTGATTTTGCACGATCTCATGAACCTAAAATAGAATTAGAAGAAATTATCGAAGAAATCCGACCTGATATAGAAGAACGTGTGGAAGTTCCACCGTCATCCCGCCCGCCTCAAAGTCCGCTAGTACGTAAAGATAGCTTTAACAATTGGTCGTCTGATGAAGAAACTAACCTAATGATGACAAAGATGCGACAGTTTTTCAAACAAATGATACACACGACCAATGTCCGGACTTCTACTCCAGCATCGTCCAACTCAGAAAGTTCCCGTCCCCCAAAACCACCTCAACTACTATACTTCGAAAGTGAATTAACGAGATTAATGAAAACAGTTCCTGGTATACGGGACGAAGAGGTGCGAGAAATAGTTGAATATTTATCAAGCGAGGACACGTGGAGTGATTCATATGACTCGTCCGATTACGCTGGCTCAGATTTAGAGGGCAATACGGCTGGCACTAGGTCTGCGCTGAGGAAACAAATATCTGATAGTTGCCGCGAAATAATTGATGAATTCGATCGAGGGAATAACGATGCGGGCTCGTTGGAGCGCGATGCAGTTGGAGCGTATCGAAGGCTGGCAGCGACGCTGGGCCGTGCTGGGGAAGGTTCGCCACCGCTGTTTGGCAAAGTGATGAGGCATATAGGTGGCAGATTAGTGGCATTAATGCATGAAGTGTCGGGTGGTGCATCGCCGAGCACAGACGACGACAGTGCATCCGAGCCGGGGGCGTTAGCGCGGAGTCGATCTCATGATATATTGGAGGCAGCGGCGAGTAGGGGTAGTGTCGCGAGTGATTGTGAAAGGTTTTCGTGGCGTGGTAGTTTTGAATCGGCCCTTCTTGCTGCCGATTCTCGTGGCACGTTGGGAGGTGGTGGTGAATCACGCCGGTCCCCAGCAGGAGCTGATTTGGTAGCACAGAAATCACATTCACGGAGTTGTGGAGCAATCGGTGGCAGTGAGGATAGACTGTGGCGAGGAAGACGACGCGCCTCCGCACCAGATGCTGAGGTAAGACAACAACATTTTGCTTTATGTACGAAATAAAAATCCACAACATGCAATCAAAATAAACATTAGCATATCCATATGTGCAAATAAAAACACTAAGTACTCGACTATGCATTTACATTATGCTGGATCACGTAAGTTATAGTGAGTTTTTGAAAAACTTCGATAACTATTCAAGGCTGTCTCTTCATATCAATTGGGACGCAACTATTTCGAAAATGTCAATGTCATGTACCTTTACGTTCATGAACATATCGTCAGATAAATGTTAGCTGAGAGCTGTTTTTACATCACATCTAAGATAATGTTGTCTGATAAATAAATAAATATTTGACTGATAGTGCGTAGTGAAGCGTGTAGTTTTCTGAGTCTCCGGACACGTTTACTTTGGTATAAAAACTTGTTTACAATGTGTACATTCACTACAAACTTTGCATCACAATCTTTTAAAAACAAGCCTAGCGTTAAATCCATCTCAGTGTTTAATTAAAGTTGAACTGAATGTTCTTTGTTTTGTCAAAGCCGTCAATTTTTATTTCTGTCGATTAAAAAACCTTCTAAGCCAGAAGGCTTAGCTGTAGCAGAAGCTACAGACGTTTTTCTATCATGTCAAAGCCTTGCTCTTGCTTTGCTTTGCGAATCGAGATCCCTAGATGTTAGAAGATGACTAAGGTCAGCCTCCCCGATTCAACCCTTTCGATACATTTTTCGATTCGGTTTCTTATTTCGTTTTGTGTACGATTATGACGATAAATTATGTCAAACCGAATTGGTTGAGAACTGACTTATCGAATAGGTTCTGAATCTGGGAGCTGTAACGAGTAGTCGCAACATACACAGTTGACTGAATTTTACAGTTTATTTGATATATCTACGAGATGTAGTGTTGAACGAATGTAAAACCAACTTACTTTAGTATAATTCAACAGTATTTAATTAAGTAACGTCATCTTTGTTGAGATATAAAATTCAATTACACTGCACCTACAATAATAATCTTGAATACAATTATGTTAACTATGCATAATATCTACTTATAAATATGGTAAATAATTACCATACATACACATAATGCATGTTCAACCATTTTTAATGTAAAGTGGAAAACTTCGTTAAGCACGTACTGGTTGCTTTGATAAACATATCGCTGCTTTGGATGAATAATGATACAGTTCAAAAAAGCTTATTTTATAGGAGAGCCTTTTAAGATTACATTGTTAAAGAAAAATTGCGCCAAAAATCAAGCAATGGCAATGACATTTTGTGATGCCACTTCGTAATTTTTGCCGATATGAACAAGAGTTTTATTTACAAAAAAAGGGCTATTTTGGATTCCGCTCTCTCCTCTAGTTTGAACATTTTGACATTTTGAATTGTGTGGTTATTCATGCAAAGCAACGATATGTTGTGCCCGTCATGAGCTGTTTTTACGCCCTATATTCTTAGCAGACTACGAAATAAGGGACTAAATTTAAATATGTACTGAATTTGACATCGTTGTTCAAGTATCCATCAAGTTTTAAGATAAACTGGGCACATTTTCTTACCCTATCTTGCTCAAGTAGTTATATTAATAAAGTATTACGCCCAATAGGCACTTCACTGCCGATCCGCCAGATATATTCCTAGCTTAGTCATATTATGGCATTTGGATCATATCGCACCTGATGTGATGGCCTAATTGTAGCTAAAACACTTAGCATTTAACAGATAAGATAATTATCATTACTGATACCATAATTGAATGGTCGTATTCGAATAATGACTTGACTAATGTAACCCCACCTAATAAACTAACATAGTTATCTAATTGAAGCTATCGTAGGAACACTTAATACTGAAATTAACTTAATTACCCATAGTCATCGATCCTGATTTTAAACCAAGAGGTAGTTCTCCAGAATATTAAATTTGAAGTTGAATTTTGAAGTTAAGTTCTATCAGCACTAGCAGTATCCACCATTAAATAATTCAATAATCTAATAATTATCTGAAAACGTTATTTTTCTCTTGACGTCAGACGTCAGTAGCTCTATGTCGAACTTGGGATTCGACAAGTTAACATTTTATTTATTTATTTATTTATTTATTTTTATTAGGAAAACCAACAGCTACAAAAATTTGAATGAGTAATTAACATTAGTGACATAAAGCCAATTACAGGTTTTCACGAATAGCAACAGACATTAAAACAAAAACTTAGGGAACACTTGATAGCAAAACAATTACGATTCAGTAGTATAGTCTCAACATAAAACTAACACGTCACAATTAATTGAAAAACTTAAGGTTAAGCGCCCTTCTTGCCGTGCTACTGTTAGTAACAAATGGGTCAAATGAGAACTCTTTACAAAGTTTATTAAAATCATTGCTTGCTCGCACAATGTAGGAATTTTGCCTATAATTAGAAGAAGAGGTAGGGATAGAAATTGGTGGATTATATCTAATGGATCTGTAGGGAACATTGAAGTGAAGCTCATGCAAGAGATCAGGACAGTCAATTTCATTTGAGATTATTTTTAATAAAAACGTACAATCAGCTAATCGACGGCGATTTGTAAGTGGTAAAATGTGGAATTTTTTACAGACATTTGTGTAATTTTCAGAACAATAAGGAATTCGAAGCCGATAACATAGAAATCTGATAAAACGTTTCTGTATATTTTCAATGCGGTTTATGTATTTATCGTAACACGGATTCCAGACTTGAGATCCATATTCCAGGTGACTTCTGACATATGTACAGTACAATATTTTTAATGTTTTAGCCTGTTTAAAGCACCTAGATAGTCTCATTATAAAGCCAAGCGCCCTAGAAGCCCTAGCAACCATTTCCTCAATATGCACGCTAAAAAGAAGTTTAGAGTCGTGATAGACGCCTAAGTCACGTATTACATCGCACCTTGGTACTGGTAGGTCTTTAAGTTTGTAAGCTGTGGGAAGAGTAAAGCGTTTACGGCTATAAGAAACTACAGAACATTTAAGAGGATTGAGATCTAATTTATTAAGTTTGCAATACTCATCAAGACGCGTCAAGTCCGATTGCAGGGCCTCCATATCTTTGGTAGATGATATAGATGAATATATCTTCATATCATCAGCAAAACAGAGAAGGTGAGATGTATGGAAGCAGGAGTCGATGTCGTTCACATAAATAATAAAGAGTAACGGGCCCATCAAGGAGCCCTGAGGCACCCCACTGGGGACAGGAACCCAACTAGAAATGTAATTACTAATTACTACAGCTTGTGACCTGTTTTCAAGATATGAGGAAAACCATCTTAGTAAATCTCCCCTAATACCATTGTTTAATAGTTTCGATTTAAGGATACTGTGGTCAATGCGGTCAAATGCTTTACTGTAGTCAGTATAAACGACATCGACTTGAGCTCCATTATCCATGCTTTCCGTTATAAAATCATTTAGAAGTGTCAGGTTTGTAACAGTCGACCGGCCCCTGAGAAAACCATGCTGTAAAGGGCTAAATGAGTTCTTAAGAGCTGCGTAAACCTGATCATGGATTATTCGTTCAAAAACTTTGGCTAGTATACATAGTTTAGAAATGGGTCTATAATTAATGACGTCAGTTTTAGGACCCTTTTTGTGTACAGGAGTAATAAAGGCAGACTTCCAGACTTGGGGAACAGTGAAAGTAGATAGTGATTTTTTAAACAATAGGGAGATTGGTAGGGCAATAGTCTTAGCGCATCCTATTAGAAATTTAGGTGATATATGGTCAGGTCCAGCAGATTTAAATGGATCAAGCTTAATAAGTAATGTCTCAACTTTGTCTATGTTAATCTCAATTTTACAAATATCCGAAACTATGGGAGAGTATGAAGTAGACGGATGACTGGCTAGATCACCAGAATGTAGGTCCTTGACCGGGTCGAGGAAGTTTGAATGAAAGTGTGCAGAGAATGCGTTACAAATTGACTCCGGCGAAGCAACTGTTGAATCACCATACTTAAGGTAGCTAGGTATAGTATTAGATTTAGAACGATGTTTTACAAAGCTCCAAAACCGCTTAGGATCCTTTTCAATAGCTGCTTCCGTATTGGCCAGGTAAGTATTATAACAGTCAGTTTCAAGTCTTTTAACCCTATCTCGTAAAAGTTTGAATGTCGCCTCATCTGAAAGCCTACGATATAATTTAAATTTACGGAGATATTTAAACTTTTCTTTAATTAATTTTTTTAACGATGAGGAGTACCAAATTGGGTAGGAGTTGAATGAAACCTGCCTAGTAGGAATAAACTTGTTCTGAATAACAGACATAGTGTCATAGAAGTAACTGACCGCATCACTAAGTGATTTATCATCAAATTCATTGATCCAGTCAACAGCCAATATCTCTTTGTTAATGGACGGAAAGTCACCTTTATCAAAAAGATATTGGGTACATGGCGCAGGAGTTAAGTAAGTGGAATCAGCGAAATTAGCAACAATAGTAAGGGCCGGATGATAGTTGTCAATAGGTGACAAGGGATCCAAGCATTCAAGAACGGATACTACCTCGTTGCATAAAACTAAATCCAAGATCTTCCCAAATTTATTTAAAATACCGTTGTATTGGTTTAAGGCCAAAACTTGCAATTCATCCGTTAACATGTATTCATCGCTGCTACTAATATTGTTAGCCAATAATGACTCATTATTTAAGTGCCAAGTTATTCCGCTCATATTAAAATCACCAATAATTAAAAAGTTATCAGATGGGTTATTTAGCACTGAATCATCTAATTTCCGGAGAAAATTGGACAATTGTGTGGAAAAAGAGTAGCCGCGGTTTTGTTTACACAGATAAATTACACAGACATTTAACTTAAGATAAGTCCTAGCGTTTGGTTGGCGTAAACTTAAAGTTACCCAACATTATTAATCAATATCTAATAGGAGCTTATTGGTAGATCAGTGAGTGCAAGATATAGAAGCTGGGATATCGTTGGCCCAGAGCCAGAACAAAACAAAATTCAGTACATATCCTTGTAAAATTATTAAGCCTACCTCTTTGTCCCAAGAGAGTGTATTTCCATACCACACCCAATTTCTAACATGACCCTTCCTTTCAGTCGGAGGAAGAGCAACGGGCTGGCTCTTTGCCCCGGCTACCGTCCATCACGGGTACGAACACAGTGCCGGTTGGTCCGGTGAAGTCTGCCCGGTATCGCGCGCCCGGGTTCCGAACAGCCACTCGGGCGGCGTCAGCACCAGGGTTGCATGCCCCACGGAGGCGCAGGCCGCCTCCTACGCCGCTACAGCCTCCACCTGCCGCGCCGGCGTCCGCACCTAGTCTGCAGGGTAAGTTGTATTTAATCTTTTGTGTCTAATATAAAACGTTTATGTATGTGGAAGTGTAGAAAGAGGAGCTCATGGCTAAATAATTACAGCCGCATAGACCGATCTTCCGGGTTAAGCCACGCTTGTCGAGGTTGGTCTGTGGATGGGTGACCATTTACCATAGCGAGTTTCCTCCGTGCCTCGGAAAGCACGTAAAGCCGTTGGTCCCGGCTGTCATTTGTAGATCTTGGACAGTCGTTACTGTTGGTCAGAAGCCAGAAAGTCTGACAACCAGTCTTACCTAGAGTATCGTATTACCCAGTTACTGGGTTGTGGAGGTCTGATAGGCAGTCGCTCCATGTAAAATACTGATATTCAGCTGCATCCGGTTCGACTGGAAGCCGACCCCAACATAGTTGGGAAAAGGCTAGGCAGATATATAAGTGTAGAAACGCCAAGGAACGGGGGTAGTTACAGCTTGCATCCGAATGAAACCGGATTTGTTATAAACAAAATCTGATCAAATTAACAAATGGCGAACGTTCGTTGGTTTGGTGTGTAAGTTCCAAAAGGCAAAAACAGTTGCTCAAATGACACCAATCGGTAGCCAAAAGTGATTTAAGTTGACTTTAAACCAAGACATCTGCTTAATTGGGGCCTACACGGCACTCTGAGATAGGAATAAGGCCTTGACCGTTTCAGGAGGACTACATCTTGTGCAAGTAACTAGAGTGAAACTGTTTTGTGTCGGTGGCAATCAAATGTACTAGGTTACTAAGCTAACTGTGTTGCTCTTTTAAAGTATACCTAATTGTACGCAGCGTAGATAGTACAATTTATTACACGGTTTGTATTTCAGGGTATAACAAACCGAATAAAGTTCAAAAATAATTTGACGCTATTCCGATTTCTATCTCGTCATGAGTATTACTGACTATTTTGTATCAAAAGCCTCATCAGTTTTTGTCACTGTAACTAATGAGATCCTTAATCACAGACAAATCCGTGAATCCGCTCCCACGGAAAAGCTTTTCGAGTCACATATTTCAAGCTATAAAAACGGTTTAACTAGAGGTTGTTTATTACGTTATGTGCTAGTAAGCGAAGTCTCGCTAACATGTAAGGTCATGAGAAAAACAGCTACAGACGGAAAAATTACTGCATTTTATTTATTCTCGAGACTCTAGTAAAACGACCCTCGTAATGTGTTAGAAGTTTCATTAGTCATGACAATTCAACATGTTGTAGAACCCACAAAAAGACAATGGAGTGTGGAATGAATTGTCACGATTGTTCTAAACAGTCACTAACAGCTAAAAGATAATTAAAATACGCCTTGTTACGTAAAGAGGTAGCTAATTATCAACCTCGTTAATGGGATGATGAATTGTACTTTCTAAACAATTTAAAAAGTTATTTTCACTCACACTCAATGACATGAATGAGACATTCTGACAATCTGCTAATTAACTTTGAACTAAATCATCAGTTTATGGCGGAAACGACTACAAAGTATGATACACAGTATGTGATGTTATACAATGAAAACAATGTGTTACAATTTCGTTTAGTTTATTCAATGCCCACGTACGAAGTATTATAAACAATATACACCTTCAATGTTTTGCTTGTACACGAGACACTGCAGGTACACAATGGTAGTAACGATTATTTTAAAACAACTGGTTTAATATTTAAACATCGTATACTACTTTCAATGCCATCAAGTTACCTTTAATACAATTTCTTTGAGTCAGGAAGCTAGCTGATTTTCAGTGAAGCGTACCTACTTACTGACGATAATGCAAATAAGTAAGTACTCTTTGCTTTACCCTACTGCATTTTCCCTTGGGCATGGCTCAAGTGTCCATGACCGAAGCAAATCACTCGCGTTTACAAACTATCATTGTTACATTAGTATTTCTTTAACCCACTTAGAGTATTGCGTGACTGTTTTCCCATCAACTCTTTAAACTACTATTGAATGAAGCGTTTTGTTCTCAAATGTCAACGTGCCATTCGTTGGTATAATCCTAGTTTGACATAATTAGGTCTAATATCCATAATCTTTGAAATATTTAATATTATGTGGTAATAACCATAATTCGTAGAAGGACAGTTACAGATCATTTATTTTAAATACTAACCTTGCAAGACCTTCTACGTCAACCGATCTACAACTAGGCTTATCTAAAACTACAAACTGACATAGATTGCAGGCTCAGTTTAAATTGAGAATACCTACCTATAGTGACGTAATGTGTAAGCAATTTCATCGAAATGCGCAACTCATTGATTTTAATGTCACGTCCAATGCACTGCATACCTTTCGCTATGCTTACGAAAAAATGCACAGAATCTGAAACGTGCACATATGGAATCGACTCACGAGTCTCACGATACACTCATCAATACAAATGGAGAATAAAATGAAAGCAATCATACATTTTGTAAGTCCATAAAATGAAAATAAATAGATATACTTAGAAATATTTTACGTGACGTAACTGCGTCTCTACAATTCCGGGTTGTATTAGTATTTCTTTGATATGCCTCTGCATGAATGCCAGGGTGGCTAATAACGACATATTTGATGAATCATATTTCGTTTTTTCTTTGTTTCTACTGTGTGTGTACTATTATTTTTATCCTAATATGTACAATATAAATCTAAACTAGTGTATAAATCTAAAATAAAAACTCACTACTATTGAATGAAGCGTTTTGTTTATTGATACCGCATTGTAATAACAAGCGAACTGCACATGCAGTTGGCTGTTGACCCGCAGTTGCAATTACTACACCTTAACTGCCTTTAAACAGCATTTGGCAGTTGCAGTTGCGATCAAGATGCAGTCTTTCTGTTCAGGCCCTTACAAATACATTTCTGATATGAACGTATTAAGATTCACCAAACGTTATCAGCCCCCATGGTTAAACGTACGAGAGATCAGGCAAGGGTCGGCCATTTTGATCTATTTCTTTTCTGTGCTAGTACAATACAGCTTGTATTTTGAATTTAAAGTTTCAACTATTCAGTGATATAACTAATTAAGTGGTCCATTACCAATTTTGGTATGGGACACTTAAAAACCCCTACGGACATAAAGGAGACATAGAATGCAATCACTTAAAATCATACATCTTAATAATTCGCTACTTACATCACAGAACTTATTTTCTATGAAAGCAAACTACTGTTGATCTATATTTCGATTACGTATGAATTAATTAAATAAAACAACAGGCGGCAAGTGAATGTTTGCGTGGAAGTAGTTCACTTCCTTGTGATGACATAACCGATTATCCTATGGTCTTGATGATTTATTTTAGTTAAGTTTTGTAGGGGTTAATGAACTAAGATAAAGAGTGGACAAGCTGTACTTATAAGCTGAGCACCTGACATACAACAAAATGCTTTTATAGAATTTATAAGGATTCCTGGAATACTAAAAGGGTTTCTAAGCACTTCTTTGTTCACAAACATAGGTAGGTTCTGCAATATTGTGCTGTTCATCGTATAGTCTCTTTAGGTACCCTGTATAAAAATATTTTGCCTCATAAATTCTATGTCCAGCAGTGGACGTTTTTCACCTGAATGATGATGATAAAGATTTCGCCTCATACATTCCTATACAAATTTCTCTCAGTTTTTCTAGAATTTTATAAATTGAACGCGTCATTAGGTAAGGCCGGCTTTGTTTCTGAAGCGTCACGGTCGGTACAGAATGGTTTGCTAAAAAGTAGGCCTAACTGTTTAGACAGAACATTTCTCCGTTCTTCACTACATTCCTCGGTAACCAGTTGACCTTAATGCTTCCTCATCGGCACAGCGATGAGACATTTTTAGTGCGGCATAAGTTACATGAAGCTTGTGTGATGTCTTTCTTGCCTTAGCGTGATTTTGTTTACTTATGTTGTGTTTTTTTGTTCACGTTTCGCTGTTTTCGGAGCAAATATTTAAATTGAAGGAGCCTCGAACGAGGTAAATGTTTAATGTATTTGCTTCTGATCCTCTCACTTAAAATCTCACAAGCTTATTGTTTATGTTCAATAGGGCAATCTGCATTGGCTTCAGATTAACTAAGAGATTGTTTCAAGGGTTTTGCCTGTTTTATTTTTACACTTCTCTGCGTCTCATCTATCATCGCAGGTCCAAAAGATTCCAAAGCATAACCAATACACAAAAACATGTTTCAAGTTTAGAACTACAAGTATTTCACCATGCATAGAATAAAAATAGCACCATGTTCAAGTGTTTGGGTTCGGTTTATCCTACGTATATCTGCTTTAAATATAGGTTTAACCTTTTTTTTGTCACCTTTTAACAAATTGACCGTAGTAGGTTACCGTCAATTTATTTAAAACGTTAATAATCATTTTGAGTTTTTTATCTGAAACTGCTATTTATAATTATTAAGATTTTAATTTAATCAAAATTTACAATTATATTCTACGTTTGTGGTTTGTTTATAAATAAAAAACACGTGACTATTTTTAAATACCTTTTTTAAATAAATTACCATAATATTGTTTACCTTTTTATCAAATTGTTTGGGGTCAAACTATACGCCATTTTGGCATAATATTAGATAAGTAAACATGGCATAAATATTAAAATTTTCTTCACAATCGGTAAATCGTAAAAAGATAAACTGTATCAATTTTACTTTGCCCGGAACTAGATATCGCTCGAATTTGCATATTAAAACAGATTTCATAATTAACTTTGATACTTGTCTTCATACGTAACCTAAGTAACACCTTTCAAAACTTCGAAAACCTGTTCACTACAATGTTTCCGGCTTATCAGACGTAATCATTCTGTGGCGAGCGAATGCAAAGCCTATACCGGAGCCATTCACTTATTGGTCGATGCATTTACGCACTAAGTACTATTTAAGCAACGAAAAGTACTGGCCTTGTCCTAATTTACCGGCAAATGTATTATGTGTCCAATTCTCGCTTGATTCGGTAGCCTATTGATTAAGTTTGACGTAGCGTTTACTGCGTTTGTAACTTAAGTAGTTATCCTGTTCACTATCGTTTTGCGGCCTTTAAAACGACCTTTGATCGAGCTTGAAAGCAAATCGAGAAAATTGTTGTAGGGTTGATAGATTTTCGTTTTCATTAAGCCGAATTTTCGAGATGTACAAAATCCTACTTTTGGTTTTAAATTGTTTAGTAGCCAATTGTAGAAAAATTATGTAGTTAAATACGCAAGTATTATTCATATAAAAAATATAAATCGTGTTAAAAAGTACTTTTCTGTGATTTGTATGGAAAAAAATCTCAAAGAGATGTTTTATTTGATATTTATGAAAAAAAAACACGTATTTCAAAAAGTTGTTCTACGAAAGTTGTTCAGTTTCCGATACTGAATACCTAACCCTACAAAGTTCGTAGGATTATTTTTTAATACTTACTCTGTATAAGACTAATCTAAAAATAAGATGTTGAAGCAATTTTTCTGTTATATCAGTTTAACTAACAAACCAGCTAACTGACACGTGCGTGATTTCGTGATGCATCACCTTTAAGATTAAGTTAACAGTAATTGCTAACGGCAATAATATAATATAAAGTTTGATAGCAATTCAGAGAAATCATTCATTTTCAATTTCAACATTCAGTCGATAAAAATTTAATACTTAATACGAGTAATAAAAACATATTGGAAATAAGTATCTAATCATCTTGATAAAGAAACGATTTGATCTCTGATCGTCTGTGGCGATGACACTGCGACTGCGCATATAATTTGTTTTTTTTTTATTTGCTTCTGAATAAAGTTATTAGAGTTAATCGTCCTCAATATTAATATGTTTATAGATAACGTTGTGTCCTTTAAGACGATTAAATATGTTTTTTTTATTTTTTCTTTGATTTTGACATTTAGCTTAATCTAGATCTCAAATTAGAGATAAAAGTTGTTTGATTTTTATTCCGGATGCATGGACGAAAAGATTGACAGATAATGGTGCCGATTCTCTTGTTCACCAACTAAACTAAAATTAGAGAATTGCTATCTTTTACTAACAGATAGCGCGAGCAAAGGACGGTGATAGATAACAACTAAGTTAGAGATGTCAAATTAGTTTACGCCTTGAACTTCGCCGTGTTTTTAGTCGACACGTTATAAATGTCGTCTAAATTTGTATGGAAATTTTAGTTCAACTAAATTTGACAGCTCTTATTTACGTATGTCTCTTTCTTATTCTATCAGAGTGAAAAAGATGGCAATAGCCTAAATTAAGTTTAGTTTGTGCATAAGAGAATCGGCACCAATATTTGTATGCGGATATTATTAATAGCTGCAGAAATCTTTGTTATTATTTTATAAGAGGACGTTTTCGCCCTTCGTCAACTGTAAATGGTAGCAAGAATGTCAACAACTTCTTATAAAGCATGACTGGTTAGTCACTTTACATCCGAAAACCATGAACCCTGTGCTCATCATTCTGTACAATCTTACTAAGCGAAGAATTTCGATTCGTGAAAATAAAATCTGCTGTTCCGTGCAAAATAATCAATGTTGCCCAACAAAATTTTTGGAACAGCCGATTTTGTTTTTAACGATTTCTATTTTTGTCCCAAAGTAAAAGTGGTCTCGTGTAGTGCCGGACTTAAATAATAGCACTACCCCATTTCTTCCCGTGGGTGTCGTAAAATGCGACTAAGGGATTCTGTAGAGCAGAGGTTCTCAAACTTATTTCGTCTACTTTGGGAATCAATTATTTTCTAGCACCCCCTAATTTTTATAACTTAACTACATCTTAGAAATCAAAATCGCAATCATTACCTTTACCCTGACCCTGAGGTCCTCTAGCGCCCACAAGGGGGCGTTATCGCCCACTTTGAGAAAGACTGCTGTAGAGGATGGGCAGCAGCGTTCTCTGAGTACTTTAACAACCATACTGCGATCGCCAACCCGCCTGCTAAGCGTGGTGATTACAGCAAACCCCACCCCCCTTTTGGGGGAGGCCTATGTCCAGCATTGGACGTCTTTCGGCTGAATAATGAAAAGTTGTACAGAATGATTAGCTGATTAACTAACTTCATAGTTTTCGTATGTAATATGACAAACCAGTTATGCTGGCGGTTATAAAGTTTGTAAATCAGTCTACAATATTAAGCCAGCTGCTATTCTCGGACTTCAGATTCATAATAGGTCCAAATACAAATATTTCAAAGGAACTTTGACGTAGTAATACTGGGTATGTAAAGATAAACGTGAATAGAATATTAAAATGCCACATGCTGATATATGGCTAACCTTGAGGCTTCACATCGCAATGACATTAAATGGCATAACTGAATTATCAGTAGTGAACAATAAATCCATTACTGGTCCAGAAGTACATAATAGAGATACAGATTAAATAATAGGAGCGATGTTCACTAGATACTATAGCAAGCACTCTTTCTGACATTAAGCAAAGCAGTTTTTTTTTATTTGTCTTTTTCTCGTTTGGCCCTAATCACACCTGAGGCACAGACAGACAGGGTCTAAAATGGAGCACATGAATCCAACTAATAGAGATATAGAGGGATACCCCTCTACCCCTCTGGTTCTCACACACACATGACAGAACACAGTAAACTGCTTGGCGCCGGACATTAATGGGAGGTTCTATCCTCCGTGACTATAAAATAACTGTTATTAAAGTTAGTTCAGCAATTACGAAACACGAAAATGTACAAATTTTAATGATGTTGATCTCAGTTATCGTAATCAACAATAACAGGAAAAGACAAAGCCTGAACTAAAGGCCCAGAAAATGAATGACAGCCGACACTAAATTAATAATATTGAAAAACACTCGGACCATTAGAATAATATTTTCTTTTATAAGAATACTTCGATTGTTACAATTACGACATGAGAAATCGATTGTGTCCAGTTTCATGAGCCAGGCCACAGTTGAGCAGTAAGTACGCATGGCGTATCTTGGCTTGTCTTACTCAATCGTGGTTTCACGCTGCCTGGCCACTATTTAGCTTCATCCGGTTACATAGAGCGCTAGCGACACTTAATTCATTGATACCTTTAGGTTTTGAAACAATGCATTGGTTTCCCTTGTTCTTGTTTGTACATTGCTTGAATGTGTTTTTTGTGCAACTAATGTTAAGACCGCGCATAGAAAGTTTGTTATAATGGTCAGATTCTGGCTAGAATAGTGTTAGAAATAAATAATATTAATTTGAATAAATACATTAAATAATCTTGTATTCGTGAATTAGTGTAGTAAAAAGTAGACAATTTCTCTTGTACATATAAAACGTGATTTAAGTTACAGAATTGAATGTTATACAAGAATATTTATTTTAAAATTCCTAAACGCAATACGTGATATCGAATAAAGACCTTCAATACAACACCTAAATGTCGTTCATGTGTGCAACGGAAATACAGATTTGAACATTAATAACAAACTTGGCATTGTAGCTCGTCACATATCATTGTAACCACGTAACAAGTACGCACTTGTTTATACAATTGTTCGTTCAGCTACTGTTTAAGACACGTTCAAATTTAAACTGCGAAGTTATTTTATACAAACCGCTATTGCACAATCGAAGTACACACATAAATAATATTAATTAAAAATACAAGAAAGGTATGCAAGGACAGTGTTGAATAACGCTCCGTTCTCTATTGGCCATATAGGACAAAGTAAGGATATTGAAATAAATAATATTTTGATACCTATAAGTCAAATTCCTGAAATATAACAATCTCTTTCGTATCAAATTGCCAACTGACGCCATTCAGATAATAATGATAAAAATATAAGGGGATATCATTATGCAGATTTATCGATAGATTGGTGAAAATGTCAAAAATTAAGTTGCATTTTTTATATCAAAATCATTTTGTTTTCGTAGAAGTGTCTAGATTATATCAGAGATTAAAAAACATATTATGGTTCTGCTCATAATCAATTTAACATTTGTCGTTTTTTACGTTTCGATTTACATTTCGATGAATCGTCTAATCGGTGGAAACATTAGGAGATATAGAAACATTGATGTCTGGCTATAGTCGGCTAATCGCTTGAAACTGTTACATCTATTTTATTTCTATCCATGTCATACAAATGTACACACATTTCATGTCACAGAGAAATGAAACTCGGAAACCATTGTGCACGGCCGCGTTATTTTTTTATCGACTCCATGTGACCAATTGTTGTCGATGACTTTATCGACGCAGTATGCTTTCACTTTGTCTATTTCTTGCGCCGATATATCGAAGTATGCGGATAAAAAAGTCGATAATTACGGTTAAATATTAATAAGCTAATCGTAATTGGTAATGAGCCTGTGTTACAGAATGTTACTACATTATTTCCAAAGACTAGAGAAAAAATATGGTGTATCTTACCACCGTCTCTATGAATATTTTTTCTACTATAAACCCTCGTTTACACCTCGGAATAAAACATTTAGCTCACAAATAAAAAATATATAGCAAATAAAAAAAAACAAAACAAGAGATTGCGCTTCTCATGTTTTAAGTAGCATACATGGATGTCGATCTTTAAAACACTTGTTTTAAATATTTTAAACATGTTCGTTACGTATTAAAACAAGTAAAGCTACTTTTTAAAAGACCTTTACGCAATTTGTTTACAACTTGTTTTTAGGTGTAAACGAAGGATAAGAAAGCGACTCAAATTTTCGTAATGATCTGCATTTAAACGCGTTCATGTAATTTATTTTGCTCCCGTCACGTAATTGATGTTATGTTGGATTGTTAATGCCTTATTTGTCCTACCCATATGAAAACGTACGACATAACAGTAACTACTTTTTTTCAATAATTCCCGTTTTCTCAAAACGGATTTTCGGAATCCACAACTACGCTGTGTTGAACATTTCTTACATACCAAGTACCAACACATTTACGTAACATCCCACGTTACTAAGTAAACACGAACAAGTAATGTCAATAGCTATCAAGCAGTATCGAGACGAGTTGTTCTAAAATCGATCAAGGCGCGATTTGTCACGATTCCGAGTTTCAAAATAGCCGAAATGCCACTCAGCCAATGAAAGGTCGAGTAATATAACGCTATTGTAATATTGTAAATAGGCATACCAGTATTGTCGTGACCACGGCACCAAGACGAGGAATGAGTACAAACTGTGAAGTAACGCGACGCATCAGCGTGCTCAACCGTTTAGTACAAAGCGGCTCTGCTTACTTAAGGCTTCTTGCATACTAATTCAACAGGAAGGAATTGTTTTTAAGAGAAAATTGTCGGGAAATTACAGAGGGGTGGTCATGGACCGTGGTCCAATGTACACAGTAATAACACCTTAAGATTGTAAGTTGCTTTAAGTGTACTTTAAACCAGACACCGATTTATCTACGCATTCTCGTGCCCTTTCAATCTTCATAAAAGCATAAAGTATAAGGTTAGTCAGAAAGGGAGTACTAATCCGTGGACACATAAAGTATCACTGATGAGTCTGATGACTGTACTGAAGCAAGTATTAAAATGTCAAAATTCAAAACTTCTTCATCTCTGCTTTAGTTATTTGTTCAGAAAATTCTTTTAATCTTCAGTTGATCATCATCATAGCTGAGGATTGATAAATTTTAACGTATGTTTTTATGGAGTCTTTGAACAACTATTTTTCTTAAACTATTGACTTTCAGGAAAGGTGTAAAACAAAAGTTAGTCATTATTATAGGTACTTTAAAACCCTTTCGAATTACTACCTCCTTTCTGACTAACCTTGTATAATATTTCACAAAGTTAATTGGAGTATTTACTAATAGTCAAACTGAAAATACGGTACAGTGTTCAGTGACACGCTAATAATGCTTTATTAGCGTGTCACTGAACACTGTACCGTATTTTGTAAAAGAACTGCTGTTCTTTTACATTGTTCTGTAAGGAAAAAATCTAAAAGTGCAGATCGACGCGAGGCCAACCGGTTTGCACGTCCAAATGACGCAAGACTCCGGATGAGTTCATTCTAAGACAATAAAGCCTCCTTTAATGCACAAACTGGGATTTAACCTCTCCTCTAAAATCTTAATAGTAACTTAGTTACCTTCGAAATTCTACGACATCGATTCATAAAAGGAGTATTTTAAACACAACAAAAAACTAAATAAAATGTTCCGTATTTTTGTGACAGCTCCTTAGTTGGTTCTCAGGTCACTTTAATCGCCATTCGTTCAAGCTAACTGGTTTAAACCGATTTCTTTTTAATTTATAGATATTCCCAGAACTCTTGCACGACCTTATTGAAATAACAATTTTCTGATGAATTAACAAGCCGTAAAATAAATATTGATTGACAACAAACATCTACAAGTTTACCTATTAGCCCACAAATTCGCTGACTCGAAGTCCATACCAGTTTAGATTATGGAAATAACTTTCGAAACGTGCAATTTTAAATTACAGCTTGCTTTGAATTTACAAATTCTTGATAGTAGAAAATCGATTTGAATGTTACACCGTATGTGTTACAAGAAATCGACACGTTTTGCCTAGGCGTTTCTATTTTATTAACAAATCTATTTGTGTGTTATTATTAGACAACATTTACACATAGTGCTATTACCCTAGAATTTTCATAGGTAAGCAATTCTTACAACTATAATAGACCGATTACGTCGCAATGATCAAGAATACGTGGTCATACAAGTCTCATGTGTGTGTTAATTGTTGAAAAAAGTCGCCGACTGTTGACATGCATGTTACGAAACATGTTTACACCACCCACGCGTCGTTATCTGCGAGCAATCAGAGATAGTGCATCTCGCAACTTTCTGTTCAACTTCATAAATCTTAGGGGCCTTCAGCTTAACGAGATTTACAAAATTTAAGGTCTTTTTGTTTTACTATGTTGCTAATGTTTGATTTTTAAGGTTGACGCCAGATATGGCTTGCAGTTAGTGGCAACTGAGCCTGCGTGGGCAATAAAACTCTGAACAAGCCAACTAAAGCTAATGAAAAATGCTCAAACGCTGATACTATGTGTACCATTTAATCATTCTTATTCTTTATTGTAGAAAAGAAACATAGAAGTACAATTTAGTAAAGTCATGTACAAAGCGAGCTTAACTCAAAAATGAGTTTTCTACCACCAAACCTTTGTGATATAGATAAAGAGTGTTAAAGGATTGAGAGCAAACTCCAGTGTACAACTGTCTTTTTATATCTACTTATACATCCGACGTTTAGGTTGATACACATGAACATTTACCAGAAACTCAAATAATTATACTGTGTGTGTGAATACAAATTGCTAACATTTAGCTAACCGTGACTCATATCAGGCTATAGCCGCTAGATCCTTCTGATAAATATACATTGTGACTTTAGCCACATAAGGTCTTACTACAAAAGTTAAAGCTACTTGCCTAACATCAAACTCCATACATAAAAATAAGTTAAAGCCCTTTTTAGGCTAAACAACTCTTAAACTAGTAAGTCTAAAAGTTTTCTCACACAGTCAACAAGTATAGGTATCTTATGAGATTGAGGTTATAAGTCATACATTTATCTCTTTACATCTAGGCATATTATACGTGTGTCTAAAAAATGTACATAATCAATTAGCCAACAGCTATTAAAATAATTATTCAACCATAATCATTTGATTAGCTTTCTATCGCATCCGATCGAAAATTATGTTAGAAAACATGCAATTTAATATTACGTCGAAAAAGAATAGGTTACAAACAGAAATACAATGTAAAAATAAAATTACACGTTATTTATTTGTTGATGATGTCATCGCGAATTGAGAGAGGTACCATCAATGAGATTACGTGAATAAAAACAGTTGGTTGTTACTTTCTTAGCACTAAACTATGAATAATAATGAGTCTTTGTAACTACTACTAACTACTTACTACATAATTTTTGTAATCGTCGACGTTGATGGATGTTGGCAAAGGTTTGTTGTGCGACTACTTTCTCGCCATGGGAAAACTACATTCATCCATGTCTATGTTACTTTCTATCTGATGTTAAGGTTCTTGTCGTTAAAGCTTAGGTACATTTAAATTAGAAGTGTTAAGTGAAGCCGGAATGCAATAATTACTTTGATCAAGAGTTTTGTTTGAAGATACTGGTCCAAGCGACGGTTGATGGTTTATGACAGTTTTCTATGAAGCATATACATATGTATAATATTTGCTTTTGATATAAGTAATAGTACGATATAAAGGTAGTAAATATTAAGATCGTGTACGCCATTCGGCATTTCATACAAATTTTCAAGTCCTTATTTTTCGATATGACTGAACCGATTTTCATGAAACTTCATACCCATCAACAGCATACATAGGACTAAAAAGTTAGTAGAAAACATTAACGAAAATAGTGTTACAGTTAAATTAAACCGATTTTAAATTTTCCAGACAAACCGAAATTTCCAATTATCTTTTTTAAGTAAGACATTTCGAAAATGTTTTCTACTAACTTTTTAGACCTAAGTATCCTGCTTATGTGTGTGAAGTTTCATCAAAATCGGTTAAGTCGCTACAAAAAACAAAGCCTTGAAAATTTGTATGAAATGCCGTACAGCGTAAACGCTCTTAATTTAAAATTCCCCAGGTCCCAGATCCCCAGTTCGGGCTAATTGGGTTTTTTCCGTGTGGGATTTCTCAGTAGCAGCCGGAGTCTGGATTAGTGCCCGGTTGATGTAATAGGCTCGCCCCCTATTAGGTAAACTTAAACATAATGGCGAAATTAGAATGTAATTCACCTTTCGGGGAAATCAGGCGTGATATTATGTTTTTTTTTATTGTAATTCTTTGTTAAGTATTAACAATGTATTGTCCTGTACTTTTATTTAACTAATATGTAATAAAAAATACAATTAGACAATAATTATAAATCACACTTATCACGGTTTCTCTGAAAGAATCGATAACACATTTAGAGAGTAAATCGATCATAGGAATAATACCAAATACCAGAAAAGCCTTATTTGGCAAAATAAACTGAAAGATTTTATAATCAAAATAAAAACAAAGCTGCTAACAAAAGACTTCAACGATATCTATTTTAATGTCTTTTATTTATTCTAATTCTAATATTTTGTGCTTTGTTGTATATCTTTAAAACCATCTTGAGTCCATGATTTGTTTTAACAATATTACCAGAAAACTGTGATTAAAAAAAAACTATTTTTAAAGTAGAGTAAATGATTATAATTATATTTTTAAACCTAAAAATGTCTTTCTCTTTAAAAATCACGTTAAATTTAAAATTTAAATGAAGAATTATGGAAAAGAATATGAATTTAAAATATTCGCGCCTGATTTCTGTGCTCCGCAAAAAAGTGTTATCGTTATGCATTAAACAATGATGCTGTACAAAAATGGTAGCAGGGCTTTTACCCCACCCTACCTACGAATGTTTTTTGTTTTATTTTGTATACTCGCTAACAATTAATTTTGTCTTCGCCATGCTTCGCGGATTACGAACTGTTGTTTGATTCAGCTTGATAACTGTACCTGTGCGAACAATTCGAATGGCTCATTTCGAGTTCATTCCCTTCCTGGTGTTTTATTAATGAATAAATTAAGCAATTTATACAATAAAGGATTAATTGTTGTAGGTATTAGTAGGTTCCGCGTTAAATATGAAATTAAAAACAAACCTCTAGCTAAATATAAACAAAAAATCTCAAACAATGGACTTACACGTAAAGGATTATTTCTTATCTAAAAATATGTACATTAAAAATAAATCTCAACATTCATTACCAGGTGGAGCAACATTTTCTAAGAAAAACCGACCTCATCTTAAGTCGATGGGCTAACAATCATTTGCCCTTATCACCGTAGGTTGAGGTGCATGAAAAGAGCCTCCACGAGTGACGATACTTACGTACGTCCGGCGCACTCTGGGCAGTCAGCCCCGCTACTAACCTTGCTGACTGGCTAATATTTTCACCACAGCATGAGCTATTTTCGTATAGCTCGTGCTGACACGAGAAAAGAACTGTAGGTGGCTGTGTCAGCCATTTGGTGGCCTTGTGGTCAGCTTAAGAGCATTTAAATTATGAGATTATTAATCAAAAGCGGAACAAATCCTTAAGGGCCATATCTGCTAACTAGTTTTGTTGTGCAACAGCAAGCAAAGTCGACTTCTGCAAGTTTTATGAACTAAGGCGTTTTCAAGTTTAATTATTTACAGTCTTTTCACTGTACAACCTGAATTAACGACGGCACGCTGTCTGCGAAGTTCATTTGGTGACCAAATTAACTAAATAAATTTCACAATACCTAAATAAATATATTATTATAGATCAAAAGTACTATGAAACCATGTAAAAAGGCACGCTTATCGGCATCATCCCCCTTTGTTGGACTCGAAGGTTCCCGTAACTTAAAACGAAGTAACCTAATTCTAAACAGGTAGCACAGTTACCAGAAATTCACCATATCGTAACCGAAAGGATCGATTTTGCAGTAACTATTACATTAAACGCACGACCAACACTTTATACCAAATCAGACCATGAAAATAGTCCGGGAAACGCAAAGTAGAATGCATGCACTGCTAATTGAATCTTCAAGCTACATCAAACCACTTAACATTGCAGATTTTAACATCTTTTTCCTCGTTAACGGTAGATCGTGAGTAACTTGTACAATATACATACAATATAAAAATAAAAAAAGACACTGCAACTACTGTGTAACGTAGTTAACCTTCCAAATGGCACGAATTTATTTCTATATACAACAAGTGACCGCCACTAACTTTACATGTATTGTGTAGAATGAATTCAGGCTTGTGTTCACTAATATTAATTCTCTAGTTAAACAACCGTTTACTAGAAGAATATACTAGAATTTAAGAGTAGACTACGGAATTTCGACGCACAAAATATCGATGCACGTTACCGCGAAAGTTTAATAGCTTGATTCACCAACAATTAAGGGGATCGGGCTTTATTGGTCACTGTTCTAACCTAACCCAAATGACTCAATACTAAATAGTAAACTTTCGCAGTAACGTGCATCGATATTTTGTATGTCTAAATTCTGTATTCTACCCAGAATTTTAAGTAAATGGTTGAAATAATATTGGTGGACACCACCCTAAAACCTAAATTATTTGAAAACCGTTCTAATGGATGGACCTTAAGATGCTATATAAACGGATGAAACCACGCCAAAATATATCCAGAGTTTTCAAGAGCCCAAAAATACAAATACCTAGGTACAGTCGAAAACTTTGTTAAAATCAATTTTAAAAGTAGGTTTCCCTACATAATTGAATTACATGCAAAATTTAATGTTAATAATACTTAGTCGTTTGTATTTCACCTTTTTATTATTTTACTTGGCCACATTTGACCCTAGTCGCACCTGATAGTAAGCGATGACAGGATCTAAGATAGAGCAAACGAATCCAAGTAACAGAGATATAGAGAGATTCCCATATACCTACCGCTCACCTACCTCATATCACACGACGGAACACATGCATTGGTAGCTAGCAGTGGCGAAGAGTGATTTTTAAGCCGGACCAAAAAATGCTTACCTTGCTCATGTGTGATGCGGGAATTCCAGTAACTACTCGTTTCGAAAGGGAAGCCGATAGGAATCGAGTTGTATGGAGCCTTCGCCACTGGTAGCTAGCCAGGCGGACCGTATAATCCTACCACCAAGCGTGCTGGGTTTTGTTGAATCTTACAATACGTGTCTATTCCGAGCGTGCGGTGAGGAAGTTTTATATTCTAGCCCGTCCCTACATGGGACTACACGGGAAAGGAACTTTTATCGCAATCACTGAATAAATTAAAATGTAGTTTAGATTCATGATCATGTTAAGATTATCAGCAAGATTATATTCATTTCTCCGTATCAAATTACTACTTAAATGATTTTTATCAGTCCCAAAAGTTGCAGTCTTTGACCTTTGGACATCGATTAATAATTCAAGGATGTAACATCGTCTACATGTTTATAATCTCAAATAAGAAAAAAACTCAACTCAAGTTCAGCTTCGGTTCAATTGTGATTTCAAACAATTAACATCCGATTCAATTAATGTTTTGACATCCCGAGTACCCAAAATAATCGAGAACACTCGATCATCCATTTATCTAATTGAAGTAAATTTCGTTGCTCCATTGTTCGGTTGCATTGTGAGCGAGTATTTACAAACATTCGCGCTAAGAAAAGAGAAACTGCGATTTTGCCCTCTCCAACTAGCATACGTCATAATTATAATCGTACGTATCTAATGTAGAAATATGGTCATTAAGATAGGTATGCGCATGCGTTCCGGTTTCTCACTTCAAAACGCTTTTATACTTAGTTTTGTCTTAGAATTGTCGTATCTGTTTAATTAGTTCTGCATTTCTACAACAAGATCATTGGAATCATTATAAATACTTCCTTTTTCCTGGAAAGTGCAATATTTCCTTGTGTAACAGCAGCAACACTGCATTAAGAACTTCATAGGTCCAATATTGGCAAGCACGTTCAAATGCTGTTTATACGTCTAAATAGCTATGTTCAAAGTCAGGAAAATGTGTGATGCCCAAATGTTTTGTATTTTGGAATTAGCTATCGTCATAACTTTGACCTACTTGCTTCATCAAGGGCCCGTCCATTAATCACGTGAGGCTCGAAAGGGAGGGGGTTTGGCAAAAATCACGAAATATCACAAGGGGGAGGGGGGGTGTAGTAAGATATCACGTGTATTTATTTTTTCGTCAAACGCGCGATTTCTAAACCGAAAAGCGAAAATTTTTACGCCAGTCATAAACAACCTGCACCCTTTCTGTCTAGACATTTTTATCATGGTCCTTAATTTCAGAATAAAATTAGATTATACTTTATGCCTAAAAGATAATATTCTAAAAAATTTAAGATTCTTTTTATGTACTAAAAAATACACGTGATTTTGGGTGGGGGAGGGGGGGTAGTCTTAAACCTCACCACGTATCACCAAGGGGGAGGGGGGGGGAGTTAAAAAATGCTAAAAAAACATCACGTGATTAATGGACGGCCCCTAAGGCTGAGTTTTTCAAAATCAAATTGGTTTATTATAATATCAGGTCCAAACCTTCCGACACCTTCAGAGGCTATAGTCGTGACGGTTAATACTACTTCCTTTAGCAAAGTGAAGAATATACAATTCTCCATGCCATCTCAGGGTCAAGGCAGTTGGTTAACGTGACTACCTATGTTGACGTCACTCACGAGTTGAACGTCGTACATGCATTCATGCCACGCGCCACGCATGCCGATAACGTCAGTGATAAATGATAATACATTAAAAAAAATACTTCATACATACGCAGGTACTTGCTTAGCTGCATCGTAAATAAAAATACGAACGCTTGTTTGATAGAACAATGGGGATATTGATCTGATACAATAGGTCCGAATCCATATTTTCACATTTGAATGTAAATTATGAACCATGCATTGATTATTCTATTAATTATTTATTGATAATATCGATAATACCGTATCGTGTTAAATAAATAAAATTGATATTTATGTGTTCGCTGTCGATAACTTATAATCTACGAGATATAATACGTTTTATCGCATATTTCGGCACTAATGCCAGTTCGTGTTAAAACCTTATATTAAATTATCGTTAGTTATTGTGTATTATCGCGTATAAAATGAATATTTATTTAACAGTAAACTCGTTTTGGTAAGTAAACGTAAAACACTTCAGGCGAGTTTTTACATCTCTCGTTCCAATCTGGTGAACATTCTCAATCCTTATTTGTTTTTTCTTAAACTTTAGACAATGCTTAGACTGTGTGCAATATACCTTTTAATTCAAGATTAAAATAAATTATAATGGTCACGTAAAATGTCTATCAATTACGAAAAACTACGCTTTGGGGTGGTGCTTTCGTAAAGCCTCAATTCGTGGACGACAGTTTTTTTAATCCCATATAATAGGTATAATGTTTCGCTATTTCCAGCACAAGTCATAATTGAAAAATCTGGAATGCAAAATCTAATAACACTATGGGTAACTGTGGATAAAACCCAAAAGTACCATAAGAACATTAAGACACTTTAAAATCAATTGTCTCCTTTTTAAAATGCTAAAGACGAAGCTTGTATGACCCTCCCAGACGCAAAGTCAAACAGGCTTTTGTATGATGTCTTAATACAAGTTTCGAGCCCTATCAAGATTTGTATTGCCTAGCCACATATTGTGGACCATGAATAATGTATAGTCCGGCCATTTCAATTTTGTATAAAAAGTAAACAAACCTTTGCAATGTTTATCTAGGTAAACAAAGTTTTGATCGTGAAACATTCAATTTGCTTTAAAATACCAACACAGATGTTTAGGAAACAATCATAATTGAAGAATAATTGTTAAGGCTTCTAATAAACGTCATTCTCTTTGCGTGATTGAGAACAAAGCATTTACTTGACATTCTTTTTATATACTTACTCTGTGCGTCTTTCTTTTTACACACCTGATGCCATACTTCATACAATTTAATGATGTCCGTTTTCATGTGCTAAAAGAATGTCGCAAAATTGCGTGTCGCGTTGTCTGTTAGAGGCCTAAGGTAATGTGTATTAATAATGGATTCATAAAGCAAAATGAATGTTTCTCGATCGAAACTTTGTTCACCTAGGTAAATGATTATGATGGTGGTGATGCAAAACTCCCAATACCTTATTATCACACATAATATGACATTTGTTTTAATTCTTACTTTTAACATTGAACATGTAAAGATACCATCTGCTATGTAAATATGTTTCTTAAAAAACATAATACCACATTATAACAACATCAAGTTTTAAATCGCTTTGCGTAGAACACATACGCCTAGCTAGGAATTGCGACTATTTACACAAACAACACTCAAGCGACTCTTATTGTGCGAACGCACTGCTTTGAATACGGCTCTGTGATTGGCCTTTCTTCTCAGAGCATAAAAAAATTAAAAACAAATATTCATCCAGTGTTCCAACTTATGACCACGTTCCGCTAGGCGGCTATAAGCCATAATTATTAGTAAATCTTGACTTTTTATAGTGTAATTTCAACATACCATAATTAATATTTATCTTCTATTCGTTAGCGGCTTAAAGTACCTTAGCTACAATTGCATTTGAAGTAATTATGTGTACCTACTTAAGGTCAATTGCAATTTCAGGCCACGGCCACAGCACCAGTTGTGTATACAACACATTAGCATTTTGCGTGGTGATAGCTGATGAAATGATGAAATTATTCTCGATAGCTGTTACAAAAATCTCAAAAGCACTCGTGTTGCTAAAACGTTTACTAATAATAACTTTGTAAATGCTAGTGGTAGCTAAGACTTGACAAATGTTTTGCATAGTGAAATCTCAGTCAAGCCTGCTACCTTTACTTAAACAAATGACGGTCAATTAAATGTGTCTCTGCGCAATGGAAAATACATCATATTTCAGCTGATAAAAGGGGCGAACGCCACCTGCATACAAGGCATGATACAAATCCATTTAAAAAACAAGGTGATTGCATAGAATGCCTTCATAATAAGCTCTCAAATGTGTTACTTGTATTGTCAGACATGAAAACCGTAGAGATTGTTAGAACATTTTTATTTGAACAAAAGAAATGCGTAGACACTTTCTTTTTCAAATGAAACATCACTTTATTTTCGTTATAATGTACTCATTGATCCATGGTGTTCTCTAACGGAAAATAGTCAACGTCAGTACTCTTATCGCTGCAGACTCGACTCTCGATAATGCGCAAACTCCACAAATTCTATGGTTTTGCATATCGCCATAATAATCGCACGGTTTATTTCTTGCTTTACTACTGTTGTAATCGAATAATGGAAAGTGAATATACTCGGCTACCTTCTCATGAGAAACAAACACATTGCGGCAACGGCTACGTAGATAATGTTCAGATTTCACACGTAAATTTGCAAATTTTACACCATCATTAGTAACACTTAGTTTTGTATGCAGACCTCTACTTAAGGTTAACCATTAATTTATTATATGTCAAAGCATTTTTAGGTCAGTCGTGTAAAATTATAGCAACCTTAATTGCTTTTATAATTAATATCTATTGAATTCAAACAACTTACAGTCATAACATTTTTGTTGATGTCTTCAGTAATTTTATAGATACCGGACATTGTTTTGTTTGGTGCATTCGACATAGTCACTAATATTTTAAGCCTAGTTATATCCCTATACTTATAACTCGTCAATCCTCAGTCCTCAATATACGGATTATTGTGATGACGATTTCTCATATACACGATATTAAGGACACAAAGATTACTTACCGTTCTATTTAAATATTCGAAATACATTAAGTTTCGAAACAAGTCACCTTGTTGGATTATTATGCAGTAATGAGATATTGATTGATGATTTGTATGCGTAATCAAATGACATGATTAGAAAGGTAACATATCTGTCAGAGAGAGCGAAATTCTGTACAGTGACAATGACATCGTTTGGACCTGCTACACCGTACTGTGGACATTATACGAACAATAGCTGTGTACATTCGTGACATGGTTTTTGTTTTGATCTCCTTTATGCATCATTCAAAACTCAACCTTATTGCTAACAACGTTTAACTCTTTCTTGCAATAAAAAAGAAACGTATACAGTTGTAGATAAAAACGAATTCATTGATGAAAACGGAAACTTGAATGAAAGCGAAGATCGCACCTGCGTTTTCTATCGGAAGAGATAGTGCCAATGAGGCGGAATGAATTTAAAATTACTGTTTAAGTGTTTAGTTCATTATGGATACCTCAAAATACATCTCAAGAATTTGGATCTTAATAAAAAATTAAAGTAATTGATATATTAATATGATATTAACATTTGAATGGGAATTAATATAATAAGTTAACAATAACTTAGAAGTTGTTGCTGTTTAACCTCCAAACCAATGAATATTAAATTAAGGTATAACATTATAATATATGAATACGTAGAAAAACACGTACCTACGACGACCCATAAGGAAATGTGTAAACGACGTTTTTGCCAAGAATCCGACCTATTCCAGTTATAGATTTATTATTATTGAAAAAATAAATAAGAAGATCATAATATCTATGCGAATAAGATCTACGACATATTGAATTTATTTGATTAAATCAAAGAATTTCGAAATCCTTTAGACTGATTTTCCACGAGTCACGACACAACACGACATAATGTAATTTTGTGATTAGAGTACCATCTGACATACCTTGGTACACCCAAGGTATGTGTCAGTTGACTCCATCCATACCAATAGGTACTTTCTAGACGACTGCATTTAATTTTATCGCATGAAATTAGAAAATATTATTTACCACAAGAGAGAGTTACTACAAAACTATAGTTTATGCGACACGGACTTATGAAGTTTTAATTTTACGATTATCTAGGAAGAAATTATACAATAAGACTGTGTATTTAGATGATTTGAGTACATTTTGTATGAAAAAAGGTATCATAAAGTTTTACCAACTCTGCTGCTCAGATTTATTTTCTCCGACACAACGAATTGAATCTTACATGAAACTGGTTCGAAAAAAATACTTCCAACTTATAAAGTTTTTTCAATAAAAATGAGCAAATGTCTTCAAAAAAAGTTTTCCTGTAAGTCCTTTGTTCTAAGATTTCCCTATACATACGGTCTCAGTTAAATAACACATATTTTTGTCGTGTCGTGTCGTGAGCTGTGGAAAACCGGTCTTACGCTGTTATAAGAATCATTAATGCAGCCATGGCATACATTAAATTTTATAGGAAATTTGTGTTAGAATTTGACTCATCCCAGAATATGTATTTATCTCTTGGCTTGAAGAGTCAGTCGTTATTTTGTAAATACATATTATCTAGTAATAAGAAAAAAAACAGTACTACGTTGTACAAATCAAGCTTGGGACTAATTCGTATGAACTTCTGACCTTGCGTCAACAGCAATTAGTTGCCTGTCCGGTGTGCGTCAAACCGGTATGACTACTATGGGATTTTAGTTGAATTTTTGTACTTGTTTAAAATAATATATTAATTATATAGTTTGTTTTTTAACCATATTGCTAAGTACCTATATATTATTTCCTCGTTATCATTAGGAATACATTATTTAAAGGTTGTTTTTGTTACATATTACATAACATTTCGAAACTGGTCGGAATATTTTTCGAGAACGTTATTCTAAATTAGGTTGCGTAACATTTTTTATCTTGAATATTTAAAAATAATTAATATACATTATGGACATACCTAACGATCAGGTTATTTAAACAGTCGACACCTTTAACAAGGTTTAGTCAGGCTTACATTCCTCGACAGTTAATACCTACCTGCTTTTAATTCAAATATTGCGTAATAGGAATATACAATGGTCGAAAAAAGTGCTGAGTGTGCTGAGAGTGCTAGTGATAAACAAATACAAAAGAAGAATAATGTGGAAGTGTCGTGTTGGAATTGTTTTACTGTGGAAAGTGAGGATAAGGATGATACAGAAGACAATGAAATAGAAGTTCCGTTATCCAAGATTCGGAAGGAAAATAGAGAAAAGTTTAAGTTATATTCTATTTTGGCTTCTGAAGTATCGCGGCCGAAAACAGTTCCATTAAAACAAAAAGTGCGCGAAAATTATGCTGTTGGTAAAAAGATTGAAAAAAAACTAGTCAAAGATGCTAAAATCTCTAAAAGTGTATGTACTCAAATACACGAAGAACATAAAGTGTGTTTTGAATCTTCAGAATGTGATATTGCCTTGGCAGACGATAAGGATGGCTCTGGAAATCTAAAAAGTGAATATACTCAAACCGACGAAGAGCTTGATGAATCTTTTGAATCTTCAAGTATTGCCTCGCCAGTCGGCGGTAAAGCCAACTCAGTAAACTCAATAAGTGAATGTAGTCCAATCAACAAAACCCATAATTTGCGTTTTGAATCTTCAAATATTGTTTCACCAGAGGTTGCTTCTGATAGCTTAAAAAGTGGATGTACTCCAAACATGAAACAAAGTAATGTGATTTTTGAATCTACAAATGTTACCTCGCCAATTGGCAGCAAAGTCAACTCTGAAAACTCACAAAATGAATGTACTGCAATCAACAAAGAACATAATGTGTCCCATAAATCTTCAAATATTTCCTCGCTAATCGGAGGTAAGAATACATCTGGAAACTCAAAAAGTAAATATACTACAGTCAAAAAACCACATCATGTGAATTTGGAATCTTTAAATACTGTCTCGCCAATCGGCGGTAGGGGCTCTGGAATCTCAACAAGTGTATGTACTCCAATCAACAAAGAAAATAATGTGTCTTTTAAACCTTCAAATATTTCCTCGCCAATCGCCGACAAGGATGGTTCTGGAAAATCAAAAAGTGGATGTACTCCAATCAATAAAGAACAGAATGTGTCCTTTGAATCTTTAAATATTACCTCGTCAGAAGTTAGCAAGGAGACCTCTGGAAACTTAAAAAATAAATATGCTCCAATCTACAAACAACACAACGCGAATTTAGAAACATCAAATACTGTTTCGCCAATCGGCGGTAAGGACTCTGGAATCTCAAAAAGTGGATGTACTCCAATCAACAAAGAACTTAATGTGTCCTTTGAATCTTCAAATATTGCCTCGTCAGACGTTGACAAGGATACCTCTGGAAACTTAAAAAATAAATACACTCCAATCTACAAGCAACACAACGCGAATTTAGAAACATCTAATACTGTTTCGCCAATCGGCGGTAAGGACTATGGAATCTCAAAAAGTGGATGTACTCCAATCAAAAATGAACGTAATGTGTCCCTTGAATCTTTAAATATTGCATCGCCAGATGTTAGCAAGAATACCTCCGGAAACTCAGAAAGTAAATATACTCCAATCTATAAAAAACACAATGTGATTTTTGAATCTTCAAATATTGCATTTCCAATCGGCGGCAAGGATAACTCTGAAAACTCTAAAAGAGAATTTACTCAAATCAACAAAGAACATAATGTACCTTTTGAATCTTCAAATATTGCCACTCCAGACGATGCGGACGGCAAGGACGACTCTGAAATAAAATATAAAGTTCAAATAGAAACTTCAACACCTAATACATATATTGATATAAAAGATAATAAGGACTGTGAGCATCCACCTAAACCAAATATAAGTGAAGATGAAAAACAAAAAGAGTATGATATAAGAAGAATTATAGGAGGAATTCAAAATTTGACGATTTCCGAAAGAGAAGAATTTGCAACCGAGAGTGAAAAAACTGATAATACCAGCTCCATCAATTCAGAATCAGGATATGAAGGATCATCAATACGAGATTTAAATGACATCGAATCATTGAACAGAAATGTGCCATTTGAAACAAAACGATCAGCAAGTAGTAAATCATTAGTTCCGCCTCCCATTAAAAATAAGGAAAGTTCTCAAGAAGATTTCAAATGTTCGTTGCCAACACTCAACTTAACACAAAGAAGGAATATTTTAAAGTCTACTAAGTCCTTAAGTGGAGATACCAGTGATGATAATAAACCTGTGAAATCTCTACGTTGGAGTACTCTCGATTTACCGCATAGGTCGTCACGACGTGATGGTATGTAATTTATCCAGGGATTACGTAAGACATTAATGAACACATTAATTTTATAGGCTATCTTTTGTTATTTTTATATTCAGACAAACAAATCTTTTCTCTTTTTGTATTTAATTTCTTGTCCACCGAAATAACATGCAACTAGATCAGATCTTGTCGTCTTTATTATACACGCAATTTTTTCCATATCCGACATAAATATATTTCACCTGGCATGACGTTTCGACGATTATTGCTATTATTAACTCCATACAATGATTCAATAGACGCATTTATTTAGAGGAAAACAATAAGAGTAAATGTCCCACAATAAGGTCAGTACAGCTTCACGCACACGATTTGTCACTTATATTCTCTGGAAGCCTGGACGTGTTCCTTGCGTTAATTCAATACATTGTGAATAACGTGAATAATTTTACACCAGATTTTTGCATCGCGTTCAATCTCTCATGGTATCGCTCAGCGAGCATATACAATTTATGTGTACTAAAACAACAGGAAACGACCATGACATGTAGGATACGATAAAATACGGATTTTATGTGGAATTAAAATAAAGTGATTTAGTTCAGTGACATGCAGTCGTGTTGCGCGTTGTCATATTCAGTGAAATAATGGTTTATTCGATTAGTTACAAATCAGAACCGAGTTATTTGTCTATAGAAAATAAAAGTTTTAGTCCTGAAGAATCAAATGCGAGCACATATCATCCAGTGGATGTTTACCGCAGAGACATTGTTGAAAGTGATAATAAAATGACGCTCGGTTCATTTTTATGTCGGTGTTTGTGTTGTAAAGGAACTTCTGATGATGAAATTGACTCGCCCATAGATAATTATAACCCATCATCAGCTCTTGTGGGACCAACAGGAAGGAGTTACACTCTAAATAACGAAACAACAAGATCGAGTGTAGCAGTACAAGAAACATGTATCCCTTCATTAATTGTCACTAGACCGATAGATGATGAGTTTTCTTCTTCTACTACGACGCTTTTGCTTACCTCTGAAAGAAATGCAAGTGCAATCAGTTTAGGCACGCAAAGTTACTCTGTAAAAAAAGTTATATCAACCCCGTGTGAGTCCTCACCGGATTCAGACAGCAACAGTCGTGGCAGTACTCTAAAATCTGGTGAGAAAATCTCATTCATTCGAGAGATTCTATCGTGTCGAGACTCTTTCTTAAAGTCTTTGGAGTGGTGTGATAATTCTTTGACGAGGGGCAAAAGGTGTCGATTTGTCAAACCCGACGAATGGCTAGAACTGAAGAACGATGGTACCGAATTTAGATTCGACTGCTTGAGGCACGCCCTGTTTCTCTGACACAAATAATTATTGCACTACTAACTCCGCACCAAAGTTTTTATACTATCCAAGCACATACAAATTGAGACATTGATATCAGAAATTAACGGTTTTGTGCTGATTTGGATGAAATAATAACGTACAAAATAAGTTGAAAGTTTCCGAGTTTCAAAATTAACTCACAATCTTGTCTAACCTCAAATTATTTTCTTCAGGTTCTATCTTTACTTTTGTTTCAACCAGAATGCCCTTAAATAATCCATATCAGCCTTTTCCCTACCTATAAATCAGATTCGATACGGAACAAACGTATGCCTACATGTTTTGTATATTTTAATATTTAATACATAATTAATTAGCGTAGGTTTGATGCCTGTAATCTATTTTCAATCTACCGTTTTCCGTGCTATTTCCGTACTATGTTACAACAGTGATGATAACGGTCGTTTGTTTTGTTTCCAGATGAGGTGTACATGTCCGACTCGGTGTCGCCCAACCATGCGACGTTGCCCAGGCGTTCCAACTCGCCGCTTCATCACGAAAGAGATATGCTCGACAGGGATAGGTACTCCCTCAACAGGAGTGGACTACAGGTAAATATTATTCAACAGATTATATACTTCTGACTGCGCTATCACTGAATCTTACGGCTGACGTCATAAAGTACCTGTGGCGTACCCCAAACGACGAATCGTATGTACGCTGCGTCACAAAAGCCATTTGCATTCCAGTGAGGTGGCACGTTATTAAATCAATGAAGTAGTTTAATATGTCTTGTGACGCCTTAGAAGCTAAACTAGAAATCGTTACAGATTGTAATAGGTATTGACAAGTTCCCACTTTATTTGACAAACCGATATCGTTGTCGTTCTCTAAACTCAGAGCAATTAAATACCACAATACATCTACAAAATCAATATTTTGGTCCAAACGTAACCGTGAATCACCTACTTTTACATTAACCGTGTCGCATAAATGTAACCACGTCTCTGTGGTTCTAGAAATATTATTGCAAGCAAAAACCAACCTTTCGAAATAAGCTTTAGGGCCTTTATGTATTGTAAGTGCAGTAAGTGTAGGAGTATTGTCTCGATGACCGCGTTGGCCATTGTATTATATTACTGCGTCTTGCAACACGGCCCACGAACAACGAGGCTTTGCAAAACGTTTACTTGAACGAATACCTGAATGTATACACGGCAGGGTGCTAGACAAAGGCTTCTGAGGTAATGTAACATTTTTTCTTATTGTCACCATTGCTCTTGTTTTAATTAGGTTAGTGTGGCATTTTTCGTGATAAATAGTTTTAGTGCGTGCAACACGCCCCTTCTTGGACTCACTCGTATTCGACGCTTCAGCAGTTCGGGCGGATGTGTCGGCGTCAAGTAAACAAGTATGCCAACATAGTACCGTTTATAATGATTTTCAGCATCTGCCAAAAGGCAAAGATGGGATTCTAGGATAATGATGAGGTTGGGTTGATAACACTAAAAGATAATTGCGAATACACCGAAAAGGGAAGCTATCAAAGCAATATACAGTTATCGATATACACATAGAATGAATTTGCACTGGGCTCGGCCTATCGTGGCTTACACTCAAAATGTTGTAATATTAATCCCTTATAAAGTGTTGCAGTGTGGGTAGATACGATAAAACGTTATTACTCAATGCCATATGCGGCCGTTTGGCCCGTTTCACATGTCTGTGCGCTCACATTTTAGTACTTCATTAACTTTGTAATGTGTAGATCTAAACATACCTCATAAAATTAAAAACTAGCAGTTGTATTCGGTAAAATATTAGAACCTTTACGCACATTATCGAATATTTGCCTCTCCATGGACCCGCAAGAAGCTAAGTTTGTGATATTAAAACCCTGGGTCAACGGAAGGGACACTTTTATACCGTTGTAATAAAATTGCGTCATTCAGCCCACGCAGACGAATTAGATGGTACAGATAGTATGTAAGTATTAAGTTTACCTTACTTTGAAAGAACTTTTACCGTTAGATACTTGGTATTACTCGTTATTCGTCACGCAATGATTTAGAAAATCAGACGTGGAGACTAAACAAATGACATGTTCCACTTACTTGCGGTGCGCATGCACAATCAATTATTGACTTTGACATTTCTGTATCGGTTTAGAAACAAGTTTGTTCATAAAGGTAATAAAGATAATTCGTATCCGTATTTTTTTTATTTGTATCAGATATAATTGAGAACGAGACTTATCTAAATTAAATCAGTGACATTCAAATGCTGTGCAGGATACAATATAAAATAAACTAGAGCTAGAACTTCAATTAAATCTAGCAGCAAATCTTTTCATAGTTACTTGGAATCTGAATGAGAATACAGTTACTTAAATCAAAGTTGAAAATGAATTTAAATGTGTTCAACTACTACTGATTAGTTAATTAAAAGTGACTCGAAGTCTTCTACTTAACATTCAAACCATAATGCCATTACCAAAGTCTATTAGCTTTGTTTTCCTTATACCTATCATACGTAACCCAAACCGTAAAAAATCAATAATAGCCTAGCGGTTCAACGGTTGCTTTGTATGTAGGAGTTAGTACCTAACTAATAAATAATCTGTGGAAGGAAGGTATGAGTTCGATCACACCCCGCACCTCTGACTCAGAACCTGATTATCACTTGCGGAAAACAACGCAAGATAACCTGCACACATAAGAGGGATTCCAAAGAAAATTAAAATAAATCGCGATGGTGTGTGTAGTCCGCCAGCCCGCTCCAGGCCAGCGGGGTGGACTATGACCAAAACCCTTTTCATTCTGAGAAGAGGCCATTACCCAGCAGTGGGACAATAATGTGCTGTCATCATCATTCAGCCAAAAGACGTCCACTGCTGGACATAGGCCTCCCCCAAGCCATGTTGGAGGGGTTTACCATAATCGGCACGCTTGGCAGGGTTGGCGATCGCAATACGGTTGTTAAAATACTCAGTCGCCTTTTACGACACCCATGGGAAGATATGGGGTAGTGCTATTCTTTACGTCCGGCATCACACGGTACTATATGTAATGTAATAATGTGCTTAATATGTGTCTATGTTTGACTTGTAAAAGTGTCTGTAACAAAATTTACAGAAATAAATATCGTTTATCATTTGTTATGTTTACGTAACCCAATTTCTATTTATCATGTCCTGGGGCCCAATTCTCCTAAAATAAATTGTTGCCAAACGTAATCGAACCACAACCGTCAGTCAGTTTTTGTTTTCGAAAACTTTCAAAATGATTGATTTTGTTTTTTGTGTCAAACAATTTGATAGCTTTTGAAATTGAGAACTGTCTGAATGAACGGTTCGGCCTTGGTTCGGTTGTGATATATCAAGATTTATTTTAGGAGAATTAGGCCCCAGAATATCCACTCAAATTATGTTGTTCAATAAATTACAATTATATTGCTCTTAAAACATAAATTAGGTACATGATACATAATATATTAAAGCATACCTAATAAATGATCTGTTAAACAATAAATGGATTTCCTGATCTTATTAAGGTAACTTGACATAAATGCTTGTTGCTGTATAGGGCATAAAAATGAGACTCCTACGCAAGACAAGTTCCGAGGACTTGCGTGGGCCAAAGTGGACTAGATTTTTTGTCTATTGTTTCATTTAAGGGAATTGAATTAAACATAATAATATCGTAACAAAGAGCTGGGAAAGAGATAGCATCAATATTTATAATGATAATACTGATATGGCAATTTGTTTTTGTGCGCATATTGTTAGATTGTTAATACCATAGAATCGTTAAAGAGTTCTACTACTTCTTGTAACGGCATGTTACTAGGATCTTGACCGTCTCGTTGATCTAGTGGTCGCAAGCGCGACTGCTAAGTGTGAGGTCCTGAATTCGATCCCCAGGTCGAGCAGTGTTATTGGGTTTTTCCGTGTAGAATTTGTCAGTAGCAGCCCGGAATCTGGATTTGTGCCCGGTTGATAGCAGTAGGCTCGCCCCCTATTATATGGAAATTAAACAACGGCGAAATGAGGATGTTCCTCTGTCACCTGTCATACCCTTCTCGAAATACTGGCGTGATGTTATATTACTAGGATCTTGTCTTTAAGAGTTCATCATATCTTCACTGTTTCACTTCACATTTTTGGTCGGTTAGCTCAAACCGGGCTTCAGAAAAATCTGCTTACGTGTCCCTCCCGCAGAGCTTCAGTCCGTGTGCAAAACAAAATGAGATACAATTGTAAAGAACATCTGTTTAAACAAATATCGTCATATTCAAACAATTAATTAATCAACAAAAATATTAACAAAATATAACAAATAGCATACAAGTATTCACTCAGGAATGGTAGTATCGAGTGACAGTATGTAATGCAAGCAAACAAAAACACAGTCGTTTCGTTAGTCCACCGTAATTGTAGCTCAGTAGTGATCGCGGTATCAGAGCAAAATGTGCAATGTGTTCTCTCACCGTTTTATTTATAGATAGTACTAGACCTAATTCTGTGTGAGCAACCACGTAAGTTTTTCTCTGGTAAACTATATGTATTTAATTATTTATCTCATTTTGTATTTTAGATTTCGTGATCTATATTTTTTTTTGTATTTGTTTCTACTGGAACAGAATTCATGGCTGAACACTATCTCCTGAGATACAGGCTTACCTAGTTCAGGAGATAGGGTCAACAGACTATCATAATAAAAGTAGGCTCCTACCTACCTTAAACACCACAAAAAATAAATAATTATTGTATTTTAGATATACCTAGTTCTGCTATCGTTAAAGTACTGAAAAAAAAAACTAAATTGTAAATAGGTGAGAAATAAACTAATTTTTTTACTTTTTCCATCCGAAGTAAACAGTTTAGCTGCATAAAGGTTTTTATCTAAATTCAGTGTGATATTCACATGATTTTCGTAATCATGGTGCAATTAATCCCATCCTACAATTATTGTTGAATCATCATCATAATTATATTTGCTACGTCCAGTAAAGAAAGATACAACATATGTATGTTGTATCTTTCTTTACTGGTATTCTTTACCTATGTAGGTACGCGTACGTTACAAATGAAAATGTTTACTTCTTTCATTGAATCACTTATATTAATTTCGTTAACTTTATTTCTTATTCTAGCACCATAGATCAATTTCGACCACAACATTAATTCTATATTTCCTTCTTCCAGGTTCGCTCCGAATCCATGGCATCGGTATACTCTGGTGCGGGTGAGGGCACCCGAGCCAACGTGACGATAAGAGGCGAGGTTCAGATCTCGTTGCTGTACAACTACAGGCTGGGAGCGCTCGAGGTGGGCGTCAAGCGGTGCCGCGACCTCGCGCCCGTTGACGTCAAGAGGAACAGATCCGATCCTTATGTTAAGGTGGGTACTTTGAACATACATTTTAGTACAATAGAGATAGACGGCAAGAAAATGGATACTAAAGCTCTCAGAAAACTGATATCCCCTACACATGGGACACAATAACTTCATTTACATAATCATGGATTCAGGAATGTAGCTCCACCTCTGCTTAATCCTTCGAGGATCAGACCTCGCGATCTATGTTAGTAGGCAAAAAATAATTTGTTATTCTTTAAAATGTGGTTACAAACGAGTATCAGGTTATTTATTGTCGTAACTGCTAAAACCACTTAAATTTACATCATGGACACACCTTAAACGGTATTTCCTGGACAGGTGAATTTTAAATACCTATTTCGTTGGCAAAGATACTAAATTATATTGAGGCAGGTGACAGCTCACTAGATATTGAATGTCAAAGGACAATTTTACAATTCAATAAAATACAAGACTCTAGTGGTAAATATTAATCGCTAACTATTAAACTTGTCTAAAAATAACCCAGTTAACCAAGCCCATGGCCACGGTCGGCTTACCGACAAAGTTGATTAACATACACAACGAGAATATTAATACATATTTTAATAAACAACGACGAGTAAATATTAACAAGCTGGGTACCACCACCAGTTTACATTATGACGTAACAAGCGGTCTGGTCTTTATTTTACGAATCGTGCATATCCATCAGTACCCCAAGTGTGAGTTTTTTTCGTTAACTACTGTAGTTGCGTCACGACAAAAATGTATGAAAATTTAGGCTGCGTCTCTAGGCGCACCGTTCAATTAACGCGCGAATAATAGTTAGAGAACGGTGCGCCTAGAGGCGCAGCCTAAATTTTCATACATTTTTGTCGTGACGCAACTACAGTAGTTAACGAAAAAAACTCACACTTGGGGTACAGAGCTCTGTTTTCAATTATTGTAATCTTAGGGTCTTAAAGGCGGGATTCGATGAATGTTCGCGTTGTCGGGTTATGTTTGGCCAAGCAATTCGTCATATCGCGGTTCGCTCTTCGGGGGGATTCAACTACTTCAACTACAACTACAATTCAACTGTCCCAACAACACGCTACGAATGTTCGTATGACAGTGTGGCCCGGGAGGGTGAGGTTTTGGGATAAAAGAAAAGTTATGTCTCATAGAAATGCCTTCAATCCCCGAAGGAGAAGGCAGATGTACCGGAGGGGCGATGAATTTCTGAACCTTAACACGTTTAGTGCCGGGAGCCCTCCAGGAGGGCAACCTGTAGTCGCATTCGCTATGCCGGGTGCCCCCGTGGAGGGCTCATTTTAAAGTAGGTATTTCTTGAAAAATGCACCGTCATGAAAGAAGCGAACACTTATTTTACGACGTAGTAGCATATTTTACGGTTTTTAACCTAATGCCAGGAAGCCTCCTCGAGAGTTCACTCTTAGCGCAAACGTAATGCCGTGGACCCTCTTGGAAGGTCCACTAGCAATATGTATGGCGGGATGGCATATGAGCTCTATGAAGTGTGGAGGACTCGAATGTGTTAAATGCTCCAGTTGACGAACAAGTTCCAAACGTTAAGAGTTTTCCAAAGGTGACAAAATTTTTGTACGTTTGTTCTCCTTTTGGAGAACAACATGATGTTTGAAGCAACTATTACGAATCCCTGAAAGTACTTAAAGTCCTGATTTTTTAATAATTAATTTTGTTTTTATTTATTTATCGTCAGGTGTACTTGTTACCGGACAAGTCCAAAGCTGGCAAGAGGAAGACGAAGGTAAAGAAGAACACTCTAAGCCCTGTGTTCGAGGAGAGCCTGAGCTTCGTCCAGCCGCTGGCCTCGCTGTCCGCGCGGACACTGTGGCTCAGCGTGTGGCACGCGGACATGTTCGGGCGGAACGACTTCCTCGGGGAGGTCACGCTGCCGCTGGCCGACGTCGTGTTCGACGACCCCGCGCCCATGTGGTACAAGTTGCATGAAAGAGTGAGTACTGCCTTCTCTTACTTAGCCATATCCCAGCTCGGTCAAGGCAACAATAAAGCACCGCATAGCGCCTACGACACGTTGTGGATTTGTTTTGTATGATACAAGAAACTCTCAGAAAATTTCTGACGCGTTCGCGAACACACTCTGCGCATACATTTTGTCTCTGTCGCAAATTTGCCGGATCTGACAGTCTGCTGCCTGATTTAATACAAAATGTGCAGAGTGCCTTTGCGCACATGTCAGAAAAGGGTTCCTTCTATTTGGCAGAATCTTGATACTCCGATTTTTATTTGGCCTAACTCACATGGCATAATCGGGTTCCTTCTATTTGGCAGAATCTTGATACTCCGATTTTTATTTGGCATAACTCACATGGCATAATCTTATTTAATCGAATATTTTTAAGGCATAAAAAATATTTAGCATAACTTTTGTTTGGCAGAATATTTACGTGTCCGAATTTACAATGGCATACTTTTATCTTGGCAGAATTTTGTTTCGCATAATTACCTTTGCCATAATTAATATTATGCATAATTTTGTTTAGCATAACATTTATTTAGAGATACGATTATTTGGTATGGGTGCATACAAGCATACAAATTTGTGTCATAAAAAGTCAATACGTTGTGCTGCAAAATTTTGTGACAGAAACGAATCGCTGCGAAACCGAGTTTACGCAGTCTTGTCTGCCCTACCCCTAGAGTGTAATTTAAACCCGCGTAGGCGCGGAGGGGTAGGGCGGCCCGCGAGCTGAGGAGCAGGTGGTTTGAAGGCCCGCCACCGCGGCTGAGGCTGGCCGGCGAAGCCGGCCAGCAAGCCGAAGCTGCGGTGGTGAGCGTTAAAAGCATCTGTGACGATAAGCTCGCGTGGCGCCGCCCAAACCCCGCAGCGCCGGAGCCGTGACAGAAACAATGCTTGCTGCATGTTGCATGCCTGCTTGCATGCCGCATGCCTGCTGCATGTTGCATGCCTGCTTGCATGCTGCATGCATGCTGCATGTTGCATGCAGCATGCATGCAGCATAAAGCAGCAAAAAATCAGTTCTGCCTTTTAATGACTATCGATATAAAATGTATGCCAAAAGACGATTCTGACTGTGAATTTTCTGCGATATGATGTTTCTGCTTTTTAATTATTATGGATATAAACATTATGCCTAAAGATGATTCTGACTAACAAAATTATGAGTTTTGAATGTATGACAACTGAGTGTATGCGAAATGATTTTCTGCGAAATGAAGTTTATGCTATCCGTTGTTATGCAAAACAATATTATGACGTAAAAAGTTCTGCTATAAAAGGTAGACCCGGCATAATCTTATTTAATCGAATATTTTTAAGGCATAAAAATTATTTAGCATAACTTTTGTTTGGCAGAATATTTACGTGTCCGAATTTACAATGGCATACTTTTATCTTGGCAGAATTTTGTTTCGCATAATTACCTTTGCCATAATTAATATTATGCATAATTTTGTTTAGCATAACATTTATTTAGAGATACGATTATTTGGTATGGGTGCATATTTGAACATCAAAAATTAAAATAGATGTATCTTCTTGTAAAAATTAGTGTTCAAAACATCAAAAACTTATAATATATGGAATAAAACTGATAATATAGATAAAGTAAATTTATGCTGTCGAATGGTTAGATAACCTACGTGCAATGTATTTAAAATCGAATGGTCTGCAAAAGTGACATAGAATGTTCTAAATATAGCATGTATTGGTAGCATTTTCAATATTAAATTAAATTTGTGTCATAAAAAGTCAATACGTTGTGCTGCAAAATTTTGTGACAGAAACGAATCGCTGCGAAACCGTCTTTACGCAGTCTTGTCTGCCCTACCCCTAGAGTGTAATTTAAACCCGCGTAGACGCGGAGGGGTAGGGCGGCCCGCGAGCTGAGGAGCAGGTGGTTTGAAGGCCCGCCACCGCGGCTGAGGCTGGCCGGCGAAGCCGGCCAGCAATCCGAAGCTGCGGTGGTGAGCGTTAAAACCATCTGTGACGATAAGCTCGCGTGGCGCCGCCCAAACCCCGCAGCGCCGGAGCCGTGACAGAAACAATGCTTGCTGCATGTTGCATGCCTGCTTGCATGCTGCATGCCTGCTGCATGTTGCATGCCTGCTTGCATGTTGTATGCCTGTTTTAATGACTATCGATATAAAATGTATGCCAAAAGACGATTCTGACTGTGAATTTTCTGCGATATGATGTTTCTGCTTTTTAATTATTATGGATATAAACATTATGCCTAAAGCTGATTCTGACTAACAAAATTATGAGTTTTGAATGTATGACAACTGAGTGTATGCGAAATGATTTTCTGCGAAATGAAGTTTATGCTATCCGTTGTTATGCAAAACAATATTATGACGTAAAAAGTTCTGCTATAAAAGGTAGACCCGTCAGAAAATCTCTGAGTGAAGTTGTAATATGCGGCCGGGCTTGTTTTATACGAGTTTTCCTATATTTCAACTTTTTAGAACAGATTAAGGTATAAGTCCGAGACGGGCTGCAGACCTCAAACTGCAAAAGTAGTATTGCTTGCGGTGCGATCTGCGGCTGCGGTCTGCGGTTGCGGTTTTGCAGTCGCTGTCGGAATAGCACCTTTAAAGTGCACACCGTAAAGGCGCTATTCCGATGGCGACTTGCGTGCAGTCTGTAGTTTGTAGCCCGTCTCGGACTTGTACCTTTAGAATGAAATAATGACAAATACATTGCGGTGTGGATAAGTTAAGGCCCGAAGAGACCAGAAGAAATTATTTTCATCTAGAAAATTAACTATTACGCTTAATTACTATTATTATTATTAATTACGCTTTTTGGGACGCCTGTAAAACGGCAAAAAAAAACTATAGAATATCCAGTGCTACGATCTATTTTATTTTATTCTAATTTATTATTTGTATGAGTGTAGTTTCTTCTAACATTCACGCATCTTTTCATACAAACCCTACATCAAATAGTATTCAAGGAAACTTGTATACATTATAATAATTCAACGTATAATTTCAGACGGAACAGTTCGATGAGCAGCAAGGCAGTCGCGGTGACCTGATCGTTGGCCTCAAGTTAGAACTAACAGAGGGAGCGAGGGGCAAGGGCACGCTGCATGTACTCGTGAAGGAGGCCAAGAACCTCGTCGCTACCAAGCCTAACGGACTCGCCGATGTGTTTTGCAAGAGGTATGTACAATACATTTAGCTTTCGCGAGAGAGTTAAGTCACAGAATAGTGTTAAGTAGCTGTTGGCACCAGCGGTTGAACGCTTGCCTTCCATGCAGGAAAGTCAGAGTCCGATCCCGGCCCGCACCTCTGACTTTTCGAGTTCATTTCCGGATCAGAATTTAATTATAAAATACAAGGTTAGTCGGAAAGGGGGTACTAATCCGCAGACCACTTAAACTATCACTGATGGTGGTTTTAAAGCAAGTGTTAAAATTTTAAAATTCGGTAATTTTTATTTCCATGTAAAATATGTTTTATTATAGTGTTTTCGAAAATTCTTCGTCCCTACTTTAGTTACGAATTCAAAAAATGGACCTTCTAATTATTGACCCCAAATATGACCTAAAATGTAAACACAGCTGATCATAGCTGAGGATAGATAGATTTTAGCATATTTTTATGTAATTTTTGAACAGCTATTTCTCTTATACTATTGACTTTTGGGGAAAGTGGTACAACAAAAGATACTCATTATTATGGGTACTTTAAGACCCTTTCGGATTAGTACCCCCTTTCTGACTAACCTTGTATATAAATGGAAACCCGTACACCTGAGAGGACTCCATAAAGTATTCGATGACTTGATTAGTCGACCAACCCACCAATGAACCAGGGCAGCAGGGTGAATTCTAAACCTTTCTCATTCTGAGCAATGGCCCGTGCCCTAATTATGCTAAGTGTCCAGCTAGACAGCGCAGTAGGCTCAGAAAATTTGTCTTTTACCTGCGCCCGCCAACGACTGGACCATTTAAACCCATATCTCTCTCTACCATGTATCATAAAAGACGACTGGCAAATGAGCAGCAGTAATCAAAGTATCCGCTTCACTTTTGCTTGACGACACGTTTGATGCAGTGGCTGAGTGATTGGCTTCTGCGCTAGAGGTTGTGGGTTCGATTCCCGCACGGAACAAATATTTGAATGGCCTACAGATAGTTGTTCCGGGTCTGGGTGTTTGTGCGTGTGAAGATTTGTGTCTGTAAATGCACCCACGATACACGAGAAATCTTAGTGTGGGGAAACGTTTTAAAAATAACCTGCCAAACCCCGGTATTCGTTTGACGACTGTGTTTGAAAGTCGTCGGCACGCCATTCGCTCTTCCTTCATAACTACAAAATCTTACAAAATATAGCTAATTACACTTTATTTTCTCTTACAGCTACCTCCTCCCCGAACGAGGTCGCCTGGCCAAGCAAAAGACAGCAGTATCCCGGCGTACACTGAACCCTCGCTGGGAGCACACGTTCACGTACCGCGGTCTATCTCTACATGAGTTAGGCGCAAGAGCCTTAGAGCTCAGCTTGTGGGACAGGGACCGACTCGCCTCCAACGACTTCATGGGAGGCGTCAGACTGTCGCTTGGCACTGGTACGTAATCATATACTAGTATTTAGTAATGTAAGGACACAATTACACTTAGGCTAGTTTTAGGGTCACGCTGATCGTCGACGCTGACGGCCCATATGATTGTCCTAGGAGCGTTTTAGAATTACGCGTTGCTGTAAGCGCTGACCACCGTCAGCATTAATTACATACATATTGATTGATCAGCGCCGAAGATCAGCGTGACTCTAAAACCGCCCTTAGTTGTTTACATGAATTCGGATGGTATTGCCCGAATTCGGGTTATGTCAAAGTAATTTCGATGCCCGAATTGGGGCAAACGGCCAAGAGTAATAATTGCGCTATAAGCAGTTACGCGTGACGTTAAACCTACCTGTTAAAAAAGTAATTGATAACGTTTTTAGGGTACACTTAGTTGTCAAAACCCTTCTTGAAAGCATTTCTTTTGCCCTCAAAATAGCAATGTTTTGAAGAAATCATGATGTTTTTAATAAGTCTCTAAGAGCCTATGCACACGATGTATTTTTAACGCGCCATCGACGCGCTTGTCTGTCATACTTCATATTCATACCTACTTAAAAAACGTCATTGTGATTTTTTATGTATGGAGTTTGACGAAAACGCGCGTCGACGGCGCGTAGAAAAGACGCCGTGTGCATAGGCCCTTAATCCTATACCTAAGGCCGATTTTACAAGGTTGAGTAGGTAAACGGTTCATAAAAATATAAGCCGTGAAAAAAAAATCTAATTCTAGTAGAATGTAATGATTATTATGACCCAGTAAAAATAAGAATATAAATAGTTGTCGACGAATACCATTTGATGATACAATAATTAATTAATCTACTTATATTTTTGTTTACATAGGAACATACATGGGTGCCAACGTGAACTGGATGGACAGCGTGGGCAAAGAGGTGACACTATGGCAGACCATGATGCAGCGACCCAACTTCTGGGTCGAAGGCTCCTTACCCCTCAGACCTAACCTTAGCAACTGAACTACTCAATTCGTCATTATCGGGCAGTTCTATAGAAAAACATTAACAATAGGGACTACTACTTAACACTAGGGGGCGCCATTAATGTAAGGTATTGAATAATGTCTAACATTTACGTAAAATATGTTGTGCCAATTTTGTATAAGAATTGCAGAATTTTTTACATTGTCAAACCTTAGAAATTAAAAAAAATCTTAGGTTTTGACAGTTACCTTACGTTAGAGTGGCGCGATCAACAAATATTTATAATGGTAACCCCATTATGTACTATTTTCAAATGTTTCATTTTATTTTATCCTTTGGCATTGACTTTTTTGTTTCCACAATCTTAATTCGAGATCCAAATGTCTGTTATTATGGGGTGACGGTAACGAATAGATTTAATTATTATTTTCTTAGAATTGCCCACCTGTATTCGTCTTGTTGTGTCTCTAACTTTAATTAATAGGAAAAATAACTGAATACATATTTACGTATGTATGATCACATGACATCGAAATCTATACAAAGTATTGTAAATGGAATCGGCGTTTGTATACTATATTCTTCTTTACTTTGTTTTGTAAAACTATTTTCTTATACTTTGATACTCTTAAATACATATTATTATACTGTAGTACTTCTGTACCCAATCCTTTTCTGTGGTTATAAGTGCCAATAAATTACTCATAAAATCTATATGTACCTACCTATTTTATACTTAATTATGTCATAAGTATTACATCAAACAAAATATTTACTTGTTCGATATTTAGATGCCTAATTTTGATAATTACACATTCCACGATGAATATAATATTAAAATCATAGCTTTAAGTATCTAATGACAATAATATTTTTCAACTTGCAAACTGCCTATAGTTAGATATAAACTAAGTTATGCATTTAAAATAGAATTATAATGTACAAATTAAGTCTACATGAGTTAAGGTACAGCTCATGCATATTGTGATTATTACGTCTAGGTGTTTTAATAAAAAATTGAAGAATGAATGTTTGTAAAAGATGTCTGTGTATAATAAATTGGAATGCAAGGTAATGTTTATAATTTAACGACTCTAAGACGTCCGTAGTTTGTATAATATTATATTAGACATATCTTATCAGGAATGAGAACGATTCAATTCGTTTATTATTATATAAACTTAAATATTTTTTTATATAAACTTATTGTGAATTTAAAGCAATCTGGAAATAAATATTCTGAATAAGTCTTATGTGATTCTTTATTATTTTTGCTGTTATACCTACGGTTCTCTTAATATTGACCTGTATACCTACATACGCTGCCCTTAGTTAAACAGCGTTGCACAATTCGTGCAAATCCACTTATTTTTATTATTTGCTCTACAACACGCTCGTATCATCATATGTCGGTGTAATCGGCTCATTTCCCAGTCCCCAGGCTCTCAGAGAACAATGTATCAGGGTACTAAAATATAATATCTAGATATTAAAATTAATCGTTCAGTCGCAAAACTATAAAAAAACAGCAGGTACGTAAAAATGTAACTACCTACCCCATAAAGCAAATACCTCTAAGACCTACCCACTACTCTCAGTTTGCCTACAATGATCATTGAGGCTTGTATTGGCCAACGAGACTCTGACAACAGGAAGATAACTTAATAACAATAAAATATCAACAGCAACTACTACTACTGCTACTGAATAGCTGTTCCACTCGTGACTACTATGAATGTATTGGTACGAGTAGTACAAGTTTGCAATGCAAATTACGAAAACGGCAATAATTTGAGCTCGCCAATTTAAAAACTATTGAATTTAGCGCCAAAGAGGTAATTTAAAAAATCTGTATGACTACAGTGCGCGCAAGATAAGTCTGCGCGCGGCCGAAATCGGAACTAATCATGGTCCACCAAAGTGTGTGCCGTTTTATCAATTTTGATAGTAGAACCACAGTGTACCTACTTACTACATACAGTGGGTCAACGCCCATACATTTGACAGGTCCTATGAAATGTCAAAATTGGTAACACTTGGCATAGGGTTGTTACATAAGACACGGTCATGTCGCAGAAGGAGGATGCGGAAAGGGTGAGGGAGATCACCTCCACTCACCCGGCCCGCAGCAGACGCACCGGGCGTCGGCGGAGGGTGGACAACGCCCTCTTCCAGCCCCCCTAAATGGGTCCAGGGGCGACGGACTTGGGGAAGTCTGTCGCCCCCCACTCATCAGGACCCGAGGCGGCGGCGCGAAGTGTTCCAAGCGCGCCCCTCTTAGACGGCGCGGGGGGAGTCTAACACCTCACTCCCCCCGCTAACCCGAGGAGGCCCGCTGCGGCGGGCCGGCACCAGCCGGGGGTTGCGGAAGTGTCGTAAGTTCCCGCGACCCTCGGCGCAGGTGTGAGATGGAACACCGGGGTGGTTTTAGTCAGTAAGAGTCTGACAGACCCCTCCGCCCACCCCAGGGCGGAGGACATCCATGAGGATTTCCACCCCGAAAAAAAAAAAAAAAAAAAAAAAAGGGTTGTTACATAACACAAATTACACAAACTTTGTCAAACAATCGTCCAAATTAATTAACTTTGTATAGAAACAGTGACACGCAAAAAGAAAACCACGCATGCGTAATTTTGACGATTGACAAAATAATGCAAAGGTATGTAGCAGCAATTTCGCCATCTTATCCTGGAATTTTCTAACAATATTAATTAAAACTACAAATTTTGTCGTGGTTACAGTCGCAGTGGCTAACGCTTGCGGGGGTAGGTAAGAGTCATAAATTATTTCCAAATCCAAAAAGGAGCCATGGAAAATTACTTATTATTCATGGTTATTACTTCTATGGTTTTCGTGGGTGCTGATGCTGGAAATAAAGCCTAAGTATTCCTCTATCATATACGGCGGTCAAAAAATCTACCAGTTAAATGTAATTTACCAGGTAAAAAAGGTGGTCCATATCTTGGTGTTTGAGAATAGATATTGTTTTTGTAATCAGCGTCCCCGAAAATCATGGATTTGACACCCATCACGGCTAACTTGAAAATTTTCATGGCCGCCATCTTGAATATAGATTTTGACCTAATTTTCGTCATCAACATCCCCGAAAACCATGGAAATGACACCCATGTTAGGTAAACTGAAATTTTAAAAGCCGCCGTCTTGGAAATGGATTTTGACCTCCTTTTCGGCATCTGTACCCCCGAAAACCATGGAAGTGACACCCATGTTAGGTAAATTGAAATTTTAAAAGCCGCCATCTTGGAAATGGATTTTGACCTCCTTTTAGGCATCAGTACCCCCGAAAACCATGGAAATGACACCCATGACGACGAATTTGACATTTTTATTGCCGCCATCTTGGATTTCGATTTTGACCTCATTTTCGGCATCCGCACCCCAGAAAACCATGGATTTGACACCCATCACGACTAATTTACTAATTTTCATAGCCGCCATCTTGGATTTGGATTTTGACGTTATTTTCGGCATCAGTGACCCCGAAAACCATGAAATTACTTCCCACGAACAATCATTTGAAAATGTAATATGCCGCCATATTGGATTAGTAAACAGATTTCATAATAAAATTCTCGTAATAGGTACATACAACATAGATACTATTAATAAAAAAATTAAATAATTTCTATGAACGATATCCATCAAATTCTAAATCAAAAAGTGCGAGCCCTGGAATTTATGTCCCGAGTATGCAGTATGGCTACTCGGGACATAACCTCCGCCCCTTCACCCCGCAACCCCCCGCACGATTGCTCTGCGACAATGTTCTACGTTGACCGACTGTAAGGAGTAAGATATAGGTAGACTGTGGTTCTACGTTGACCGACTGTAAGGAGTAAGATATAGGTAGGCTGTGGTAGAACTACCTGATTGTAGGAATATTAACGGGAAAATTATGTATAGCGATAAAAAAGTTCTTAAAAAGTGGTAATTTGAACTTTTGCGATCACGGCAACGTTTAGCACGCCCTCAGTCGCGCGCAGAGTTATCTTGCGCGCACTCTAGCACCCCCATTTTTCGTACTCTTTTGTGGAGATGTCAATTTGATTGACTAACGACATCTGGGTTTCGTTCAAAACAACGCGTCCAATAATACCAATGAAACAGATTTGCAGAAATGAAAATACAGATATTGAAGGTAAAATACTAAATAGAAACCCAGCTCAGGGGGCTTACCATGACGTCTTAAGAAAACGTTCAAATGCCAGCCAGTCAACATCCGTTCAAAAGCAGGCCTGCTTCTGAATCGCTATAAATCGTACCATGACAGTACAAAAGGTGAACGACTATTCAACCAAGTTGAACGGATAAGCTTGTTAATGGTACGAAAAGTCTATACAAAAAAAAACAGGTGAACGGATTTCGTAAACGTCAACGTAGCAGGCCTACCGCAGGCCTGGGGGCTTACCATGACCTCTTAAAGCAGTACAGAAGTTGCCTGGAAGTTGAACTGCCCTGCTTTTTTGTACTATGACATCGTTATAGCAGGCCTGCGGCAGGCCTGCTACGTTGACGTTTACGAAATCCGTTCACCTGTTTTTTTTGCATAGACTTTTCGTACCATGAACAAGCTTATCCGTTCAACTTGATTGAATAGTCGTTCACCTTTTGTACTGACATGGTACGATTTTTAGCGATTCAGAAGCAGGCCTGCTTTTGAACGAATATTGACTGGCTGGCATTTGAACGTTTTCATAAGACGTCATGATAAGCCCCCTGCTCTAACGATGTCATAGTACAAAAAAGCAGGGCAGTTCAACTTCCAGGCAACTTCTGCCCTGCTTTAAGAGGTCATGGTAAGCCCCCAGGCTGACAACGAGCGACGCGAAGAAAAATGAACATTTTATACCCTACATAATTGTTAAATTCAATCATAGTCTCTGGCAACATTCGATTTTTGACAAGCACAACATTCCAAACTTCTTAAGCTACGTGTTTTAGTAATTTATGCGTTGTCCTTTTCTTACGCGTGATGGAATTCGTGAAACTGTTTCGTTCTAATGCTAAAGATCTTTAGATATTCTTACCACGCATTAATAAATTCATTGACAATTGACAACTTTGACAAGTGAAATAGTCGTTACAATAGTGGCGCTGGTTGTAAGCTTGTATTTTTATTGATTTGTAATTATTTTCTAACAAGTTTGTACTATTCTATGTATAAAACCGTCCACAACAATGATGGGCCTACAAGAAAAACTCTTTCTATACCTTTGCATATCATTCGCTACGTTTAAATCAGGTACGAGTTTTAGGGCGTTGTTTCTTGTTGTTATTTCTAATTTTGTTTATTATTTTTGTTTCTATCTTTGTTTTTCCGTTTTAGTTTATTCCATAAACTGCTACCAGTGTTCAGGGACGGACTCGAATAATCCGTTTCAGTGTAATGAGTTTTTAGAGACCGATGTTGATTTGTTACCCACCGATTGTGCGACGATACATGATGCTCAGTATTGTATAAAGCACGTCGGGAGATACGAAGGTGAGAGTTCAGTGATAAGAGGCCTGAGGCTCACTGACGGGTATAAGCACGGGTCAATGCAAAAATAACAGTGGTTTAAGTAATAGCTTATCAACGCTTGTTAGAATTTTAATCTTCTGGTTTAACAAACAAGTAATCAGACTAACCTTCTTGATAACTCTAGTATATACTTACTAGGTGATGGTGAATGACTGTTACTAACTATAGATTGTAAATTAGGCATAAAATAACCCTGTCTTTGGTATCGCATAGTCGGGTAAAAAAACATCATTATTTAGGTGAAAAAAAAATTTTTTTTTGACAAACAGTCTGTTCCTAAAAACATTATTTTTTACAATTAAGAAAAAAGAAAGTTAGGTATATTAAGTATTTTATTAATATGGTTTTTTAATGCTTTATTTTGATTTCAAACATATCTCAACCTTATATTGTATGAAGGTATACTAATGTTACCATGAACTTAGGTTTAGCAATAGAGTGCTATCAGTGCCTCTCTTCGTCTTCTATGGAATGTGGTGACGGCTTGATGAAGTTAGATGGTGGGATACTGAAACCATCATCTTGTGATAATGTGTTTAATGCTCAATACTGCATTAAACTTACAGGTGTTTACTAACATTCAATATGGGATTTTGCTTTTTTATAATGGCTTGTATGTAGTTGTTGGATAAAATATTTGCCTAACACAGTCAGTATCAAATAAATAAGAATGAACCAACTGTTTATAATTACCTAAACAACTAAAGAAATTAAACTTTATCTCAGTGGGATAAAATTCTTGTCATAATGACAGTTGTTGTCTACTGTGATCACTCTAAAACACACCTTATATCATTCAGGTATAGTTTAATTTTTTTTCTGTTTTAAGCTCTAAGATGAAACATATCAGCATAGTTTTGCTATATAAATGTTTAAGACACACACCTTTTATTATGAAACCTAATTTATTACACTTATCTATGCACTGGGTTACTAAAAGTTTTACAGCACTGCACTGGGCACAATGGTTCACTAACTTGGTGTTGATTCATGTATTTTGGTGAGTACTGCACTTCTTTATCCAAACTTTTTATTGCTTAGTTTCTAGAGACACATTTATTAAAACTATGTAGGTAATTAGGTATCCCACATTAATCCAGCATACATTTCAAAGAATCTTAACCATTACAAATACAAATATCTTAAAGTATTTTACAATTTTGAATGAAACGATCTGGTCCTAGTAAGCCATTGTAAAACTGTCAATTAAAAAATATTAGTCACATTAAGATATTTGATTGAGCAGTCGCACCAACACATCGCACAATCTCCTACCTCTTAGGACGACGCCTTACTATGACACAAATTCTGGATTCGTGAAAAAAATACAGCTGTTCCATGCAAAATAATGAATGTTACTTAACAAATCTATGGAGCAGCAGTTTTTTTTCACAAAAGAGTTTCTCCCATTTCAAAAGTTCTACAGAATCATAAGCAGAGTTCACGCTTTTCAGATGTAAAGTGACTTTGTCATGCTGTACAGTCCACTTTGAAAGTTATTAAGGACATTGAAATATTAAACTAACTGCCTCGTTGGTCTAGTGGTCACAAGTGCGACTGCTGAGCGTGAGGTTCTGAGTTCGATCCCCAGGTCGGGCAGTGTTATTGGGTTTTTCAGTAGCAACCTGGAGTCTGGCTTTGTGCCCTGTTGATGGCAATATGTTCGCCCCCTATTATATGGAAATTAAACATAACGGCGAAATGAGGGTGTACCATTTTACCTCTGGCTTCCATCATTCAGCCGAAAGACGTCCCCCCCCCCAAGCCATGTTGGAGGGGTGGGGGTTGCCAAAATCGCCACGCTTGGCAGGCGGGTTGGCGATCGCAGTATGGTTGTTAAAGTACTCAGAGAACGCTGCTGCCCATCCTCTAGCGAATCGCTTAGTCGCTTTTTACGACACCCATGGAAAGAGATGGGGTAGTGCTATTCTTTACGTCTGGCACCACACGGAACTCTGGTTTATATTGATCCAATTCATTCAGTCGCACTTATTTATTTCATATGACAGAAGCAGTTTTAATGGTTGGAGAAAACCAAAAGCATATAAAAATAACATAACAATTGTATTTTCAGGTGGCATCAGCACAAAGAGATTCTGTTCATCTTTAGATTTAGGAAATTATTGCAACTATGTGCAACAGCCAGGTGACAAACTAGAGTACAGAACTTGCATTTACACATGCAGCACTGATGGATGCAATGCTGCGACGAGCTTGAAGACATCTGTTCTGTCTTTAATACTATTTTTTACTGTCAAATATTTTGTATTATAAGATCTAAAACTATCAATTTTACAAAGAAGCTAATAATAGAAGAATCAAACTAGCATTTCAGTCTGCACAATTTAGTGTTATTGACAATTTATACAAATGTACCTAGCTGCCTTCAAAGTAATGCCTAAGTACCTAACTAATAAATAATATTATGTACATATTTTATACGAATTTGACAGCTATTCATTATATTAGTGAATATTGAAACTCAGTGCAATTACAACTTATTCCGTCCAATTCTAATATTACATTCCATTAGATTTTAATTATGATGAATTAAGTCATGGAATTGTGTAAAACAATTTATAAAAAGCTATTTTACCTCTAGAGACCTGAATTATATTTTAGTTTCTGTTAAACATTGACTGACTAGAAGATAAAATATTTCTTTGAAATATGTAGGTACATATTTTTTGTACAATAAACTTTTAAATAAATATAATTGATTTCATTTCCTAAAGTCTGATTCAACCTATCGCAACCAATCCCAGGCTCTCCTTACCCCGGTCACTCACATGCGCGCAAACATTCGTAGGTACCTACATTCTACGAATGTTTGCACGCATGTGAAGGGCCATCAGACATTCATTCGCAAACTCAGCGGATATGCAAATGGGTTCGCATACTTAGGGCCTTTTCACTGTCATGCGGGTTCGTGCCCGCGTGCGTGCGTCACCCGCATGCGTGGCGCTCGCAGTTCACCTTTTCGTGCGTGTTTCACGCATTACAATAAATACATCTTTGAAAAGGTGAAATTCAGGCGCCACGGGTGCGGGTGACACACGCATCCGGGCACGAACCCGCATGACAGTGAAAAGGCCCTTAATATGCGTACCAAATTGCGCTTCCTCCTGCACTTGTTTACGCTATTGCAATATACTTTAACAAAATATAGGCGCTCCTTGTGTTGTTCCGCATCGATGCCACTACGGCAAAGCTGTCGACGGCCTCGGACACCATGGTCTATCTTGCTGCAGGAGCGCAGATCGCATAGCACGGCACGCCAACTTAACACGTTGACTGTCCCGTCGCGTGACATAATCCGTCGCGCTCTTGCCACCACCGGCGTGCCAGCTGTATTGGAACCTAATGGATTGGTACGCGACGATGGCAAGAGACCTGACGGTATGACGTTATTGCCATGGAAGATGGGTAGGCCTCTGGTGTGGAACGCGACTTGTGTCGACACCCTTGCTCTATCCCATCTGCCTAGCTCGGCGGGCTGTGCTGGCGCTCCCGCTGCGGCTGCGGAGACCCTCAAAGTTTGATTTTATTGTAGTTTGCTTGAAGCAACCTCATAGGAAACGATGACTAAGCCGTTTGGGAAGTAAGCGCTCGGGTCATGGGGTCCGAGTGCACGTCTCGTTGTTAAGGAAATAGGAAGAAGACTGGTCAACACCTCACGTGACCAGAGGACTGGCTTGTTTTTCGGTCTTAGAATTAGCCTTGCCATACAACGTGTAGCAACGCTGCCAGCCTTCTGGGTACGCTTCCAGTCGACAGCAATGCGGAGGAATATTTTGATGCATTCTTTAGATTTGTATAGGTCAGTTTAGGATACCTAAGTATATTTTTTCTTATTTTCTTCTTTCTTTGTATAATAAATGTTTAAGTAGTCCCATAAGCTTTGAAGCGAAGAAGAAAGAATTATAACAAATAAACTTATCTTATTTCTTTCACCTCCATCAAAACAAATACTTATTGTGTTATGATTGCCTAGTACGGCTAAGACATTCTTATGAGGAATGTGGGTAGGTAGATAATGCACGATGCCTTCCTATGCTGGCGCTAAGAAGCTCTTTCTGCTTCATGCGTTCCTGGTACAAATTCGACTTGAATCTGTGGATAATCTTTTTTTACTTTTTTGAATTTTAAATCAGTCTCTGTGCTTCATGCGTTTTCCTAGTACCTACAACTTACGATCTAGCTGTAGATAATTTTAGTTAATTAAAGAAAAAAAATAGTTTACTTTTTTAATAGTCAATGTCTTTGGGCTTCATACGTTCCTGGTGCAACTTACGATAGTTGTAGCTGTAGACAGTTTTACTTTTAAATTTTATTTGTGAAGTTCTTTGTGCTCCATGCGGTCCTGGTACAACTTGCGATAGTTGTAGCTGTAGACATAATTTTATCAGCTCGGGCAGTTCAAACTACGCTATATTTAATTACAAGCGACCCACCCCGGCTTCGCACGTGCACGTTTTATAGCTTAAAACCTTCCTCTTGAATCACTCTATCTATTAAAAAAAACTGCATCAAAATCCGTTGCGTAGTTTTATAGATCTAAGCAATACATAGGGACAGACAGCGGGAAGCGACTTTGTTTTCTATGTAGTGATATTTCGCTATTAGTAAAGCATATTGAGCAATCCCATACTTTATAGCATAGCGTTGTGTAAACGTGTCCATATAATGCCGGATGTACACTCTCGCCGAGACAGCACGAGGCGCTATCTCTATCCTTAACTTTTACATCAAATAGCAAAGGACAGCATCTAAGTCTCGGCAAGAGTGTACAGCCGGCATAAAATGTATGCTGAGCGATATCGTAGTGCTATACTTTGTATTTTATGCGTTCCTGGCAACTTAAGATACCTAGTTGTAGACATAGGCGACTTCGCATGTCTCTTGCATACTGTAAATTTTTACCTACGTTTATTGTGCGTCGCCCTTTTCTTTTTCGAACTTGCACAATATTACGCCCATTCCCACAGAACATTGAATGGCCGTCCCAATTTCGATACGGTCTGATTTCGGCTTGATGTGCAACATAATTTTATTATAGTTTGAATTATTTCCACTTTCAAACCAACTGACATAGCTTTTGCTAAGACAGTGTTGAAAATAATCATTAACTTTGAATGTAGTTTCAGTAAAGTTATGATCGAGTTCAATTAAAAAAATAATTTGCTGTAATAAATTCAGCCGTGTAGGTACTTATCTCGGTACAATATTATATTGCATTAATGGTTAGACCTGCTGTCTGGTATAGATCAGAATGTTGGGCCACAAAAATAACGAATGAAAAGCCCAATTGCATGTAGCTGAGATGAGAATGCTAAGAGGCATGTGTGGATCACCACACAGACTTCCTCTTACATACTCATTTCTAATTCTATCCATTCGCATATCAATGCGAATGGATAGAATGAAATGAGTATGTAAGAGGAAGTCTGAAAGTGGCGCCGGTGACTTAGAAATTGTGTGGATACCGGTTATCATGTTATGGGAAGCGGAGGAATGAGGAACATGTCGTGAGTAAACTTTCTGACTAGAAAGAGGGCGACTACTGAGATGACGGTTAATAGAGATGTGTAGAAGAAAAATACATGCTGCGACGACCCCAAATAAGTTGGGATAAGGGCAGGAGGAGAGGATGATAAGTCATCATCCTCCATCATTGATGACTTACGTCGAGTAACGTCCTCGAGGCCTAAGCTGAGCTTTTCATTTGTGTAAGAATGAATGCAGACGCGTCCTTTGCTTGCTTTAAACCGGTTTATACTGCTTTTTGGCAATCGATTCTATTTGCACTCACAGAAATTCAAAGCTCAGCTTACGCGTCGCCAGTTGTACTTAGAATAAAAAAAGTCACCGCTAATTCTCTATTCCTAAAGTTTTCGAAATTGGCAGGCTATCTCAAAAACTTACTCTTTTTACCCTGTACACCAGAATTAAAACAAGTTCACTTAATACCTGTGTTGGTGTGACATGGTTAACCCAGTCCCAAGTTTAGACCAAGGTCTTTTATGGGAGTCTTTTTTGGTCTTGACTTGGGGAGAAATTACCCTTGTGGTACAAGATGCCTACTCGAAAAATCAAAAACAAAATACTATCCAAACATTTATTGAAAATTTGTGCTACACAAGCATGATATAAAAATACATAATAATAAATATTAACACCGACTTAGCCAAGTAAATAATCCAGCTAATGCACAATAATACTTTCATTTTCACTTACCACACTAACATTATGCGTTTTATACTGAAAATGGAATGTAACGATAAAAATGTCAATATATTGAATTTTAAACATGTCACTAAGAATATAAGTTTTTAGGCTTCATGTGGCATTTCATTCCAATTCGTACAAAAGTTATACAATTATTTAAGCCATTACATTAAGAATTCATTTTATCTTTAATGAAAACTTTAAACTTTAAGCAATCTGTGTGCAAATCAAAACAGCTCAATAGTATTTTGAGAACATTAGCACCTATGTATAATACTTCTGTGATGCTAGTTCAGAAATCTAGTCTAACTATAATTATGTACAGAAAAAGTTCAGGTAACTTTTTTGTACAATTTCATTCGCAACATAAGAATCACGATACATGAATATATTCATAAGTAATGAAAGTAAATGCTTGATCGTCGTAGAATGTTATAAAACAATAATGCAGTCAAATTGTATACATAGGAAATACAAAACACAATTATAAAATAACAGGTAACACTATTACATAAATCAGACTATTAACACAATCACTAACAAACAGGATGTCAACTTAACTATAAAACTGAGAATAACATTTATTTTCTGATGTGCTTCATAAAAAAGTGCTTTTCAAGAGATCAGCAGCCTAATATTAATTAGTAACAAGAATTTGATCAATACAACATTCATCTAGATCTTAATATGACGCTGATTCAAATTGAATTATGATTTATTACGATTAGGCAAGTTGATCGTTGATCACAATATTACGCGTCACGTCAAAAATATGAATAAACCATAACCCTGATTTTGATTGCATATAGTTGTATAGAAAATAAATCACATACACAAAGTAATAATTATAATAAAAACAATAATTTGTGACATGAACATTTATGTAGAATGTCATGGTTTTATCACATTTTTTCTAAACAAAGCACAAAACGCCGTTAGAAAATGCATAGGCCAGAAATTAGATGCCTAAAATACAGCCTTTCAAATAAATGACAAATACGCCAAGCTTAGCTGCCGAATAAGCCCAAAGTAATTTTTGGAATGATTAATTTTGATCCCTTATTATATTAAACTTCATGTTTATAAAATTCATGGTCACAGAAAGCAATCATAATATAATAAAAATACTTGCAAAACAGTGTATAAAAAATACAAATCAGTAAGTTACAAATGAACATCGAAAACCCAAAGAATTTTGGGTTAAAATAAACTGTCATAAGCCTAATAGGCGTAGCTATACATGTTTATAGATCAGTGAATGTCTTAAGAGTTACGGCACTACAGGCTTAGTATTCAATACCATGAACTTACGAAGAAAAAACTTGCTTCTCTTTCTTTACACTCATAAATATTTTATCCAAACATCACTTGCGTATCAACGCATTCCTAATACATACTCTATCTTAATTTCAACATTAGTACTTAAATTTGTGACAACATTAAGACGTGGTTTAGACTAGGGAATGACAACAAAACCCTAAATTAGTATAAAATAGAAGGCTAAGAACAGATCAAGTGCTTAAAGCTTGATCGACGTTTTTACAAGCATTTATAACGAACATTATCGATTAACTCGCGCATTACGTAGCCAAGACCACGACCACTGGTCGCATAGACCAAACCATTATAAGTCTGGGTCGATAGACCAGACTAGACCATAATAAGTCTGGGTCGTATAGACCAGACGTTCTATCCCGCACGTTGTCTATTCTACTAAGTCGTCTGGCTGGTCGCATAGATCAGACACTATCAAATGTGGCACAAAATATACTAGCCTCAAGATTGCTTCTCCCTATGGGCAAAGTGCGACCAGTAGCGAGGTCCCATATTCCGCGTTCATCTTTCGATGCAGAGCTGAAGCGTGTATTCGCTTGATAACACAAAGCCAGGTAGACGAGGATGCTTATGAGCCGTCTCGAGTGAGCCTAGCTTGCAGCGCGGCCACCAATTGTTCAAGCTCACGGACCCGCTGTTGACTGTTCTGTAGCTGCCGCTTAACGATCCTCAACTCTTCGCCTTGGCGGTTAAATGCGAGCCGTAACTGGAAAGTTTGAATAAAGAAGTTTATTAGTCATCGTAGCAAAAACCAGTATTAAAAGCAGTGTGTGAGGTGTAATGTATGACGCTTCCTCCCTATAATATATTGTCAGTTAGATTGTTAGTAAGTGGAGTATATTATAGACAGTCCTTACATATACTTGTCTTTTATTGTTACACAGAACGCCCGCCATTACAATTGCATGTACAACAAATAAGTAGTAAGTATTTCCAGGGTTGCTTTAATTTGTATGAGGCGACTGTTATAACGAGCAGTATTTGTACATTGCAAAAACTCATACTGCACAAACCTCATTTTCCATGATATATTCTGGTGAAAAAATCGTGAAGAAATCTGCACACCTGTGTAGCTCGCCAATTACTAGGTTAGCTTTGTGGACGAAGGTCTAAACCCTTCCCCAACCCCATCCCCCATCCAACCCTCATTCTGAGAAGAGGCCCGTCGGCCCAGAAGTGGGATATTCTATTCTAGTGGGCTCATTATGACGTTCACGAACGTTTCGAGAAGGCGAACCTGCTCTCGCCCTATGTTTGTTCATAACGCTTAACACCTCTCTAAACGTGACGCGGTTGTCAAAATGCGGCTTAACATGCCAGAATGATGTAGCTCTGCTAAAAACCAAAACAATCTATGACTGTGTACATACCTCATGTTCAGTACTGAACACGTCGCCCTGGTTGATCTGCTTGTACAGCGGCACGGGTTCAGCGTCGCCCGTCTGCTTGCCGAACATACGCTGCAGCTGGTGGAACTTCGTGTTCTGATTTGCGCTAGTCTTCTGAGATTTTTCGTTCAGTTGCACCTGTGGAATGAAAGTTATTGAACAAGAGGTTGTATAGAAAGTAATCGAATATTTTTTCACCTATCAATCGTAAAAGTAAACATAAAATATGCTTACAATTTTATCAACTCATTAACATATAGTTGCTTTAAAAATGCCGATTTCATAGATTAGTAAGCAAAGGAGCGTTTAGAAGCCTATTTCTACCTATCTGCTCAAATGATATAAGACTGCAGTGAGTTTTACAGGGGAAAAGCTGAAATTAATGGGCAATCACCGTCGTAATGGACAATTTTCGACTTCATTTGTGTAGATATCGAGCACATTCCCAAACAATGATTAATTTAAAACAAGAATAAATAAGTAAGTACAACAAAGTGAACATACATCTACCTGTTCGTTTTCGTTGTGATTCTCATTCGTTTGCCAGGTGCCGAGGGGCCGATAGTCGGGCGTGGTTTCCCGCGAAAGGAAGGCGAACTTCTTCCTGTTGTTGGCGTCTTGAGGCTGAAGAGCAGGGGCGTCCTTGTTGCTTGTGCGTGGTTTATGCGTTGATATTGTTACGCCTAAGAATCAGAATAGTATTTTTAGAAAGATGACAAACATTAGTGAGAAGTGTAGGGGCACAAAATTTTGCTTTCATAAACTTCAAATTCATTTGCGAGAGAGGCGATCGGTAGATAGACAAGGATAGCCTTCCAAATAGGCACCGTACAGAAGAGTTAGCTTCAACTTGCACAGCATGTTTAACACATCACATTACCTAATAAGAAGAGGCCGATGTCCAACAGTAGTCTTTGTTAAGTTGATTTGTTGATGGCAGTAAATGAGATCATAGAGGCTTTTTCAAGGTCTAGTTGCACTTCCAGTACGCAACCGAATACGTCAAAAAACAACAGCGCCGACTTCAATCGCGTGAGTTCAGCATAGTTCTAGCTAAAATTAATAAACATACAATTTAATAAACGTACCTGTCTTCATACTGATGAGCAATGGCGGTGCATTCATCCCACTGAGCCAGTCTTTAGCAGTCAGCGCGGGCAGCGGCGCCGCAGTGTCGGGGTACAAGTCCTCCTGTAATACCATACATAATATAACAACTAGCTTAGTCGTACCGCTAGCTAGCTAGCTCGTACCGCCAACGTTGACAGTCTAGTCCTGGAAAAGATGGCTACGTCTTGTGTCAAGTTTGCAGCAGGGGATGAGGTCTTTGGGACGTAATTATTTTGACTTCGGATAAGTTAGTTTCGGTTGTATATTTTTGTTGGTTTTCACACAAGTAGATGGATTAGCAGTTAACAATGAAACTCGTGGCAGGCTGTAAAACGCTTGTTCTCTTTTTAACCGACTTCAAAAAGGAGGAGGTTCTCAATTAGGTTGTATTTTTTTTTTTTTTTATGTTTGCTACCTCATATCTCCGTCATTTATGAACCGATTTGAAAAATTCTTTTTTTGTTCGAAAGGGTATGCTTCCCGATTGGTCCCATATAAGTTTTGTTATGATTAGATCATGAACTTCAGAAATATGGAACGGAACTCCTCATCGGATCAAAGCAAAATTCTCAAATTACTAATATTGCTTTGTTTATATTTGTTGTTGGGAACTGACTACTGGAAAAGAGGAGGGGGTGCGTGTCCCCCCTCCCCCCCCCCCCCCTTTGGAATGTTTTCATTATATCGTGTAAGGTATCATTTGAAAGGACTTTTTATGACCGACTACGTCAAAGCCAAAAAGAAGGGTTATGATGGAGGGGGTTAAAATTATGACACTAAAACGTATTTAATAAAAAATTAACTTTAAAAAAAGTAAAAACCGACTTCAAAGAAATACTAAAAAGAGTAAAATAATTACCATAATATAAAATTAACAGTTTCAGAAGTCGGTGGCTTCTATTTGCTTCAGTGTAGAGTTGCACCGACTTCTGAAACTGTTAATTAACAGTTAAATTACCATAATATAAAATTTTATATTATGGTAATTATTTTACTCTTTTTAGTATTTCTTTGAAGTCGGTTTTTACTTTTTTTAAAGTTTATTGCCTATTAACTGTCTTACAATGACTAATCATTTCGATCGCATTGCCTTCCTGCCATTCGTTTTACTTGGAATGTTAAAGAGCTTGATAAAATTTCAGTACCTGGAAGCAGTCAGATTTGCGTGGCACAATCATGGAGATGGGCTCGCAGAGACCTCGTGACGTGTGTAGCTTGTAGAAGCGGAATACTTCGCACGACGCAGTGCTCACGCCACGCTTAGGCATGAATCCAAGCCCTCGCTGTAAGCAAATATTAGATTTTGTTTAAATTAAGAGCTAACAACATGTTAGTCCAAAGTGGAAAGTAGATAGTTACGGAAAATTAAACACTTATATTGGGTGCAATTTTCTCGGGCTCCAGGCCACCGACTACTAAGAATTACCAGAACAAGAAACTTAAAAAAAAACAAAATAACACTTTGCCCAATCTCAGGAACATCTTGACCAGCCGATTATACATTAGAACGTTTAGTTTAAAAATATATATAGAGTTAGTTTAGTCATATGTGTTTCTCTATTGATGTCATTATGGCAAAGTTATTTGTATTCACAGTACAGTTTGCTTACAAATTTTATAATAATGCTTCCTTACATCAATCAAGTATACACGTGGGTACGTTACTTGAATAACAAGCATTTATTATTTAAAAAGATAACGTAATTATGCCATCATGTTTCAAAGACAGTATGTTCCACGATGAAATAATTTAAATAAATACTTGAAACTTAGGTATAGTATAAAAATAAGGTATCCATAATTGTAATATTGAATCATGTAAAACACATCTGTTATCGGTAGCGGGTAGCACTGGGCAATGTTGACAAGAGAGGGTAGTCGTCGATATGGATCGGCCCACCCGAGGTTATAAAGGCGGTGGTCATTCGACGAAGCGAGAGCATTCCGTGTTGAACAGCTGAAGAAGTCTGACCTTTTATATCTGATTAGCTTGTCCTTATTTTATGATCTTGTAATAATTGTGTAAAGTAATATACTGTGATCTAGTTAATGTTACTAATATTAACCCAAATACAAGTACTCTCAGTGGTGGAGAGTCTATGTTGGTTTTATTTACTGTGTTTACCTTGCTCGCAATCCTGACATACCGATATTAGCTAAAACTGTAATGATAGAATCACCCCTGAACGATTATATTGTTGTGTCTTTTACATCAGAAGTGGAACAAGAAAAAACCAGTCCACATTATGATTGTATACCCACATGTAAATATTTTTAGTAAAATCCCCTGTAGACGGACTGACAAAAACTTCATTATTCGATTGATATTACAATGGTGAGAAGTGTGAGAACGAGAAAATGTGATAAATCCGGTGAGTCACAACCATTTTATTATGTGTGAAGGAATTTTGATGAAGGAAATATAATATGAGAGGTTATTTATTCGTGTAAAATAAATATTAAATGATATCTTTGCTTATTCATGTAAAATAAAAGAGATGTTATCTGTATTTATCCGTGTAAAATAAATGAGATGATATCTGTGTTTATTAGTATAAAATAAATATGATGGTATCTGTATTTATTCGTGGAAAATAAATACGGCATCTGTATTTATTCGTGTAGGAAAATACATTGCAAGTCGTATTAGAGTTTGTGGTGAGATGCAACCAGGGTTGATCTTTGGCACCGCCCGGTTTGGCCAGCCGGGGTTGGCCAAAGGCTTCGCCTGGGGAAAACTGAAACTCTAACGTGGCGAAGCAATTGTTATAGGGCTGGAACCAAGGCGGGATATGCCATGATATGGCTAGATCCAAGGCGGGTGATGCCATGTTGATAAAGCAGGATCCCAGGCGGGTGATGCCAAATGAGTTGGCTAAATCCAAGGCGGGTGATGCTATTAATTGATAAATGAAAATGCAGTGAAAATGAGATTCTGTTTTGAATTAATGTTTTGAAAAAGTTTTGAAAATATTGATATTTGTTTTTATTGGTTTTGTTATAATTCTTGTTGTAGAATGGTACAAAATAGTTTATTGAAATTAAAAAGTAGTTTGTTATTATTACTTATGGTTTAAAATGTATTTTTTGTAGACGAAAACAGGAAATTGTATTTATTATTGATGATAATTACTATGATGACTTCCGTTAATGATTAATTTGTCAAATATATTTTTAAATAAGAAATAATTTGACTTATTTTCGTTAAAGACGTGTTTAATAAGTATTGTATTGTTGTAAAAAGGTTGTACTGTTAGCGCAATATAGAAATGTTATGTTTACAACATCATGTCAGTTTTGTAATATGATTTTGGGAATAATTGAGATAATATTTTAAGTGTTCATAATTATGTAGGTACTATGATACTGTGAATAATGATTATAAGATATTTAACCATGAAACATTTAGGATGTTTGTTTTATGATTTTGTGAAGAATTGAGATAGTTAAGAATGAGTTAAGAATGTAGGATTTTGTGAATAATAATGAGATATTGAATCGTGAATTATTTTAAGGGTTGATATGTACTATGAGTTTGTGAATAATGAGATATTTAATCTTGAAATATTTTAAGTGTTTAACGTACTATGAGTTTGAAGTGTTTATATGCTGGTACAATGAATTGTGAATAATTGAGATATATAATCAAAAATATTTTAAATGTTAAATGTACTATGAGTTTGTAAATTATTGAGATATTATGTTATGATTTTGTGAATAATTATGAGATTTTTACCAAGAAATATTTTAAGTGTTTATGTATTATGAATTTGTGAAAACTATAATGATATAATTATTTAGCCCTGAAAAATATTGTAAATGTATTTAAATGATTTTATGAATTTGTGTATGATGAGATTGTGTGTTTATGTACCTATTATGATTTATTGAATAACTATAATTTGATGTTTAACCAAAGTAGAACTGTCTAATAGGCATCTGAGATAGTATTTTATTGTGAAAATGTTGGAAATCTAATGTGTGGATGTTTGTAAGATTTTGATACGAGAAGTTATGAACGAATATAGAACTAGGTTGATACTGAATGAATATCAACTAGTTCAAGCCACGGGTGATGAGCTTGTTGGCCGTCGATGGGATAACAAGCTCTAATCGATTCAAACATTCTTTGGATGCTCTTCGTATTACTTTGGTCATAGACATGAACATGAGTAAAATGACGAGGTCAAAGATGAGTGATCAGGTGTGGCCGAGATGTGTACTGTATTATTTGTTTCTGTTTAAGGTCCGAAGGTGTCACTGAAGTTAGGCCTTGATGCACAATCTTGACGATGGGGTTGATGGTGCGTCTACCACCAACCACCAACACACGAGGACGTGTGTTTTGCAGGAGGGCCGTGTTATCGGTAGCGGGTAGCACTGGGCAATGTTGACAAGAGAGGGTAGTCGTCGATATGGATCGGCCCACCCGAGGTTATAAAGGCGGTGGTCATTCGACGAAGCGAGAGCATTCCGTGTTGAACAGCTGAAGAAGTCTGACCTTTTATATCTGATTAGCTTGTCCTTATTTTATGATCTTGTAATAATTGTGTAAAGTAATATACTGTGATCTAGTTAATGTTACTAATATTAACCCAAATACAAGTACTCTCAGTGGTGGAGAGTCTATGTTGGTTTTATTTACTGTGTTTACCTTGCTCGCAATCCTGACATACCGATATTAGCTAAAACTGTAATGATAGAATCACCCCTGAACGATTATATTGTAGTGTCTTTTACACATCATGCATAATACTGCGATTACCAATCTGCACTCCAAAATAAAGGTAAAAAAAAATCTATAAATTACTTGTAATTCTTGCAAAATGACACTAACCTGTGGGTTTCCAGATAGGAACTGATTCAGGAAATGCACGTACGGCGGCTCGTCGACCACTTCATAGTATCGAATATTCCCGTCTCCCTTGCCAGCAAGGTACACCTGAATGAGAGAAAGTCAGTCAACATCATTACTTTCTGATTCAAAATTTACCACGTTATCCACCGCCACGCTTATAAAATGTTCCCTACCTACTTTATAAGAGGCAACTTTATCATAAGGCCGAGGAAGTTCTTGTGTTGGCGAAAATAAATTTTAACTTAGGTTTAAGAACTTTATTTTCTCTTAAAGAATTTTACATTAATTCATTTACAGAAAAAAACTATTTACAAACTAAAAATGAAGGTTACTACAAGCGTACAAACAGTAAATAAAGTACCTAACACAAGAAATTATAATTTATTATAAAAAATGAGTGGGTAAACTTAAAAATTATCAACGACAAAGTATCGATTCTAAGTAGGTGGTAACCGGCGACCACAGATGCATAGTAATGTTTATAATGTATGAATTTTTGTTTATACATTACATCGTTTTTTTTAACTTTAAATGTAATTTAGCAGAAAACCAAAAACTGGTCATATGCATGCCCTGTCTATTCTTATTCCATTGAATAAGAGGACAACACCAGTCTAAAATTCGTGTCATTTTCGCAACATACGCATATTACACGCTGGTAACACAGTAGGATAAAAATCTAAGGCATCAAAACTTCAAGAACGTTCAAGATTCGACACCGACTTTATTCAACAAAGCACACTCACCATGTTAGTATCATAATCATAATACGGGAACACGACGCCTGAAGAGCTATCGATGGTCTCGCAAACGAGCGGCTTGTCCAAGTCATGTTGGTCCCATACGGCGTACTGCCGATCGCTGTAGCGAGAGAACCCAGTTGTTAACACCTTCCCTTGGCTGCCCAGGAACGTACACTTTGAGGCTTTGGTACCCAGGTGGCAGGGGCCTTCCTGAAAAGTGAGAGAATGAGGCGATTGGTAAACTTATATGCGGGAGAGAGGCTCAGGGGGCCAAGCCCTCCGTAATAAGAAATGACAATCAGATAGCTTAAAGTTAGGTTAGCTTATAATATGACCAACACAACGCAAGAGCCGAACCAGCGAAGCGAACTGTAATAGCTAGACATTGCACCCTTTCTTGCACACCATACAAACCCTTCCTGCCCACTCAGCTATTTCCTATCATGACCAAACATTCCATCCATTCAAGCCAGTCTCATCCCGATATCCATCCAAGACGGTTGTCTCAATCTTACTTTCGAATTTCATTTTTTAAAAACCTATTCTTCCTGAGGCTCATAACAGAACGGTGCCACGACAGCGGCCGACGAGTTCCAGTAACGATTCGCCGATCACATTCCACCACTTTTAATATAAAAACTCGTTAAAATGAGCCTCCTTCCGCGAAGGGAGGGTTGCACAGGGGTGTAGGGGGACTCCGTCATTCTACTACGTATCAAGGTAACGTAATTCTAAAGTTTAATCAAGATGTGTATTTTGTACCAAACGAATATCTTTAATTACTTACTAAAAATCTGGTACCTACTCAGGTATCTCTACCGAGCGGTACATTATCCACAACCTCTCCTAAAGATGGACTATCTACAAAAACCTACATAAAGAATGATACAAAATGAACACTAACAGACAGTACGATGCCCCTCCGAGGCTCGATGACGCGCAGCTTCTTGTCTTTACTAGTGGTGGCGAGTAGGGAGCCGTCGCGGTTGAACGACATGCAGTAGATCACGTCCGTGTGGCAGTCGATCACCTTCACCGCCTCGCCCTTGCCCACGTCCCATACGAAGATCTGAAAAGAAATGGAAGTTAGTTACAGCTATACTGTTTAAAAGATTAAGATAATGTTGTTGACATTTTCAAGGGCATCACAAGGCAAGGCAAGAGCAGCACCTTTTTAAATATATATAAAAAAAACCGAAATGAAAACGTAAGGCGATGTGCAATTTTTTTTATACAGGGTGTTAACGAATTCGTGTAATTCCTTAAAACCACATGATCTACTAGTGGTGTAGACAGGCCCCGCACGGGATTTAGCTTGATTAAAAATAAAAAAATAAAATTATTATTTTTTCATGCGGCTTTGTTACCGATCGTACCTATCTAAACCACCTAATAAAGATTCAGTAAAAAAATAAGAATTTATTTTTTTGCAAAAAAAATGTTTTATTTGTGTGAACATTTCGATGCCACTGATAACTTAATGAAAGCACGGCGACACGGCTGGCAGGCACGACTAACGCGATATCGCTCTTTGCAGTTAGATAACTCAAGGCTCTAAAATGACTTAGAAATAGAAAATCAAGTTTTATTTTTGGATATTTTTTTTTATTGATTTTCAAAAATTCCCATTTAGGGTTAATCTGTGTCACGAGTAGATCACGTGGTTTGAAGGAATTACACGAATTCGTTAACACCCTGTATAATAGTTCGGCAAACAACACCTTATGGAAAGTGGTTACCGTCGCCTACAACAACAAGGGGATTGATGATTCGTTGCCAACCTTAGACAAAAAGATGGAAAATGTCATGTGCCTGTAACTTTTCCGACACCCATACACTTCAAGTTGGAACAGCAATGCTATAATGCGACAGAAATAGGTATGGTGGTAGTAGTTCCCCAGAAGAACACTTTTATAAGGAGTTCTACCACTACTACAATTTATCGTATAGTAATCACCATTATAATTGTCGAGCCACTTACCACTATCCTTGATTTAGCCTATACGGCTAACGACATAAATGACAGTGCGAATATAACCTGATTTTGACCGATTTTGTGTAGGATAGCGGCAAAAGGGCTGGATCCGCGATTAAAATACGGTAAACGTACATACTATATGTGTGAAATATGAAAGGGGCTGGAAATAGACGTCTGTGCCCAGACAGTGTCTGTTCCACATCTCCTAACTTTGTTGACAATGTTTGAGTAATAAAACTAAAGAATGACTACCTTTGCTTATAACATTCGATCGGTGTTCTACCATAGTTGAACATCGATTGAATCATTTAAGTCCACATTAATATAATCATCTCAGTCATTGCCTAGCATGTCCGAGGTCGGATATCTAATTTAATAAGTAATTGCGTCAGTCAGTAACAATTAATCATTTTACTACTTTATACCTTGATTAACAACGAGACGTATTCATTATGATAAAGTAAGTACAAGATCAAGGTGAACATATGAATAAAAACGAAACCGAGTTAACGTGATTGCACGCAGCACTATGATTCTGTTAATTTAGAACGTTTTGCAGCCTAATAGAATAGACAGAGAAATAATTAGGAAAACTTTTAAAGGAGTCACAAGTGTTCTTTTAATAAACCGTTGCTTCACACAAATATTTCTCCTGTATCGTAGGTGCGTTTACAGATAGAAATCGCACATGCACAGACACCCAGATAGTCTTCTTCTCTCGTGTCAGCACGAGCTATACGAAAATAGCTCATGCTGTGGTGAAAAGATTAGCCAGTCAGCAAGGTTGGTAGCCGGGCTGACTCCCCAGGGTGCGCCAGACGTACTTAAGTATCGTCACTCGTAGATGCTCTTTTCATGCACCCCACCCAGATAGTATCTACTATTACCTAGTGCCTACTATTATCTAATCTAGTGCCTACTATTACCCAGATAGTAACAGTAGGCAATAGATCCCGTGAGGGGACGGGCTAGAATATATAACTTCCTCACCGCACGTTGAGAATACACGCGTGTTGTAAGATCTATACGGTCCACCTGGCTAGCTACCACCTGAACATTAAAGTCCGGCGCCAAGCAGTTTACTGTGTTCCGTCGTGTGTGTATGAGAGCCATAGGGGTACCGGGTAGTCGGTGGTGACCTCTCGCTTCCGGCCGTGGTTCTGTCCATGGTCGGGAGCGAGAGTGCGTGGGAAGCCGTCACCTCCTTTTGCGAGGTGGTGATGGCGACCAAGGAGGGAGCGGAGAGGGAGAGAGAGGCGACGGCCACTCTCCCTTCCCGCGCAAGACGCACCGGGCGCCGCCGGGGGGCGCGCGACGATCTCCGGCCACCCTAGTGTGTGGCCTGCGGGCGACGGGTTAGGGGACCCGTCGCCCGACCAGTAACAGGCCCGAGAAGGCGGCGCGCATGTGTTCCGTGCGCGCCTCTCAGGAGGACGTGGGGCAAGGCCCCACAGAAGGAGAGGTCCGCCAGGGGATGGCGGACCGAGGCCTGCCGGGGTTGCGATGCATGCAGCTGCGAATCCCGTGACCCCGGCCAAGGGTCAGGAGTAGGAACACCGTGGGTTTTTAGCCGGTAAGAGTCCGGCATAACCCTTCGCCTTCCCCAGGCGAAGGGTATCCATGAGGATTTTCCCACGATAAAAAAAAAAAAAAAAACGGGTACCGGGTAGGTATATGGGAATCCCTCTATATCTCTGTTACTTGGATCTTGTGCTCCATCTTAGACCCTGTCACCACCAAGTGGGACTGGGGTCAAACGCAATCAAGTCAAATAAAAAAATAAGAATTATTTATTTACAAGTACATTAAGAATATGTGTATTGTTAAAGTAAATTATAGATATTATTTTCAATTCGTTATAGGCGAAAACTACTCGTTTTGATTTTATTTAAAATGCAACATTAAATATCTTGAGAATGCTATTAAGACGGTTGTTACTACTCCGAGCCGAGTCGTCGGCCGCGTTACTCTAAATTACAAGTGTATTCAACTATTCATATTTTATAACATTTTCAAAACCCGTAAATCCCAGGAAAATCACCGCAATGACAGTTATTTATCAATTTAAATATCGCTTCACTTTAGCCATATAAATAACTGTTTTGTAAACGGTCCCTAACATTTCTTATTTTGATTGCAAAAGAGCACGCGAATCTAAACAGTCGTAACGACCGTACACATTAGATTTCGCGTGACAATCGGAAATAATATCAAATTCTATAAGTATGGCAATTGTATGAAAGCGTTCAGAAATCAGAACAAAATACTGTGTGAAGATCATCCATGTTAACTTGGAATTCAATTTGTAAAACAAGGTGTTGATGCATGTTTTGTAAAACATTCGAAGTGGGTTCAAGTTCAGTTGAGTCATAAAAAACAATTGCCAAGTACGTGTATAAATAACTGAATTTGATTACGACGATAAATCAAAATATTTTGTCGACCCAAATTGCGCTGTGGCTAAGCGACCGGCTTTTAGCGCTAATGATTTGATTTGGTCTGGGTAATCAGCTGTGAGTTTTGTAGCTGTAAAATGCATCCATAATAAATAATACTGTAGATAACATTGATTTAGAAACACACGGATCTCGAGTCAGCACTCAATAATGTCCGAATCGATTGTAGACTAAAACGCGAAAAAGATGACTAATTTACGTCAATAGGTGCAGTCGTATCTTCGTATGGTGAATAGCTTAGGCATTGTGATGACGACGGAGGATCTAAATTCGTTGGTAATAACTTTATATGGTGGTGTGCTTGGTGGCGCGCTCTGATGGTGTATGTAAACCCAGGACACTTTTTTAGTGTTTTTTTTTACTGGGAGACCCTTGATCCATGGGTTTTTTACGTAAAGGGTGTAGAACTAGAACATCATTATTAAAAAAAGTTCCAAGGAAATACCGTGTAGTAACAGCTATAAATAAGCAATATTTCAAGAGTAGTAGAGCTCCTTACGAGTTTTTCCGTGGAAGTACTACCTCCGCACGTATTTCTGCCGTTAAGCAGCATTGGAGTATTCCGGCACATGAGACTTTCCAACTTTGAGTCTAAGGTTGACAATGCATCAGCAATCCTCTTGGTGTTGCAGACGTATGTAGGCGGCGGTAGCCACATACTATCAGGTGGACCGTCGGCTTGTTTGCCAACCTATTAGGGATAGTCCATTAATCATGTGAGGCTCGAAAGGGGGGCGGGGGTCCGGAAAAAATCACGAAATATCACAAGGGGGGAGGGGGGGGTGTAATGAGATATCACGTGTATTTATTTCGTTGACCCTTATATGTCTGTCTGGACATTTTTATCACGGTGCTTAATTTCCCAGATTTAAATTAGATTATCCTCCGGTTTCGACAAGAAAATTACGGATTTCAAAGCATTTTTTTGACAACTCCGTACTCAAATACTACTTGAGTATTGTTTATCCCGAATTCTGAATTCAGAAACCGGAGGTTTATCTGTTTTAATCTGAATTTTGTTAAGATACATTGTACATAAATACACGTGATTTTGGGTAGGGGACGGAGGGTTAGTCTGAAACCTCACCACGTTTCACCAGGGGGGGGGGGGGGGGGAGTTGCTAAAAACATTACGTGATTAATGGATGACCCCTTACATGGGTAAAATCACCTATGGATATTCCCTTTTCCATAAACTCGCTTTTTCCACATACCTTTCGCTCACGGAAAACACAAATAAATCACTATCCAGCCAGTCAGCAAGGTATGGGAGACTTCCGTCCGAAATGTGCCATAGTTTTACTTCTTTAGTAATATACTGACCAAGTAATCGAAGCCGGCGCTTAGCAGTATGTTCTCCGCTGTAGGATGCCACTCGATGTATGCGACGCGTCGCTTGTGACCGTGTAGCTCCACCAGCCAGTCCGTCAGGTGCATGGAGAGACCGCCGTCCGGAATGTGCCATAGTTTTACCTGTAGAATATAAAAATACATTACACTACATTTCTTATTCTAAATTCGCCTCTAACAGGTCTGCTGGAAGAGATTTCTTTTAGAAATAAGCAGTGCCTTTGTACGCTGTATGCTCCTGATTTACTTATCTTTTATTAAGTGTTGTATGTACATAAATTATTAAAAAAATATAATTCATGTACAGGTTCATAATCAACTTAGTTCTCAACCTGTTTGATGTTCCTTTGGTATGAAAATATAATTTGTATTTGCCTAATATCTATTGTATTTATTGTATCTATATTTAATGTATTTACATGCAACCCCTAAAGACCTAAATACATACGGAAACATCGCCATAGATAAGCATCCGCGGAGCAGCCAATTAAGCACTCAATATTATTGATGTCACATTCTAAAATTCCTAATCAATATTTTAATGTGGTAATGTATGTCAATGATTGAAAACAACTTTTGTTTACTGTGTTCACTTTTGCATTCCTTTGTTATTGGAACGCAAAATGATATTAATCAAATGCATAATATTACAATACAAAACGATGCAGAATTTTAATTTTATCACCTGTTTACACGACATCAAACAAATGATGACGATAAACTATTCGAGACAATAGCTACTTCTGTTCGATAAGATAATAGAATCAATGCTCGTCAGTCATAAATGGCTACTTAATATAATAATATATTGACAACCAGGCTACACGCTTTCATATCAACAAAAACCAAGAAATTGTTGAAACGGAACATCCCGAGTAATAGGCATCAATTACCATGAACAAATGGCGGATATAAAAAAAACATTATGAAAAAAAAAATTGGCACAAACGAAATTACCGTGCAGTCATCGGAACACGACGCTATGATGTTATCGTTGAAAGGATTCCATTTTATGTCGAGCACGGGGCCTTTATGGCCCGTAACTCGGCTTGCGTTGAAGTCCAACCTGCCAGTCTGGAAAAGAAATAAAAACATTTGAATTTAGAAAATGTTTGTAAATATTGTGTTTATTACTAAGTCAATGTTATTAAGGGTCAAAATACAGTTCGATAGTTGCTTCCGGGAGCCGGATCCGACTATCTGATCGGATTCATGAAATACACATACGATTCTCGTGTCCGATTTTTACTGGACGATGACGACGCCCGGACGATGCTTACGATTCTGGCATACGATCCGGTACGTGTAATTCATGTTCAAACAAATGTATGACGCGGAGGCCTTCAGATAGTCTGATCAGACTATCGGAACCGACTATCGGAACCGACTATCGGAGACAAGTATCGGACGTGTATTTGGGTTCTAAGAGAAAATTATCATTTCTGTGCCTGTAGACAAATGGCAAACGATGATCGCTAGAGAATAGAAACGCCAATTAAATGTATGGAAATGACATAACAGATCACTTGACTGGTCGAAAGCTTATGTCAATCCAGTACATCTTTCTGTTCTCTAGCTATCATCGATTGCCATTTGTCTACAGGCATTGATCATTTGGTGGACCGAGGATGTGGTGAAGGTCGCGGGAATCTGCTGGATGTGAGAAGCACAGGACCGGTCTATGTGGCGATGCTTGGGGGAGGACTATGTCCAGCAGTGGACGTCTTTCGGCTGAATGATGATGATGATGAGAAATTTAATTAACCCAATGTTTTTAGTCTTTTTACTATTTACACGATTCAAGAAGCAATTTTGTCATTATTATTTATTTCAGTAAATGTTTAAGAAACTAGGTTCCGCTTTATAAACATATCATTTTACATCAGATAAAGTGACCGCTTTAACAAACAATTACGTTGCAACCGAACACTTGCATCAGACGTGCGACGTAGGAAGTGTTGTAACGTAGCAAAGATGCAATTTTGTTACATATGCACCAAAATGATACACATTTCTCACGCTATTAGCAATCACAACTCGTTTTCGGTTAGATTGCCGCTATTCGGTTACATAGCGGATGTTTCAATAACGCTTGTTCTACTACAAGTACTTTCGAACGCAATGAGGCGGATAATAGTAACTATCCTTCTAAAAATTAAAGTGTCAAGGTTTAAGAATACAGGATGTGCCTGTTTGAGGAGCTGGTTGTTTCGAATCATGCATCTATTAGAAAATAGATGAGATCACATATTTGATACTAGGGATTCAAGGAGGACAAAAAGAGTGGGTTGTTTTAAAAAAAAGTATGTAAATATTGTTTTAGTTTGGTTGTTGATGTTTAATATTATTTAAATGTACCAATTGTTATTATGAATTTGTATTCCTAATGATTATTATCCAATATTATAAATTGTTAACTCTCTACACGTGTTGATAATACCAAGTGAGACAGAGTCAATTTAAACAATTAGATACCACGGTAATTTTATACCAAGTTGGTATCTAACTGTAAGTGTAGAGAGGGACTTTGCACAGTAAAAAATAATTTGAAGTTTTTCGATGGTGTTAGAGCGATTACGCATTGCATCCGATCCGAATCCGTGAAAATACGTTCCGAAGTAGCCATAGAACTATTTGTATGGTAGTTTACGCACTACATCCGGCATCCGTCATCCGATTTCTATCCGTCATCCGTGAGTCTCCAATTCGGAAGAAATATTGTCGGACCGAAGTAGCCGTAGTAATGTTTGTATGAACGCTTTCGCACTACCTCGGATTCAAATCGGACGCCAAATGGATATGCCAAAGATGGCCCCTGAATTGTTTGAATTTGGATCAGAGATCGGAATAGTGCGTAAGCAACATCCGAATTCGGTCCGAGATTTTTACTCTAGATCGGTATTTTCACGGATTCGGATCGGATGCAGTGCGTAAAGCAATATCCGAATTCGGTCCGAGTTTTTTATATCCGTATTTTCACGGATTCGGATCGGATGCAGTGCGTAATCGCTCTTAAACAAAAGCGGGTTGAATTGACGGGAGGTAAACATAAGTAAAGTTCGTTTCAAAATCCCTAAGACAAAATTGACAGGCGCAAATGTGAAACTTGTTAATTCTAGGAACATTTTTTTCAAATTTGACGTTTCGCGCATGTCAATTCAGTCTCAGGGATTTTTAAACGAACTTTAAATAACATGAGCCCAATAAAAAACACCTTAAATGCTTTGATTATACCTTGGTTTATGGGTTTAATTAAGATCTATTTTTTATTGTTTTAGGATTAGAGTCAGGTAACCAATCAAATTGATTACAAGCTTGCTTGAGTATACATTTGTGTAGACACTGTCTGGGTACACAAAGCTTATGGGGACACAAACTAGGGCGGTTCAGGCACAATGCTAATAAAAGAAACGCAAACATTGGTGTTGGGCAAACGACGTATGACCGATGATGCCTAACAAGGGCAATGTACATATTTTTCCTACCCAAAACAAGAAACCTATGTATGTAAGTTAAAAGAATAATAAATGTTCTATTTCAAAATAATATACTAGGTGTAACATAAATAAGGTCCGTATTACAGAACGAAACTCAAGCACTGATCTCTCTTTAAAACTAGTTTTAAGTCGAGTTTTAATTTTAGAATGTTCCTCAAGCATAGATTCATTGATCATAGTTCAGCCGAGTGTTGCTTTATTCTAGATCATTACTCAGATGTAAATTAAGGTTTAAGCAGAGATTTGATCTGTGATCACGCAAGTGTGGTCGACACCGCGCTTGAGCAGAGATCTGCTTGTCAGTTTGTCAAATAATGTGCTGTTGAATTGGAGTTTATAAACAAAATGGATATTTTTGAAGAAATTGATTATTACGATGATTTATTTAACGATGATTCGAACAGAAGGTTGAACTTCAGCGTTCCTCTCAGATACCTCAGAGACGTGCAGGACCCATACAATTGTGACAACTTTAAGAAAAGGTACAGGTTTTCACAAAATGTGGTAAAATCTGTAATTCTACCATTAATTGACCAAGATCTGAGAAAACCATACAACGGTGGCCATCCCTTAACCCCTGAGTTACAGATTCTTGTGTGTTTACGTTTTTATGCGACAGCGTCATTTCAAGTATATCGACAACGATCATACTATTCAGACAAAATATAAAATATTTATTATTTTTTGCTTTTGGAAAATTTGCTTTTTTAAATAAAACTTATTTCTAAATAGAAACTGCTTTGTTAAAAATTATTTTCACTAATAATTTGGTTTTAAACTAAAATCTTATTTTGCGTGAATTGAAACAGAATTGGCGAAAAAAATAAAACGAAAACAGCCTGATGCATAGACAAGACATATTCTTTGCTTGAGGCGCGATTTGAATCTCGATTCAGCTGAGTGCAGTTTGATTACTGTTCTGGAATAAGACCGATCCTCAAGTACAGATTCTATGTTTAAACTATGATCAAGTGATTTAAGATCAAACTAGACTTGAGTAGCGTTGTGTAATACGGACCTTAGTGTACAACCTCTTAAGGGATCACTGTACTCATCATTATGAACAACTTTTACTATGGGACGAAACCTGAAATCGCAAAAAAAAACAGCTGTTCCCTACATTTTGACGAGTTATGCGAACATTAATCTGGGAACAGCTGATTTTTTTCCGCGATTTTAGTTTTGGTCCCATAGTAAAAGTTTCACTGTACTCAATGATGAGTACATCATCATCTGCCTAGCCTTTTCCCAACTATGTTGGGGTCGGCTTCCAGTCGAACTGGATGCAGCTGAATATCAGTATTTTACATGGAGCGACTGCCTATCAGACCTCCACAACCCAGTAACTGAGTAATACGATACTCTTGGTAAGACTGGTTGTCAGACTTTCTGGCTTCTGACCAACAGTAACGACTGTCAAAGATCTACAAATGACAGCCGGGACCAACGGCTTTACGTGCTTTCCGAGGCACGGAGGAAACTCGTTATGGTAAATGGTCACCCATCCACAGACCAACCTCGGCAAGCGTGGCTTAACCCGGAAGATCGGTCTATGCGGCTGTAATTATTTAGCCACGAGCTCCTCTATTTTACTTTAAATATTGTTAAATATTTTATATTGCTTGAAAACCATAGTAAGTTATTCTAAAGATTACGAGGCAATAAGAATGAGTTATATTAACTTAAATTTAAATAGAAATAAGATGCACTTCATGTCGATATTAACGCTACTTATTTATGAACAGTAGAGTAGGTTACACGCGTAAAATAACTTTGCCTCTCTGAAACCAGACTGAGCATTCTGTTCCTCACTTCAGAGGGGCAAAGTTATTTAGTACCGTTAAAATAGCTTTGTTGTTCTGAAAACAGGCGTTGAGCGTTCTGTACCTCACTTCAGAGAGGCAAACTTATTTTAAGCGTACTGTACAGTTTGTGTCGAAAAGGGGAAATGTTTTTTTAATGGTATATTTTTTTTATAATGTTCCTCATTGGGAATCTTCTCAATAAAAGTGTGCCTTAAACTTTGATGAAAAAAAATACAGCTTAAAGGTACAAGTCCGAGACGGGCTGCAAACCGCAAACTGCAGCCGCAGACCGCAAATCTCATTGGTTTGTATGAACCAGTAGTATCGCTTGCGGCTGCGGTCTGTGGTTGCAGTTTAGCAGTCATTGTCGGAATAACACTTTCAAGGTGTGCACCTTAAAGGCTCTATTCCGACGCCGACTTGCGGTCTGCGGATGCAGTCTGAAGTTTGCAGCCCATCTCGGACTTGTACCTTAAAAGTGCAAGCTGGCACTTTGTTACAGAAGTGAAGGTAAAGTGCACAATTTAAAATAATTTCACATTTTTTAATACTTACATGATCCAACGGCAGAACAAGGAACGCTCCACCACCAGCCACCTCCGTTACTATGGCAACAAACTTAGGATTGACAGCGCAGAAATTAGAATCGTGCGCATTCCTAGTGATCTTTATATTGTCATAGCAACGCTCTCGTTTGAAAGGCACGCCGTACACATGGCGGAATTTTGAGCTTCTCACACCACGGAACCATACCTGAAAAATGTGTCCCAGTGTGAGCTGTTGGGAAATAAAAAAGCAACAATCATTGCAAACCAAAGCATAAGAAATATAATACATATTTTTTCTATTATACTATAACGTTATTAAAAAATACTGTACATATCGCGAAAGTTAATTGATTACCTAATAACTTTAGTGGCTGCCACTTAAGTTGGCATAAGTGTAGTTCGCGTGACGGATTATGAAATGGTCAGTAGTTTCAAATGCAGAAACTAAACTGGATGTTGTTTAATCGTTATTTTATTTAAAGATATGAAGGAGGTAAACAGTAAAAACCCCTTTTAAAAAAAGAACCAATCCTGCTTTACTTATAATAGACATTGGTGCCGATTCTGTTATGGACAAACTAAAGTTAATTTAGGCTATTGTGCCATCTTTTTCACTCTAATAAAATAAGAAAGAGACATACGTAAACTAGAGCTGTCAAATTTAGTTGAACTAAAAGTTCCTTTAGACGACATTTAAAACGTGTCGACTAAAAACACGGTGAAGTACAAGGCGTAAACTAATTTGACATCTCTAACTTGGTTGTTGTCTATCACCGTCCTTTTCTCGCGCTATCTGTTAGTAAAAAAAAGCAATTCTCTAATTTTAATTTAGTTGGTGAACAAGAGAATCGGCACCATAGGCCACTTATTGGCGACAAATACACAAGACCACGCCGACCACGCTCCCCTCCTAAAATTGCAATACTGAACTTTGTTATTAGTATAAATAAATATACTTCGGGAATGAAGAAGTAACAGCTAGCTATAGATAAATGATTTCGTCATTCAGTTGTGAGAGCAACAGCGACATCATTATCTGCTTGTTATTTACGCCTCCCGTGACTATCCGTTTATGAACGGTCATCATCGCTTATAATCTTTATAGCATAGAACTTTTTTCAAACTAGTAATCAGAGAAAAATATCGCGTATTCGAAAAAGGAACATGGCCACTAAAATTATTTAAAAAAAGGTTAAAAAGAGATTTTTTCGAACCAATAACAGAAATATATCGCCTATTCGATTCGAAAAAGGAAATGTAAGGCCATTAAAAGAATTTAAAATAAAAAAAGTGATGCCTAAATTTTTTCATAATAATTACAAGTGAAATGTAAAACAAAACACGTAAAATAAAACAAACTGGAGTTTAAATGCCACTTAGGTAATCAACTTTTTTAACAAAACACTTAATTTGAACAAATGAAAGTGACAGTATTTTTTGTTTAGTTTGGCACTTACATTTGTACACTTGCTAATTGTAGCCATTACAGACATTTACAAAAATGACTTGCACGCAAGAAGAGAAAATATATACTAATATTAAAATGTAATATTCGATTAATCTACCGAATTGGCAATAAACAAATGTTTTCCGTTACATTTGTAAAATCTTAATGTTGAATCAAATTATAAATTCACCGTATGTCGAATGATAGATCTTACTCAGTTCGTTAAAAAAACCTATTAACGACTTATTATGCGTCAATTTCTCTCATTTCACTACGGCTTTTATGACCAATTGTTTGAAATTCTTGCAATAAATTAAGTAGCAGTTAAATTGAAAAAAAAAATGATTAAACAGACATTGCAACAAGAATCCAAAAAATAATAAATATACTTAATCAAAATTATTTATAACAAAATAAAATGTGGTCACGTAACGTAGCCCAGTAATGAAACAACTTCAGATCTTTCCATTCTAGAGCCTAAATGAAACAATCTCGAGTGTAAACGTTTAATAAAATTGTAGTATATGATGCGTCGAGAGAAGTGCCGCGGAAATTAAGACCAATCACCATAATTGCGTAACGGATTATTAATATCAACTCTTATACGCACGCTCCACTTTTATAACTGGAGCAATGAGCTTAAATGTTAATAACTCATTTATTATAAAGCCATTGTGCTGTGATCAAGTTATAGTATAGGATGCTGTGTCTAAAAGCAATATATCTGTCTATACAACGTTAGTCGGAAAGGGGGTACTAATCCGAAAGGGTATTAAAGTACCCATGATAATGACTAACTTTTGTTCTACAACTTTCCCCAAAAGTTAATAGTTATTTTGAACCCGTTAAGTGACGATTTTCCATACAAACTTTCATTCCCTATTTAACTACCTTAGGGGTTGAATTTAGAAAAATCCTTCCTTATTCCTTGTCTACATTATAAAGGGAACCTCTGTGCAAAATTTCAGCTTTCTAGGTCCAAGGGTTTGGGCTAAAATCTATCTATCCTCAGCTATGATCAGCTGTGTTCACATTTTAGGTCATACCTATCTGGGGTCACTGATTAGAAGCTCCATTTTCTAAATTCGTGACTAAAGATGGGATGAATTTTTTTCAAAATAAACTAAGATAACTTCATTAGTAGGTAGCCCCTTTCCGACTTACCTTGTATAAATAAAAATTAAATGCTTTTCTTTGGTAAGCGCATCACTTGAGAACGGTTGGATCGATTTGGCTTTTTTTTTAAATATTATTTTTTTGCCCGAATTAGACTTATACAGAAAGAAAAATTGTAAAAGTTGCACGGAAAATTGGTAAATTCGGGAAAAACTGAAGGTTTTTTTTTTCTATGGGATTTTTGTATGAACTCAAGAAAACAAGGATAACAAAAAAATTAGAAAGGACGTCTGTCGGGTCAGCTAATTTATTATAAATATTTATATTTTTTGTTATTTTATAATTATTTTAAATAATATTGTATTGTTCAGCAATTATTTTTCTGTGTCCAGAATATTACATCTCAATTACCTACGTTAAGACTGACGTTTTAATAATGATCCATTGTCACACATCTGCTTAAGTACTTGAATTTATATTACGCATAGGTATGCGCACATTAAGTCTTGTTTAACGGCGTAGTCATTCACGTATACAAGCTAAACAAAGATCACGCTAACGAATGAACTTGGTTTAATGGTCCAAGCTGGCGGATAGGCTGGTGAGAATGGCTCTCCAGGGCTGGCAGGTTAATACTGAATACCTGACAACCCTATTACTATCACAAGCCAAACACGAGAGGGTAAACAAATAACTACAACAAGTACCAATCCATTTCCCATCTTCGAAGTCTCACGATCGCATTAATTTTTATTCCAAAATCAGCATGAAAAAGCATTCCATGTATTTAGAAATACATGGTCTTACATAAAATTAAAATGTGCAATGAAAAAAAACAATACCTGTGAATTAGTCATGATGTCTCCACGCTACTGGTGCAATATCAATGCATGCACTACATAGAGGCACACTCCAAAACTATACAGTTCTGTGCATTTTACATACAATAATCGTATACACAAATAACATAAAAATCAGCTGCCCACAACATGATGCACTGTACCTTAACACTGAAAGTTGCAAAGAAACAAAAAGGATGCATTAAAACAACATAATAAAAAATAAACAAAATGTGCAAATAGAATAATACTGAGATGGTCACTACAGTCGTGTACACCTGTGCTAGGTCGGTACCACTACCAAATGATAGTTCGAATAGATAAAGTTAACGGCAGAGACGCGTGTCTTGAAAGGCGCGAGAAAAAAAAGTGAAAAGACACTCGTTACAAAGTCGTTGTCGCCGTCGATTCTCAGAGAAATTCAAATTCATTATACTCGATAGAACATCAATTAAATAATACGATCGATGATGCAACTTTGTTATATAATATGTCTGTATGTAAATTAAAAGGCATTTAGGAAAGTTTACACACCACTCTAGCAAAACTAAAATTAAATATAATTTTTTATATCACCATAACTTTATCTTTTTTTTACTCACATACACAATATGATAAATTATATTTATCGTGAATATATTGATATTTCCTCTTTGTAGAGATTAATTAAAATGATAACTCACATAAAGCTTTACCAAGCCAAACACAGTAAGTGGTACAATTAAGCAGTATGACTCAAACAAAATATTTAGCAATAATGTAACACTTTCAACCGAGTACATTCAAAAGATAAGGATGTTACATGATAATCAGCGAAGCACAACAAAAAGAATGACTACAGTGAACTAACCACCGCAAGAAGTGTACTACCTTACAATTATGTCATTATTGAAGTGTGATTTTATTTTGATAGTGATGTCATTAGTTGGTAAACATCATTGATTGCAAGGATGTTTACTTAGTATGATTTCCTTGATGCTTATAAATAAAATGTTTTAGTCAGGTGTGTACATTTCAGACTTCAATATTGTATCATTGCTTTCAAGTGTGATTGAATCAAATTGTGAGTGTTTAGCATTAAACTTTGATAGGTTGAGCTCAATATACAATGTGTTCGGTTATGGACTAGCGAAATTCTAGGTACTTGTATAGCAACTATCCTAGTACACAAATACACTACACATTAGGGTCCAATCCATTTCCCCGCTATTTGGCAGCCATTTTGCCTTTTTGTTGAGATATTCTCTATCTTAAAGTTATGAAAATGTGAACCTATTGTATCGTAATGTAAACGATAGACAATATTGTTGCCCTCCGAATAAGCCTACTTTTATCTCAGTAGGACCAAAACTTTGAGAGATATGACTTTTTTTGTATACACGTTCCGAATATCTCAACAAAAAAATGGAAGTGAATTGGACCCTAACCCTGGTGTATTTGTGTAGGTACTACGTGGGCCACACTGAAAGTTTCTGGAATGGACTTGCGTTAAAGATATTAAAAAAGTAATTGCTATTTAAAAAAACATAACCCTTTGGCTGTAGAATACAGTTTAAGTTTTACGTGTTGTGTCATTTGTTTTTTTCTTTGTGGCGCCAATTTGAAAATTGCGTGTTGACCTTAAAATGGATTTAAGTCGAGAAAATTTTCGATGTATAATTTTCTATGACTTTCGCTGTGGTTTAAGTCAACATAAAAAGTTGCCAAAGACTTAAATTAGCATTTGGTGATGAAGCTCGTCGAATCTCGTAGCTCTGTGTTATTCTGGTATAATGATTTCAAACGTGGACGTATTCATCTCCAAGATGATTTTCGTGAAGGTCGGTCGGCGACAGCGGTAACAGAAACTAACATTGATACTGCACGACAACTAATTCAATTAGATAAAAATATTACATGTCAGCAAATTCGTACATCATTGAACATTGCTATGATAAAAGTTCAAAATATTCTGCAAGTACATCTGAACGTTCAGAAGCGTTCTTCGAGATGGATACCGCATATTTTAACGAAAGTTCAAAAACGACAGCGAGTAGTGGTGTGATAAAAAAATTCCAATGGTTTCAAAGATTGAAAAAGTGTATAAATTGTCTGGGAAAATACTTTGAAAAACAGTGAACACAATATAAACATTACAAGTGTTTTACTTTATGAGAATCCAGAAACTTTCAGTGTGACCTATGTAGAATAGTTGCTATACAGCGTGGAAGGGACATCGTAACACAAACTTCGTGAAAAGGTTCCTCATAAAGCCTTAAATTAATTTACGTAAGTCATTAATATCACAAATGATAGGTTACAGATGTTGTCATTTTTAAGCGCGCAATGTACTGCGAATGCAAACAACGAGTCACAATCACAACCGCAAGCCATTACTCCGCTAACGCGGTACCGGTGCGCGGCGCGGCGCGGCGGCCGTACAGTAAGTACAGTGCCTACACGCATACGCACGCACACATCACAAGTCTGAGTTCGGCACGGAGTCGCGTTGCCGCACAACGCTTTTGTAAACGTGAAAAGTAGCATACCTACGTTTACACTACTGATAAAGAAATCACCTAACAAACACATTGATAAACCGAACTTGAAATTTAGTTCAATTGACTGATTGCTTACAACAAAAAACAAAACATTGCTCGTTCGCTCATAAAATAACATAAGTAGGTACCTACCTAATGATTCCGATGAGGTACCTACCTACCTACATGGCAATTAGTTGCAAACAAATTAACACTCACCTTAATCTCTCTTATTAGGAGTAAGGGACTCCTAATAAGATAGGGTTCAAAGTGGCCGCCACCAACTTGCTCACAAATCCTAGCGCGGCGCAGAGTTTCAGCGTGGACACGGGGCAATAAGGTGGGGTCTCGGACATACTCCGCACGGAGCGTCGCAAGCGATCTCGCATTTCTGCTGCCGTATTGCACTCCGTAACAAAGTCCCTATCTTGACCCCACAGACAAAAATCTAGTGGGGTCAAGTCTGGTGATCGCGCTGGCCAGGGTTGTGGATCGAACCTCCCAATCTACTGGTCACCAAAAGTCGCTGTAAGGTGTAAGGCTGTCGCACTGGAAGAGTCACGTGTGGGGGAGCGCCATCGTGTTGGTACCACGCATCCCGGAAGTGGGCCACCGGCATCTCTCTAGTTACGGGCACTAAACGTATGGTTACGACTGTTACGTATCCGAGGCATTTTCGTTCAAAACACACACAGTACAACACAGACAAAAAAACAACTCTACTGATAATAACTAATACGCTCAAATCCAAAATCACGAAAAACAACACAACCGTTTACAATGAGCGCAAATCGGAAACTGATCAAAAATCGGCGAAATTCAAAATTTTACTTCCTTTACAATTTCGCCGACAAGCCGCCATAGACTCGTAGGCACCTAGATCATGCACAGACCAATAAAATGATAGACTGTGCCAACGCATTAAGTTGTACTGACAAAATAAATTGCGAAAATGGATAGGGTTAAAATTTACTAAAGATCAGATTACATCGGTTAAACAAAGGTGTTAATGCAAAAACAAATGTTTATAACAAAAATTGCCTAAAAAAAAGGTTAATTACTAAAAAAAACTTATTTTTTTACATTCAATTTATTAAAATTGATAACAGTATTGGACATACTATCAGAGATCATTAATAATCCCAGATAAAAAGTCTAAATAAAAGTAGTCAATCTGATATTAATTTACGTAATAACGCATCTGTTAGATTCATAGGCACTGGCCGCTATAGCTTTGTCGATACCGCGCGTCGGCGCAGCGGCATGTCGGCTTCTTTGAGTGAGCGCGCGCTCAGTGAGTAGTGCCTACACTGCCTACTTTGTTGCACTCACTTACTTTGTTGCGATAACCTCGGTTCGTGAACTTTACCAAAACAGCTGATCGGGAGCACTTTTTAAGTTTGATTTTCATTGCTGTTTTACGTGAAAATTGTGAAATAATTCTTTTTTTCTTTTTTATCGCATTGGGATGGAAAACAATAATGATTTTATACACTATAAATTAAAAAAAACTGCAAAAAAAATCGTAAAAATTAAGAAAAAAGCGACGAAAAATTCCAACGCTGGGGGGTTCAGAATCATGTACTGGATCCATGGTACACGTATACGTTACGATGTCCCTTCCACCCGGTATAAGTAACTAAAATATATCCATAACCGGACATATTGTATACTGTAGGTACTCTTTGGTTGAGCTGATTGAGTTGTTGTATGTGTTAAAAATATTATTACAACAATAATATGAGTCGCTTTTGTATTTTTTTAATCTTTTACTTAGTGTAATGTGTAGAACTACATGATATTTTGTTTGTGATTTAATACCCAAGTTAAATAGAGTAAGGGACAGTTCACGTTACAGCGCCAAGAGCACGGGCGAGCGAAACAAGTTCAATGTAAAATAAGACCTATTTAAATACAGGAAGAGAATATAATACGAGAGCACTTGACGACGGGTACCGCCGCGCCGTTCACCCCGATAATTCAGCCCTCATCAAGCTGTCTCCCCCCCCCTATGTCCACGCCAGCAACGCCCTAAGCCGAGGTCCGAGTCCCACTAGGGGTCGCCCTTAGTGCTGTTGTTGCAGGTAGTCATGATGTTAGTGTAGTACAAGTAATTAGCTTAGGTTAAGTATTTTACTTCCCCCCATTGGCTGGAGACCCTTCAGGTCTCGCCAATAACTGCCCGGTTACGTAGAAACCGTCCCCTAGGACGACCTACTGCAGTCCAATAGAAAAAAAAAAAAAAAAAAAAACCGCCGCGCCGCTCTTCAACGTGATCTCGTATTCTACTCTCTATGCATATATTAATGTTTTAGTTTCCATTGGACTTATTGCGCCTGTCCTTGCCCATGCCGTCGTATTGTAAATAGTCCCTAATAATCAGCACTAAAGCACTTGGTAATTAAAACCTACTTGAAATACTTGAGGATAAATGTTAAAATATTGCATTATGCTTTAATATACAGGGTGAAATTGTAAACTGTCGACAAACCGAAATGGGAGATTGTACTCATCACTATGAACAACTTTTACTATGGGACCAAACATGAAATCGCAAAAAAAAACAGCTGTTCCCTACATTTATGTTCGCATAACTCATCAAAATGTAGGGAACAGCAGATTTTTTTTCGCGATTTCAGATTTTTTCTCATAGTAAAAGTTGTCCATAGTGATAGAGTACAATCTCCCATTTCGGTTTGTCGACTGTCTACAATTTCAGCCTGTATTATTCAGTAGACACTAGCATATTTAAAAAAGTGTTATATTTTATACTGCACTATTTAGGGACTTTTTCCCATCAAAGCATGTCAGTCACTCTTCCCTTGATAAAGTTAAAGATCTTTCACTCTGAGATGAACATAGAAAGTTAATTACCTACTTTTTCGTATAACTACCTATGTTTAACCAAACTCTTGATGGCTGCCTGGGAATGGTGCCTACATAATTTGAATCACAAACTATTGTTATCTAAAAATAATTATTATCTCAAGTTCCATCGTACCTTTACATGGGAAAGTTATGTTGCCTCGTCAGGGATTTACATAAAGGTGTTTTATCTGATTGATATGAAACCACTTTTAGATAAGCTGTTGAGTCAGATGTTACTATAGATCATACTTTAATATCCATAGGAATATATTACTAAATTGGGACTAAAATTATAACTGAAGGCATATTTTTTTATTCATTATCTCTTTCATTATAAGGGAAAAGGGTTAATATTGCTCTAAGTAAATAATAAAAGGGATGGATATCCTGTATGTACCGCATGCAGGATAAGATAAAGCTAGGAACAAATGAAAGGGAAGATATCAATAATTCAGTTTTTTTTTGTTTCTTTACTTTTTATAAAAAAACTCATTTGAAAGTTAGATATATGATGTCATTTTTTTTAATGTTTTCTTTCAATCTCGACAATGACTTAACTTTTTTTCTGACCTCTTTGATCATCCATTAATTGATGTTGAGTTTGGTCACACCTGTATATTTTTTTATAATTTAGTACCTCAGGATATTATGTTCTACTAATTATTATTTGGAACATCTGTGTACATTTGACTGCAATAAAGATTATAAATTGAGTGTAAATTTCAAAATTCAATAATACAGCTTTCTACTGTCTACAAAAATATGTTAATGTATGATAAGTTTTATGTAAATCTGATAATACATAAATGTGTGTCTAATGTGATAGCAATATGCAACATATGTTCCACTCAATAAAATGCTAAATCACATTGTTCACTTTCAATCTTCAATTATTACAAGGAGAAAGCTATGGTGAAAATATGTATAAGTTTATAGTCAATAGACAAGGTGTAACAAATAACGCACATCCTCTTAAGGGATCACTGCACTCATCATTATGAACAACTTTTACTTTGGGAAAAAACATGATATCACAAAAAAAAATCTGCTGTTCCCTACATTTTGACGAGTTATGCAAACATAAATGTAGGGAACAGCAGATTTTTTTTCGCGATTACAGGTTTGTTCCCATAGTAAAAGTTGTTCATAATGATGAGTACTGCAACCCCTTAAGAGGTTGTGCGTTATTTATGTTACACCTTGTATATGTATACATAATGCATATTGTATAGTAGACGTCTACATTAAACAATAGAAACATTATTAATTGTACTGCAATATAATTGAAGACTGAATAGCTTATTGCTTTTTCTATAAACCTCTTTGGTGATGTTTGATGTGTAAATAGAAACCTACTAACTCTAAATTGAAATGCATCTAACTTTGTTTTATTAATCTGAATACATCTAAACTGAAACAAATTATTGTTTTAGTCTGTGAATTGGGATACTATTTCCTTAAGCAGTCTTTGTAGATTCATTCTATCCTATCGAAGTTCAGTGTTGTGACTTTTATATCTTTGACATAGGGTTCAATTTTGAATGATTTGTAGGACTTTGTGAGATAGAATACCTATTTAACTTTGGTCTGTTTAGAGTTACAGAGGTTGGGTGATTAAGTAAGTATAATATGAACTTAAATCACAAAATAACTGGAAATGTTAAACAGTTATGTCATTATATTAATAGTGCCACAAAAAGCACATCTAGTTAAAACTAAATTCTTTGGTTGTATTGAAAGCACTTTCATAAATCTTTTATAACTTTGTTTGAACAAGTTGCACTCTGTTTAAGCAGATGTTTCTTTCAAAAACCATGTGGCAAGTGTTTTATATTTTTTACAATAGAAATCTTTGTGCATGTGTAAAGTTACGATGTAAATCGAAGGCAAACCGTAGAAATACTTTGTGAGAAAGTGTTGTAAAAACTACATAACATGCTGATATAATTATTCTGTTATGTTGCTTGTGTTTTTTATTCGTGCATGTTGTACTAATTAGCTAACGTGAAAAAATAATAATGTGTGTCTTTCAATAAAACAAAGGAACTACACTAAAGTCATCAAATCAAATTTCGAACGTAAAACACCACAAGTAAGTACATAGCGTTCATAGCGAAATTCTGCGAAATCCTAATGGACTGAGACTAGATCGATACTATCGACACGGCAATGCCTTCTATTAAGTAATAATATATTAATAACTTATCTTACCTTAGCGGCAGGTTTGTTGCAAGCTCTTACATCCACAAGAGTACTCTTACCGGGACTCTTTTCAACAATGTTTATTATTTCTAAACAATTGGTTTCTCTTATCGACTCATCTTTTACTGGAGGCATATCCTTTTCACAATTTAACGGCACAGTTTTTAATTACCTTTTTGTTAATATTACAAATTCAATACGATTCGTTAACCGTAAATTAAAAACAAAGTAGAATTTAGCCTAATCTCTTTCAATCAAGTGAAAATCGAAGACAAGCGAACGAACGAAATAACGAATGATACTTTAAATTGGTGTAGCCAACATAGTTTTTTTTTCTCCCTAAGACTGATTCAATGAATCAAAAATCCCCTAAATCTAGCTAAAATAAACTAAAACTCCCTTAACTTAATAATTTATTCTCTTTACTCTAAAATATAGATTCCGTTATTCTTAATTTATGGAATTTGCTTTAAAATCACCTACAAATACAATATTTATTTATTTATTAATGTTTTTGCTGTCAATGATGCTGTGTACACTTTATAAAACAAGGTCTTTTTTATCTAAGAACTTGAGCATACAACCAAATTAAAATCATTACAAAAAGTTTAAAAATTATTTAAGTACTCTATAGATATAACCAATAGTGTGGCCAATTTAGCGACTTAGGGTCATAATATGACCTAAGTCGCTATATTGGATTGAATATTATTCAAACCAAAAGAACCAGTTATTCACAAACAGGTGTTTAAACAATAGGGGTGACCAATTTAAACGGTTGTCTTTTTTACGGTTATTAAGAAATTTGTAAAAAACAACAACAAAATTATGCTGAGTCTACCTGTCAGTGATTATACACTGTTGTTTATCTATTTTTGCTTGTTTCTTATGTCCATAACCAGTGTAAACAATTGTTGGTAAACAAATAAAATTAAAAATAAAATAACTTAATCGTGTAAGGGGTGATTCTATCATTGCAGTTATAGCCAATATCAGGTCAGGATTGCGAGCAAGTTAAATATTGTAAATAAAACCAACATAGACTCTGCACCACTGAGAGTAGGTACTTGTATTTGGGTTAGTGTTAGTAACATGAACTAGATCACAATAAAATAATTTGCACAATTATTACAAGATCATAAAACAAGGACAAGCTAGTCAGATATAAAAGGTCAGACTTCTTCAGCTGGTCAACACAGAATGCTCCGCTTCGTCGAATAACTTCCGCCTTTATAATATCGGGTACATGGATCCATATCAACGACTACATTTACCTTCCTTTGTCAATAGTGCCCAGTACTCGTACTAGCGTTAACAAATTTAATATCATTCATTCAGTATTTCGTTCCCTATGCGTTCGGTTTTGAAATCGATGATAAGATAGGAGTTATGATAATTAAAATTCGGCGTTTTCATAAGTTATTTGCTCGAAAATATTTTAAACAGTGTCTTGCGTGTATTGCGTGCGCAAAGATCCAACCAATCCAACTCTTGTTGGAACTAAAATGATGAACTCGTACCGTGGTCAAACATAGTCTCCATTCATATAGGTGACCGTTTGTGCCTTGTATGCGCAGTCAAGTGTCTTTATTTTCTTTGACCCTAAACAGATTTTTGTAAACTCGTAACATTTTTGTTACGAGTTTACAAACAAAAATGTTACGAGTTTACAAAAATCTGTTTAGGGGTCATCCCCTAAAATTTTTGACCTGCTAAAAATCCCCTTTGCAGATTCTTCACACCTAAATTTAGGGAGAACATTCCTACGTTGGCTACACTGATGACGAATGAATGAAACGTTTATTTTTTTAAATTCTTTAACGGCCGTGGATACAGGTCCTTCAGGCCTCACTTAGGTAAGTAATTGTTTTCTATTATTTTTTAGGTAATGAAATGCTGGTGTACATTTCATTGCTTCTTGGAGTTTCTGGCGACAAATCTATCCAGTTACTTTACACAGGGAGGTACTACGAGGTAGCCTGGTCACTCTCTGTGTAAGCGATTATTTCATTTTATTATTCCACTTCACTAATGCAGACACTAATGCACAAACTGTACACTAATTTGTTTGTTTACCTTTTTACGTGATATTATAAAGTTAGAAAGGGGGTGCATGAAAAGAGCCTCCACGAGTGACGATACTTAAGTGCGTCCGGCGGACCGTGGGCAGTCAGCCTCGCTACCAACCTTGCTGACTGGCTAATCTTTTCACCACAGCATGAGCTATTTTCATAAAGCTCATGCTGACACGAGAGAAGAAGAAGATGAAGTTAGAACGGGGAAATTTGGTGGACGGTGTTAGATATGACAGTGGTCGGATTACGGCAGACAGTAATTTCGCGGACGGTAATATGGCAAGCAGCAGATTTGAAACTACTTGTTACTTCATAACAAATCTAATTTTATAAACGTGAATTTTAAGTACACTTCTTTTCATAAGCTAGGTATGTCTGAATAAACTAAAATGACGGTCCTCAGGAGGTTTACTACTCAGGAGGTTACTATTTAATTTATTGTCTTGAACATAAAAAATATGCCAAGTATTATTTTGTTGTAGGTATAAGCCCCAATATCATTTTAAGTCGTGATGGAAAGTTAGGACTTTAAATTATAATTATACGTAGTACCTACATATTACTATGGTGGAAAATAGGCTAGTAGCTCTACTTATTAGAATTTCAATAGGCCACAAATTCAGAGAAAAAATTATTGAAAAACATTGACGAATTAATTTTTTTGCATGGATCTTTGTTGGTTTCTTATTCCTGTAAATTTTGACTGAAACCGTAGGATTATATGGGGCTCATAATGTCACATTTATGACTGGATGCGCAGTTCACGTGCAGGGCCGTCTTAGGCCATTCAGGGTCCCCTGGGCACACAGAGTTTGGGGCCCTTTTAGAAACAGAAAGCCAATAAAAGTTCGCAGCAATTTGTCTTATAAAGGGAACTTTTGCCGAGCATACTTTTTCGGAGCATAATTTGCTGAGCAACCCTATAGTCTAGGTGCTTTGTTATTGATGTAGGTACTGAACTAAGAAACTAATGTGTTCTTTAAATTGATTTATTGGGTGGGGTGAAAAATAAGTACATAGGCTCGAGGTTTCGTCATTTGGGGGCCCCCATCAAGCCGGGTCCTGGGCTCGTGCCCTACGTGCCGTTTATGGTAAAGATGGCATTGTCCACATGCAGTTATGAATACGAATATGAAGCAACATAAACAGGCGCGGATTTGATAGGTACGTTGGCTGCCCTAGGCCAATGAAATATTACCGCCCCCTATTCGCTGTAAATCACGAAAAATTAAATGAATTAGGTATAGGAATTAAATTGAAATAAAAACAACGAAACTCAATAAGTATATAATATGATGAAGTTATTTCAATCAGTGTTTCAAATACTGATGATTACCATTTCTATTTGTAAGTAACAATGAATCGTTATTCACAAATTGAGTTGAGTTGGCGGATATGTTCAGAGAAGGAAAGATTAATAAAAAAAAAAAATTGCCACCCTAGATCCGGGCCTACCTGGCTTATAGGGAGATCCGCCCCTGAACATAAAAATTATGAATCACCAAATGTGACGTTATTAGCCCATTTGGCCAATAAAATCTAAAGATCTCTTCGTCTGGTATGAATAATCAACTATAAAATGTCACGAACACCAGAAGTAGAAGACAATTAAATCGTATCCTCAAAGCAACAATGACGAAAATTGGTTGAAAAGGCATTCTTAGACAGTGAGTTGACAATCCATCAAACATTAGGGTATGTAAGGGTGTTGGGTGAAAACGTATTGTTAATTAAATAACTAGTGTCATTTACAAGGGCCGTGGTTGTCATTTTCCGTTACCATCTGTGGTTACTGTTTATCTCCCATAGAAGTAGGTAACGTTCTATTATAAAATCCTTGTTACGGGAAATGCACGTAGGTACTAGGTACAGGAAAATAATTGGGTCTTTTCCTGCAGTACGTAGGTACTTTACCCGTTGAGGGTATGAAGGCGATTTAAAAAATAACACTCAATTTACGAAAGAATGCGTATGTTCTTGACTATTAGCCAAAATGGCAAGACAAAGTAATGATACATTATAGTGGGATCTCTTACAATTAACATGAATTGTCAGCCTAGTAAGACGACGTTAATATTAAATTTATTCGGAGACCTAGTTTGGATGCGAATAAAATTCAGGAAAAATTACGAACATTGGAGAGCACCAGCTTCCGCCGCTACTCACTTGCACTTCGTTCTCCTTATTACTCATCAACAAACTTTCAGCTCAGAACAAGTACGAGTAGCAGCGTCCCTGATGCTAGACTCTAAGGCCCGGACTAAACTAAAGCGGAAATGTACGGAGATGTCTCGATCAACCAATAGAATTGCGTTATTTTCAAATCTCTCCGCTCAGCTTCAACTCAAAACGAATTCCTATTGGTTGTTTACGAGGCGTCTCTGCACATCTCCGCTTTGGTGGAGTCCGGGCCTAAATGGACTATGACAAACGGAATAAGGTAAGTTAAGTACAAGAAGTACAACAGTGGACTTACTGCCATTTATAATAACCTGTCTATCGCCGGATTACCTACCAGAGATAGAAATTTGACATTACTTCCATAGATTTTTTGTCAAATTTCTATCTCTAGTGGGGCAGACCGTCGAACAGGTTTCCCTGTTTTTTTCTTACAAAATATTTATGTAATATTTAGGTATTTTCGTTATGTGCTTATGAATATTGGAGTCATGGGATGTTTTTGCACACGGGCTGGTTTGCATTTATAGCTTAGCACTCGTTTATGGAGACGCGGGATCAGCCGCGTACGTCGCAGTGTTTTCTACAACAAAACGCGCGAAAAACGCTTCTCCATAAACACTTTAATAAATCTGCACAATTAATTGTATATGAATAATCCTCTTTACGCCCTGCATTACGTTCCTCGCTAAATTCGGCATTCCCATAAACGAGGCCTTAAAGCAGGTTTATACGAGCCCAGTGATGCGACAGTACAGTAAGTCAGTTCAGCGCTGACTTGCAACTGTGCTCGTGTAGACACTAGTGTCAACCCAGTCCAGTGCTGACTTTGCGCCCTCAAGTCAGTCCAGTTGACTAACTTACCTGTCTATTTTCGGGCCCAGCAACTTCCCCCGCCACGCCATGCAAGTCAGACCAGTGCGTCTACCTGAACCCAGTGGCTGGGTTCGAAATTCCGAATCACTGCCATCGTATAAACCAGACTTTAGGAATAAGATTTCAGCGCATGAATTTGTTTCAGAGAAGAAATTATTTCAGAAGTGTTTTTGCCCATAAATAAACAAGTGATGTAGGTATTTAAATAAATTAGTTAGGTATTGTAATACAAGGAGACGTCACGAAACGTGGAGATAATGTAGGTAGTTAAGTTAGTGTTTTTTCCTTCACTTTACCTTGAATGAATTCACTAGTCCGTATAGTTGATTGGCGAGTAGGATCAAGAAGTAATTGAAGGATAGGATTCATTCAATTGTGTGAAGTGTAGGTGTCTGTGTTTGTTGCTAGAGTGTGAATTATGATGATGGACGAGCGTTGACTTCAATAACAAAAGGTGAATTACGAATAAAGTGGCACAACCCGCATGACACAACGATTGTTGTAGATTATCGTAGTTGTAAATATTTTGTAGGTACAGGTACTATAAATCGTTTTCGTAATTACAATGTTCTGATAAATGAATTTTTAATTTTATACGAAAATCTACCTTTAGAATTAGTATATTTTTAAGTTAAAAATATTTGTTATACCTACTAATAGTAAGTAGGTATAATTAAATGGTTTAACTACTAGACTACTAAAATTTGTTTTGTTAAAATAAACTATCCGTAATGATTAAACGATTATGCTCGTGTGCCAAAAATATACAATGCTGAGTGCATTATTACGCATAATTTCAGTAAAAAATCGAACCGATCTCAGTGTTTTGCACACGAATGAATGTCGTTCATGTGCTCAGTAAACCGGTCGTCGCCGATATAATAAAGGCAGGGCGATAACCCAGCGATTCAGTTAGAGTAGACGTACAGCGCGAGCCCTGCGAGCGAGACAGTGCCGTTTGATAAGTCGGAAAAATTACTTGTGTAGTTGTTGCTTAAATAAAAAAAGAAAAACAAAATGCCGAAGATTCACAACTTTGGTGCTGGCCCGGCTAAATTGCCTGAAGAAGTAAGTACTTACTACAATTGTTTATTCTTTATAATGGATTTAAAAACCCCAAATTCCTAATGTAACGTGGTTAGTTACACATTACATATGTTACAAAATTTATGTTTGCTTTATCAGGTATACGAAATCATAAGGAATGAATTAACAAACTTTGATGGTTCTGGTATAAGTTTACTTGAGACAAGCCATCGATCAAAAGGATATATGCAATTTAATACAGAAGTACAAAATGTTGTGAGAAGATTACTGTAAGTAGTTTTATAAAACTTTAATAACCAATAAGCATTCTTAATCGCTGAATTAACTAGCAAGTTAAATTTCACAAATTATTTAAACAAGTGCTTGCTTTACTCTGAAGGCAAGTTTAGTTCAAACCTCTACCGGCACCTGCCGCATGCCGGCAAATCAGGCAAGTCATCGAAATTCCGAAAGCCGACTTGCTGCGGGTGTGTCTACGGTGCAAGTCGCTTGTAGAAGTGAACTTGCGCAATTTAACTTGCTAGTGGATTCAACGCCTTTATTGTAGTATGTGTGGGTTACCATTATTAACCTAGTGGTTTAGTAGGTAGGTCTATAGGTCATCGCTTATTCGTAATTTAGATCATTAGAGGTAATTGTTTAAATACAAATGATTTACGTGGCCTACATTTAGAACCCGCTAAATGATAAGATCGAGAAAAGATTTGATAAGATCGGTTATCATACCTCAACCTTTGTATTGCACTTATGTAAAAAAATACGCCAGGAATGCAAACGATACTCTGTCCCAAAGACTACCTACAATATTACTTCTTGGGCTCTGTCCAAAATAATTTTATACTTTTATGGGTCAATGTATTTAAAAATCGCGCGGATGTGGTCTGATTTCTACTGCATTTTTAAATTTGTGCGAACTGGTTATTCGCATGCACAGACTAGTTAGGGATACAATTTCGCATGCGCCAAGATCTCTGTAAGGAAGGAAGGTTTTATTATAAATTATTATTACACAAAACCTTTTAAACATTCAATTTTGTGCTCCAGAACAGTACACACAGTTTAATACAGTACAGGGGGCTTACCATGACGTCTTAAGAAAACGTTCAAATGCCAGCCAGTCAATATCCGTTCAAAAGCAGGCCTGCTTCTGAATCGCTAAAAACCGTACCATGACAGTACAAAAGGTGAACGACTATTCAACCAAGTTGAACGGATAAGCTTGTTTATGGTTCGAAAAGTCTATACAAAAAAAACAGGTGAACGGATTTCGTAAACGTCAACGTAGCAGGCCTGCTACAGGCCTGCTATAACGATGTCATAGTACAAAAAAGCAGGGCAGTTCAACTTCCAGGCAACTTCTGCCCTGCTTTAAGAGGTCATGGTAAGCCCCCAGTATGTATGTATCTTAGAAAATAAAGAATAAAAAAAAAAGATTAAATGAAAGAATTTTGATCTTGCTTCTTTGACTGACTTTGACATAAATGACATTGACTTAAATAATGACATCTGACATGTTTTGAATTTGAAAAACAAAATGTAAATAGAATTAACGTTAGTTTAGGTATCTACTTTATTAAATTTTAAATATTAGTAAGTAAAACACAGATTTTCACATTTTAATACATTCGATGTTAATGTTATCGATTGCAAACCTGAAGTGCAAAACTAACAAAATTATTAGCAAACCTGTTTGAAAATTCTCGAATAGTTTTTGCCTAAAATAGTAAAATAAAATGTATGTTTCAGAGATGTTCCGGCAAACTACAAAATTCTGTTCATGTCTGGAGGTGGGACGGGTCAATTTGCTGCGGTTCCTCTTAACTTGATATCGAGAACTGGAACGGCGGACTATGTCGTAACCGGTAAATATTCGTCGTTCATACTTACGGGGTGTTTACCATTGGCATCAGTAGTATATCAGGCTGGAGTGTAAATAAAAAACGGACACTAAGGAAACTAGATTTAGAATTAACCTACTGTGCTGTGGTGGACTTGAACACTGTCACAGTGCTGAAAACTGAGCGCTAAGGAAACTAGTCTTAGCGCCCTTTTCGTATCCTCTATTGTTAATCAGTTTAATTCTAAATCTAGTTTCCTTAGTGCCCCGTTTCTTACACTCCAATCTCATATACATACGTAAACAGGGCAACAGTGCTGAAAACGGGGCATTGAAAAAACTAGACTTAAGCCTGTATTATTAGACAGCTCTCATTTGAGAGGTTTTCCAACAGCAGCAACCATAAAGTAGAATTCCATACATTTGACAACATTTCTTTTTAAATACGTCTCAAGTCATGCTAAAACTAAACTTGAGAGGGATCTCTGAAATGTGAGCTGTTTATTAATACCTACAGGCCCTAGTGTCTCTGATCGTAAATCAGTTTAATGAGAGTTTTATAATTTTTGAAAAGGAATCACCCATTTTAATTGATGATGATTGACCCAGTTTGATTGATTATTAATCTTTCTTCTTAGGTGATTGGTCAGCAAAGGCAGCAAAAGAAGCAAAGAAATATGGCAAAGTGAACTTGGTACTGCCTCCCGTGGACTGCTATGTAGACATCCCTGAACAATCAACTTGGAATCTCGATCCTAACGCATCATATGTTTATATTTGTACAAACGAAACTATTCATGGTAACTATCTGATAACATCACTATTATCTGCTACTTTGTACATATTTTTACCTTTATCACACTATCTTTGTTATCTTCCATTTATTTGTTTGTTTGAATATGACTTTGGCGATAGATAATTTGTTTTAAAATGTTAATTATACAACCTAATAAGTGGTATACATATTGATGAACAAGTAATAAGAAGGTAAACTTTGTGCTTCATCAGTAAAATATGGTATCAAAATATGAAATTATGACTACTGATAAGAGACTTGGGGGGGTGTTTCACCAACATATCAATAAGTATTCAGTAACTATTGACTAGATAAGCCAAATGTGACCTACAAATATGATATTTATGTGTTCAATAATCTTGTCATTATCACTATTGATATGTGTGTGCTATTGAAATGCAAATGTTATAGATATTGAAAAGTTTAGAGATTGAATTAGCTTAATGAACAGTGAATGATAGGTTGGTGGAACACCCCCTTATTACAATAAGTGCTAAGGTTCTTATTTAATACGCACCATAAGGTTCAATTTACACTGCCACGGAATGGAATGGAAGCGATGAAATTGTACATAGCATAATGAAGTTTATGTCAATTGTATAAAGTACTACTAAATACAATTGACATAAAGCTATGTACAATTTCATCGCTTCTCTTCCATTCCGTGGTGGTGTAAATTGAGCCTCATGATATGGTGCATTTTTTTAAAACACATAGTTATAATAGGTATAACACACATAACATCATGCATTTCTGCTATGATGGTAAGCAGAAATGCTATGCTATGCCATGCCCGACAGGGTCCGTAATTGATCCCATAGTCTTAACCCTTCATAGGGCAAATTTAACATTAAGAGCGGTTACGCACTGCATTCGATCCGAATCCATGAAAATACGTTCCGAAGTAGTCATAGAACTATTTGTATGGTAGTTTACGCACTAGATCCGACTTCCGTCATCCGATATCTATCCGTCATCCGTGAGTTTCCAATTCGGAAGAAAAATTGACGGACCGATGTAGCCGTAGTACTGTTTGTATGAATGCTTCGCATTAACTCGGATTCAAATCTGACGCCAAATGGATATGCCAAAGATGGCCCCTGAATTGTTTGAATTTCGATCAGAGATCGGATAAGTGCGTAAGCGATATCCGAATTCGGTCTGAGTTTTTTGGACTCTAGATTCGTATTTTCACGTACTTATTCGGATCGGATGCAGTGCGCAAAGCAATATCTGAATTCGGTCCGAGTTTTTTACATTCTTATTTTCACGGATCCGGATCAGATGCAGTGCGTAATCGCTGTAAGGCACATATGAAATATGAAACCATAATTACGTGGCGTCACTGGCGATCATGTTGGCTAAATTCATGTTTTTGGTAGTGTTTGTGCCCTGTGCCCATTTAAGGTCGATGCGTTTTTAGCATAACATCAGTGAAGTTCTAACAGTGCGTAAGTCGTTTTGTGACAAAAACAGACAACACTGCGAAAGCTACAATATTACTTGAAATGAAAAAGATTTTTAGAATTTTCATAGAGTTTATTAAATCATCAAAGAGTTTATTTGTAATGATAATTAAAAACAATATTGCGATCAGCGTAGGTTACGCTTGTTTTAAATAGTTTTTTCACTCTCTTGTAAAGTAGCCATTTTTGACTTCCGCACTGTTCTTCACTGACGATAAGGGTTACTATTCTTTCTTTCAATAGTTTCGACAAAATCGACGTTTAAGTCAGACTAGTGTTATGGTTACAGGCTCTGTACAACCTACCACCTGTTTTAAATTACATTATGGAGTGCAATAAAGAAATTGAATTGAATGCAATAATCCATATGTAACCTTTACAAAGTAGTTGGTTTGAACTCAAATGACCTCTTGTGTAAGTGTACTTAATATGTTTTGTTCATTGCAATTAGTGACAGTAGGTACTTGATTAGTTTCAATGAGATAATTAATAGTAATTAGCGCAAGGCCTAAGTGATTCAACACTCTCATTCAAACATGTTTCTATGTAGGTACCTACTTATTTTGACACAAATTATATTAATTGTATTTTTCATTTCAGGAGTGGAGTTTGATTTTATTCCCGACACTAAGGGAGTGCCGCTAGTTGCTGATATGTCATCAAACTTTATGTCTAAGAAAGTTGATGTTTCTAAGGTAAGCTAAGTTTAATATACCATCCTTGATGACCTTGATCTAGCTATGGCCGGCGCTAGCCGTACGGTGGGAGGTCCCGGTACCCTATAAAAAAAACCTTTGCAAATCTCTTAAGACAAAGTCAAGTAATTTGATTTTAATTCATTATTAAGTACATTAAATTCATTCAATAAAGCATCACAATGACAAAGATAAACCACAATAAAGTAGTGTAATGTTAAAAAAAACCCACATTAGCATTTCAAATACTACAAATATTTATTGTGGGCAAGAAGCAAACCTGCGACTCATCAATTATAAAACAATTTTCTGTATGATTAGTGCAGTTATATTGAAAAAAAATACCAGTAGAGCAAATAGTTACTATTTAGGTATAGTGAAAGATAACCACTCGGAAGTGGTCACATAAATAATATTATGAAATCTTTATTGTCTGTTTCTTGACTTGATGAAATATTTATTGATAAGAGTGATCTTGATATACGCTACGCTATTTTGTGCTGCTGTTGTTGTTATTGGAGATTACGGTATTAGCGCAGGCTGATAAAAACAATATTGTAGAAAAAAACAACATGACGCGGAAGAAGGCACGCCAAACATCGGGCGCAATCGGACCCCTGTAATGGGTTGAATAAATGATAAGATAATGCGAACTGATGCCCGATAACGACAAAGGCAAGGTGTATGATAAAAAATCTTGTACTAAACTTTTGGGTGTCACGGTGTCATGTACACCACATGTGTTTTAGGGTTCCGTAATCATACTAGGAACCCTTAGGCTCAATTTACTTAGGCCCTTAGGCTCAACCCTTCTAATTGCCTAGGTACCAATTTCCCTTCATAAGTTCCAGGAATGTCGTTATTATTATTAAAAGGGTGCTAATTAAACAGACTTCTTTTTAATAGCATTATTCGCCTCTAAAAATCTACATTGGCTTCTAAATTACTAAGTCAGCCACAATTAACGAGCGTCTGAATGATACTATCTTAGCCACTAGTTATCTTCTATATAAGCCACTGTTCGTCACCCACTTTCATTTTCACAATAAAAACAAATGAAAAACAAAAAGAGTCGACGGAGCCCCGCTGCGCGCGGCTCCTATTTCTGTCTGCAGGGTTTAAAGTAACCTAACACGAAGGGGATGACGGGGGCTTCGTTCGCTCGCTTTGCTCGCTCACTCTACCCCCCGTCATCCCCTTCGAACCTAACCTATCCGTGTCGGGGCGCCCAAAAATTTAGTTGGCGTTGTAAAAAAGTCGAATTAGTTTATTAGAGGTTATCTCATTTTCCCGTTGCTTAGTTATAAAATGAGAAGTTTGGTCACGTGGCCAATAAATAAATTTGTGGCTTGATTTATTATTTCTCTTATTAAAATATGATGCACCTAGATCATTCTTGTTGGTATGCAAGTTTTGCAACAGATGAAATATACATTCCGTCTCGGCATTTCGTTAGAATTTACGATCTCATTTGTAGTGGATTGCGGTGCATGCAGCTGCGAATCCCGCGACCCCGGCCAAGGGTCAGCAGAAGAAACACCGTGGGTTTTTAGCCGGTCAGAGTCTGGCATACCCCTTCGCCTTCCCGGGCGAAGGGAATCCATGAGGATATTCCCACGAAAAAAAAAATGCTCAACTCCGCGGAATGGAACGTAAGCGACAAAATTGTACATAGCATAATGAACTTTATGTCAATTGTATAAAGTACAAACTAAATACGAGCCAAAAAAGGTCGCGACGACTCCCCGGAACACGCGAATTTCGTCGCTTCCATTCCATTCCGCGACGGTGTAAATTGAGCCTTATAGTCTTGCCACTTCCGTCTGTCTGTCCGTCTGTATGTCACAAACGTTTTACTCGCTATTTAACTTTATTTGATTTATCTTTTAACGTGAATTGTTTACCATACATTACGGTTTACTAAAACACCTTATAGCCGTACTGCCGTACGCCCTACACTGTGCGTGGTCCGACAAGTATTTAGCCAGTTCTTGTTCAGCAGCTGATAAAGTCCATTGTTGAGCGTACGGTTCTGCACATACCGCTAAAATGCATGGAAGCGAGAAAATAATACTGCTTTCGCGATAAAGATGAAAATCTATTAAAGAAATTTGACAGATTGTAGTAGCTTGATGTGCTGGCGTCTGTACCTCGAATTCGAAGTGTGCACCACGCATTCGAAATTGAGCTTTCGTGTTAGGCGAGAGCGCTCTTATTCCGCTGTGCGTTCGCCCTCTTTTTAAGGTGGATCCAGACTTTGCGAGGCATGCGCCACGAACGGCGCACAACGAATGCCTCGGAGTGAGGCGTGCGTTTCAAAAAAATATACCAACGTATGCTCGGGTCGAGCCATCGCCTTCGAAGCAAATGCTTCGTTTGTCTGTCTTCATGTTTGTGGCGAGGCATGTGCTGCGCATAGGCTGAGCATGTGCGAGGCGAGCCAGCGTGTGTCGGTAGGGATACGCAATACGCATGCGTTGTGCGCCGTTCGCGGCGCATGCCTCGCAATGTCTGGATCCACCTTTACATTTCGGTTAAGTCACACACATTCGGTTCGGTTTTCTTTTGTTTAACTTCAGAGGTGAAGTGGCGTGTGTTTTCATCGGCGTAGTCTTCTGTAACGCCCACAGTAAGACTTTGTAGTGGCCAATGATATGCTGTTTATTTATTTTACGATATTTTTCTAGTTCGGAGTCATATATGGCGGTGCACAGAAGAACATTGGCACAGCTGGTGTGGTCTTAGTCATCGTTAGAGAAGATTTGCTGAACCAGGCGTTGCCGATATGCCCATCCATATTAGACTGGACAGCGAATGCCAAAATGGATTCTATTCTCAATACTCCTCCTATGTTTGCGTAAGTTTATTTGTTTTTCGATGCTATTTTATGTTTGTGATTATACTATGGAGTAATTCAAAAATTGCGTTTAAGAACCAGCCAGATTCAGAACATCTTTGTTAAGTAACTGTCGAGCGATTCGGTTCACTATCTCTTTCTCTCGTTACGAGAATCGCAGATAAAACGAGATAGATCGAATCGGTTTGCTATCTCGGTCAGGGGACAGGTGGTAGATGCCGCTTATGTTTCTAAGTTGCGTGATTCTTGACATGGTCAATTTAATAGTCTATATCCTATTAGTTAAACCTTCTCTTAACTTTATGAATTTAGAATAAAATTTGTGGTCTATAAAATTATCTTGCTTATTTAGAATAAAGAAGTAAGACATGACTACAACTATCAATTAGCTCTAGTTATATCACAATCAATTGTTTGATAAAATAATATCTTACACGTTGTATGTCAATTTCCTTAGCAACTATTTTAATCTTACAAATAATCACCAGAACTATGTGTTATTGTTCACCTATAAAGATTATTAGGTACTTTGTTATTGATAAGTTAGTGGAAAAATATCTTTGTTTTTTATATTTAAAATATTGCACTATGGGTTTGCCCATGATTAGATTTATTGACCATTTAGGGATTGTGATATGAGGCGATTTTAATGTATGTTAATATCATTATTATTCACTTCACTAGCTGTGGAACGTTTTTTTTGGGTTTAAAAGTATCGTATTTTTTAATCAAAAGTACACATTCCAATATTTATTTAAATTCGTTATGAGCCAAGGTTATTGAGTAACTAACATCTAAATATCCAAATAACGTCATATTGTGACTACTAATTCCATGCATGGTGTTAGCGGTGACGAATATACCTATTTTTTTTAATGATTTTGTCCGCTATTATAGTATCAGTTGCTGATTTGCTGATGTTGTACTCTTAGCGCTACATTAAGGAAACTAATATCTCAGATGAATAGAGCTGTATTACATGTTTTAATCAGGTTTTCCGTCGTATTTATCCGACTAGGGCGGTCAAGGTTATTATTGGGCTAGGCCATGTTCAGTAGTAAACATTTAACAGCTGATATGATAATTATTTTTATTTGCATAAGATTAAATGACGACGAAGTAACAATTCCATGAAAAATAAAATTATGACTTGACGTAAAGATTCCATTCCTATTCAGTGGGTGTCGTCAGAGGCAACTAAAATATCTGCAGTAGTCATTATATTAATACGGGAACATCGAAAACTGTTGTACTCTTTTTTGTAATTAACATAAAAGGAATGTATCTTATATCATTCGAAAGGTATTGTGCCAAATATGTGCAAAATAAAAACATACGTGTATGTTGTCGTGTAGGTAAAACAATGGTCCACATATTAGTAAACTAGCGACCCGCCCCGGCTTCGCACGTGTACGTTTTATAGCTTAAAACCTTCCTCTTGAATCACTCTATCTATTAAAAAAAAACCGCATCAAAATCCGTTGCGTAGTTTTAAAGATCTAAGCATACATAGGGATAGGGACAGACAGACAGCGGGAAGCGACTTTGTTTTATACTATGTAGTGATAATAATATCTTAATCTCTATATTCCAGTATCTACGTGATGGGAAGAGTCCTAGAATGGGTGGAAAGGAACGGAGGTGTTGAAGGCATGGCCCAAAAAGCTACGAAGAAGGCCTCACTAATTTATGAAGTTGTGGAACAATCCAATGGATTCTATTCTGCACCTGTAGCTAAGAATGTTAGGAGTAAGATGAATGTTCCATTCAGAATCGGCTCACCACCCAATGATGACTTAGAAAAAGAATTCCTGAAGGGCGCTGAAGCGTTAAGTCTTATTCAGCTTAAAGGACACAGGTAAATAATACACATACCATTACTACATAAATAGAGCAACATTGAGTGATCATCTATCAATAGATGATTTTTTTTTTTTGCAAATGTAATGTTATAAAACTGTGCAAAGTTGCCAAAGTTTTGCTGTTATCTTTCAAAAAGTTAATCAGTAACTTTTTATCCAAGTCGGCTTTTCATAAGCTGATTGTTACTTTTGTTTTTACTTAGATCAGCGTATAAGTAAATCTAATGACTTATCTATCACTTACATTATTATTTTAATCGTGCCTTACACTTTTTTTTTCCGTACCGTAATATAGGCGTTGACAGACGTTGGATCTGCATGCTATACAAACATTTCTGTGCTACGCGGATAAAAATGTGCCATCATAAAGCGTTCGTCCACTACGCCAATCTGGCCCACAATATTATTATTATTCAGCCGAAAGATGTGATAGGCCTCCCCCAAGCATGTTGGGAGGATTTGCCATAATCGCCACGCTTGGTAGGCGGGGTGGCGACCGCAGTATGATTGTTAAAGTACTCAGAGAACGCTGCTGCCCATCATGTAGTGAATCCCTTAGTCGCCTTTTATGACACCCATGGGAAGAGATGGGATAGTTCTATTCTTTACGTCCGGCACCACACGGACACAATATTATATAGTTCTTTTGTTTTAACTTATTTTTGACGTGTAATTTTCAGAGCTGTTGGTGGTATCCGGGCATCAATCTACAATGCCGTCACAGTAGAAGAAGTGGAAATCCTAGTGAAATACATGAAGGAATTCCAGAAGAAACACTCCAAGTAATTTATTTAAGAGTAATTTAGTTTTTAAGTAAGTATTTTACTTTGTTCTACGGCGAATATCGCGTATTGTTAAATTAATAAATTAAGTTTGATGTATTGGCTGTGCTGATTCTTGATGAAGAATAAAATTATAGTTTTTAATTGATATTTTTTTTACTTCAATATGATCGTCGTCCCTGTGGTAAATAGTTAACGGAGCTGAACCAGCCATAAATATATTTTTACATAAAGTTAATTTTCATATCATAATATACAGGGTGTAAACGAATTCGTGTAATACCTTCAAACCGCGTGATCTACTGGTGACACTGATTGACCCTGCATAGGTTATTTCAGAATGAACAAAAAAAGTTTTCAAAAAATGAACCATGGTATTCTGTATCTGAGTAATTTTAGCGTCCCAAGTTAACTGACTGCGTGGAGCGATATCGCGCTAGTCGTTCTCGTCAGCTGTCGCCGTGCCTTCATTCATTTATGCATGGCATCGAAATTTTCTGTCACATAAAAAAATATATGGGAAAAAAAAGCTTATTTTTATTTTCAATCAGTCTAAATCCCGTGCGGGGTTATTGTGTACCATTAATAATTCATGTGGTTTGAAGAAATTACACGAATTCGTTTACACCCTGTATGTGACTATTATCGATAAGTTTCTTTGTACCAGCCTTGTCTATCTGGAATAGTGTATCGTTCTAATGGTGAAGGATTTTGCAGTCTAAAGTTCTTGAGATTACCCTCCGCCGCGTAGAGTCGGGCTCACTCTCTCTATAACTATAAAGAAAATATAGCAATGAAAAGTATAGATAGTATCATGGAAGGTCAAAAGTCGTCTCTTACTCAAGTCGATAAAACATTCAACATGTGTTTGGGACGTGACAATTTGGCGTCTAAAGATTACATTATACTAGTTTATTTTTATTATGGACTCCAATGACATCAATTGAAAGTTGTCTCGGGTCAAAGTACGTAATCACTGGTTATATTGACACGATTGTTGGTATCGTGCGGGTTCATGATTATTTATATTTCGGCATAACTATTAAATGCGTACATTTGACCTACAGTTGGTTAGTAACCGCTCCGATCGTGTCGTTATCATCGTAGGAGGTATAAAAACAGGAAAGTTTTTTTTTATCTTAGGGGGATTCACTTATAATCAGAATGATACAACACCGGTTTTATCGGATAACCTTTTGTGTACAAATTGACATTGGAAGCATTGTTTTTAATAATCTACGAACTGGAATGAATTCTTTTGTCAAAGATAATAATAAATCTATATCTATACATATAATAAAAATCGTAACGATACTAAAACTGTCGTTAAATATTTATGTAAATAAGTAGTAATCCTGTCTTTGCTGTCGCGCAAAAGTCGGGTAAAAAGTAAGTGTAAAGCCTTGTACGGATTAAGCGTTCCAATGTACGCGTAGTCGGTTACGCGTACACAGGAACGCTTAGTCCGTACCTGCAGCAACGCGTACACAAAGGGGACGTAAACGCTCAATTAGCCTGTACGCGTATTTAACATACCTAGATGACGCGTACATTGGAACGCTTAGTCCGTACGAGGCTTTACGAGCATAAGAACGATATTGATGCTAAAAATGACGTTTTTAGAATTTTTATCTCTTTGCATGTTTGAGCTTTACGCCAGTGCTACTAGATAGATCCAGTTGAAAGGCAGCCATATCTGTTGAAGAGTGGGTCAGGTTATAGGGTACAAATTATCACGCTATTGAGTGCGGGTGATGAGCAATAACCTTATCTTTCCTTAGGCAAAACCGCGGGTACAGCTAGTATAAATAATTAAATTAACTTAGCCTTTCGTCATTTATTGTTGCAAATAAGTCTCTTCCAAGTTGCGCAATAACAATACCTCATCCGCCGTGCGTATCCAAAAAACGTCTCGGTTTGGTATGAAATCATACTTTAGGTTGTAATATTAGGTCAATGAGATATTTTTTTGTGTTGATATCAAACGTTCGTTATCTATCTTCAAATAACACTTGTAACAATTAGGTAGGTATTTCATATCATCACTGATCAGGAAATATTGCGTCAAATAGGAACATAGTTCAAAGAAATTAAAAAAAATAAAAACAACATATCTTCGCCTCGGTCTTACGCTTGGTTTCTGAAAGGCTGATTATCATCGCAAAAATTTACTAATCGGCTGTTAAATCTCACGTTAAATTATGTAATTGGTTGTTAGTATTTTGATCGACCAACAATTTCTTTAACATGAGATTTGATAACAATTAACTCCCGGTTTCTGAAAGACTCATGAATTCAATCTGTTGTTAAACCTTATGTCAACGAATGTCTTGATTGGTCGACCAAAATAAATATAGAAGATGTGCCTCACTTTGTCTAAATCGCTACGGTGTATTACGAATCGTTATTATGTTAGTATTATCATCACGTACTAGTTAAAAGATATGTGCATCATACGCACACAAATATAAGATGATAATTAGAAATGTCTGCATATGCACCCCGCGGTTACCCTTCATGCAAAATAGTGGAGCGCATCTTCGTGGATTGAGCTATCTGTACCAACTACCAATCAGAGTACCTGACATGAGTTTTGACAGCTGATTAGTTATGTTTTGCGTTGACCAATCTGCCCTTTAGAAACTGCGGGTTAATAAGCGTTTCAGAAACCGGCGCTTACTGTTTTGTACACTGGAAAATTATTGAAAGTTAGTTGGTGGTTAAACAGGAAGTGTAGTTACTTAGTTCATAAGCCCAACAGTATTTTACTTTGAGAGCTTATAAACAATAATATTAAGGTATAGGTATTGTTAAGATTTAGGAAGGAAGTTTGTAAATAAAATAAAATTCTTAATAAATATACGTATAAAATTTATTTCATTAAAATTTTTGTAAAAAAAATGTCTTTATTAATGTAATCACTAATGTGGTAAAAGATTGTGATGGAATATTGACCACCCGATGAAGAATATTTGAGTATTTCAATATAACATTCTTTTTAGGTACGTACAATAATGGATACATCATGTCATCTAGAACTAGTCTAATACTCTCTTATATATTTGTTACGGTCGATCCTAGTACGGTCCCAATATTCAGTGTTAGGAAGATTATGTATTTACTATAAATTATATCAGCTTAAAAATACTTTAATACAAAACGTATATATAATACATGTCCCATATATTCACGTGATAATTATAAAAAATATCATTCTATACATTTCACGGTCACAAAACACACACACTCATTCAATCACTATCTCAATTATAATAATACAGTCCAGTTTATAATACAAAACATAAACCGTTAATTTATATTACCTAGCTATTCCTAATGTTAGTAATAATCAATCGTTACTCTAATTACTGTTCTACAGATGTAATTATTACTAACATTATAAGAACAGTGTTCTACAAAAATATACAAAATATTTTATAAAATATATTTACACGATTATAAATCGGAATGTTCTTGGAATGTTTTTTTTACAATATTCGTTGAAATAAATTGTGAGTACTCCCTGCTTCGGATATGGCAGTGTTCGCCTTAAAGTACTTGAGCATTTTGTTCGTCGATGATTATTTTAGAACATCAACACATTCACTGTTTTGAAAAATAATGTACTTAACGCCTTTAACCCGTTAACCGCCCAGTCGGATAAATCCGACAAAAAATTTCGTGATCCTTTCGCCCACGGCAGATATATGTTTATCCGTTTCTATCATAAAAATGTCGGATATATCCGACTGGGGCGGTTAAAGGGTTTAACAAACTTTGACTTTTGTGACGATTTTTTTTTTGTTAAATAAGTATATTTGGTGGGGGCTGTAATTTAAACAGTGAGTGTGTTAATACACATAATGTAACAACTAAAATTCTTAATAAAGCTATTAGAATACGACATTCTACAATAACATACTTAACTCCCGGCTTGTACTTAGTCGCGAGCGCTACATTCTCCATGTCGTGTATGTAGTTTGCAATAATATTAACTACTACTGCCGGGTACGCCGAGAATTGAAACTAGTACGAAGTATTATGTAAGATTGACCAGAATACGACAAAACGCAGTCCCTTGTTACACTTACTGACCTTCACTGTCGCTGTCACTCTTATCTGCAAAGGAATAATACACTTTTATTAGGATTTCATCATTGTTATTTACAGTTTTACATGTGTGTCCCAATGACCGATAATGATGTTTGTGCAAGTGGAATTTTTGTACCTATGTGTGTTAACGCAAACAATTATGATAAATGTACATTTCTGTATTTATTTGCATCATGCATTAGTATATAATGTTTGTTACGCTTTGTTTTAAACAAAGAGATTGACGTCATTTGGCAGCCGGTCATTGTAATTATATTTGTAAGGCGTTGTTGTTAATGACCCTTTCATTTGGGTTTCTCTGTGAAATGAATGGAACCAATAAACTCAAATTAGGAAGATCTAGCGCCAGCCTATTAAAAAAAAATGTTGTTAACTCATTTTCCGCAATAGGAGAAAAAATAAAACACTTAAGGAAGACAGAGAACCAGATCTTGTGACGTCATTTGTGAATGGTCAATGTCTAGCAAGGGATTCATTTGATCAATCTATCAACAGGTTGAGTTGATAGGTCTAAGAAGACTCTTTTCGTAGATGGAGAAAATTCAGAGGGTTGAAAGTTCTAATGGATGTTTTTAGGGCGGAATTTACGAGTTTGATGAGAGAACGGCAAAGGTGCGTGTTCATGACGATAATTTTAAAACGAATACTAATTACCCTACTAATCTGTATTAAAACATGCGCCTAAAAGTTGATCTATACTACATACATAATTATTATGATATACATACATAGATATAGCTGAGCGTGCAGAACACCAAAATCATCAAAATCAGATCCAGCTCCCTAGCTGTGTTTCGGCTTGGGCCGTTTCTCAGCCGAGGTCAGAGTTTGTATTTATTATATGTAGTTTTTTGGGGGAAGACTGTAGGACCGGGCATAGACGGGTATTCTAATAAAATAAATTGTTGCCAAACGCAATCGAACCACAACCGTCAGTCAGTTTTTGTTTTCGAAAACTTTCAAAATGATTGATTTTGTTTTTTGTGTCAAACAATTCGACAGCTTTTAAAATTGAGAACTGTCTGAATGAACGGTTCGGCCTTGGTTCGGTTGTGATTTATCAAGATTTATTTTAGGAGAATTTGGCCCCAGTTCGACTGAACGAATCATTTCTAATAAAGAACAGTCAGCTTGTTTGCATTTGGATCTATTTATGTGTGTGTGTTCGTAGGTCCCGGATGTCAAACGAATACCTAGGACAGTCGTTGCGGGTAGTTCAGAAGCCCGAAAGTCTGATAACTGGTCTAACCTTAGGATATCGATATTGCCCAGCAACTGAGTTACGGAGGTCTGACGTAAAATAATGGTATTCAGCCGCATTTGGTTGGACTAGGAGTTGAATCCAATATTGATGGGAAAGGCTAGAATTAAGTGTGTGTGTGTATCTGTCTACAGTAAATCAGCAAAGCGGTTATCTCATCTACCAAGCAAGACGTGCAAAAGCTGCATTCTCAAAAACAAAAAGTGCGCACTAATCTAAGTGCTACAAAACATACTGACCTTTCTTACCCGGGTACGCATGCCTCTTTAGTCTATCGTAGAGGTCCTCCTTAGTCCCGTATATGCTGGCATTGGATCGCGCTAAGCTGTTCATCTTGCCATTCATGCCGTTGTGAAGGCTTTCCTTCATGTAGGTTTCATTGTAGAAGTTGGGCATCTCCCAGCCATCCTCTTCGTCGTCATAGTAGTGTGCGTACGTGGAATGATGTGATGGGGCTATGGATTCCGCGTACGGCGTATGCGCTCCGTAGTAGAAGTTCACTTGGGAGCCATTTTGGTCGATAGCTGGTGTTAAAGTCTTCTTTGGTTCCTTCTTCTTGGTTGATCTGGAATTAAAAATAAATTGTTAGGTTTTCATTGTGGTCATGAATTATGAGTGTTTATCCAGCGCGGTGGTGACTTTCAGATTCATTTCGTTCACCTACAGGCTGCTTAACTTTTACGAAAAAACTTTAGAACTATTGACGGAGAAACACATGGACCAAGGGTCTCGTACAAAATTCACAAAAAAATTGTCCTGAGTTTACATACACCACCAGAGCAGGCGACAAGGCATACCGCCATTTTAACTTAGAAATACCAACTAATTTAGATCCTATGGCGTCATCACAATGCCTAATTAGCTACCTTAGCTTACAAACATTAGAAGATTCGACTGTACCCATTGACGTAAATTAGTCTTCATTTTCGCATTTTGGTCTTCATTTTCGCGTTTTAGTCTACATTTTCGCGTTTTAGTCTACATTTGTTTCGGACATTTTTGAGCGCTGACCCAAGATCCATGTGTTTCTATGTTAATCTAAAAAAAATTCCTTGAATAAATTGAATCCCTCTTTACAAATATGTGTACAATTGTTAAACAAACCTCGCACAAATCATCCATACGAGCAGTACTAAGAATATAATGAAGATGACTCCTCCAGCGACTCCGCTAGCGATGTAGGCGAACTCGCTCTTCTCTCTGCAATGGCGGCCCGTGAACGACCCAGTGCACCTGCACGAAGGTTCTCCTCGCGCATCCTTCACGCATTCACCACCGTTGTCACAGAAGTCTTGACATACATCTGGAAAAAGATTGTACATTTTGAGTTTCTTGTACCTACATCTTGAAAAAGTCAGTCGTCACACGAAAGGTTAGATGTAAGTGTAGAGCCACACAATGCTGAAATTACGCGACCGAACTACAGCTTGATTACGCTTGCTATGCTTTTTAAATTACACGCAACACACCATGCTGAAATTAAGCCTCGTATTCACCAGGCAACAATTGACGCACCATAAATTGACGTTCAACATGTTCGGTAACATTGTCAGATTACGCGGAACATGACGCTGAAAGAATTATTACTCGTAATTTTGTTGCACATTGTCGCTAATCATGTAGTATGTAATCATGTACCTACATGTTGAGCGTCAATTGTAGCCTAGTGAATACGAGGAAAAAGGTCGCAAAGCCTATATAACAAAAAAACAGGAGTAATCACGCCGAAATTCGGTCGCGTAATTTCGGTATGGAGTGGCGCTACACTTATATTAAACACACGTTTAAATACAGTTAGTAATGGGTTTCCGATATCCATGTGTAGAAACGACGTGAACGGGGTATAGTCCTGTACCCTAATTTGCGTAGCACAATGGCATTAACAAATAGCTTTCATTTTGATAGTACAACAAAATTCATTGCGTGGTGCATAGTTGTGGAGAAGTCGGATTGTTAATGAATACGTTGCCATGGAAATTGCTGACCTGTCAAAATCAAAGCTATTGCGATTTCGAGTGTATTACGCAGTTAGGGTGCCGGTTGTCTCAACAAGCGAACTAGACCTAATAAGAATAGGGACGACAAACTATTGACGCAAGCCTAGACATTTTATACATCGTGAAAACGTGTCATAATCTTTTGGGTCAGTACACAGATTAAAATTGAACAATATTCAGAAATACTTAACGCCAAGAATTAAAAGGTTTTCAACATTCCCCCAGAATTGATTTCGGAATCAATTTCAGTATTCAGAGACTTGAGAGGTATAAGAAATTTGGGCAATTCAGCTGAATACTTCCCACGATGAATACAAATTAGCTGTCGTAGAAAATTTCACTCCCTATTATAGGCATCAAATTTTGAATGAGGTTTTACCAATAAGAGAATTTATGTAAGGATTTTGAAACTTCTGAACATAAAATTCGAATACGTTGTAGCTTACCTATACAGACTTTTCCAGTGCCGTTGAAGCCCGGTTTGCACTGGCACTTGAATTCACTTGTCTCCGGTATCAAAAGGCAATAAGCATTGACATCGCAATGCATCTCCGGGCCGCTCATCTCGCATGGATTCGTGCATTCTGTTTCCGAAGTCTGTAAAAGTAAAGTGGTGTTGGTTATTTACAAAAACGTGATTGCAAAGGATCACTGGGACGTAAATAAAGCTAGAATAAATAAATCGAAAAAAAAAAACTTTAAATAGAATGTTCAAATTCTTTTCTTTTTAATGAGATTGATTATTTCACAAAGGGCATAAATCAAAAAAACCTTCTAGCAATTTAACCCCTACGTTTGAGCAATTTAGCTTATGCTTTGATCTCGAATAAATATCTCAGTCGCTTTTATTTTTTATTGTCATCCCAAACGTTTCGACGATGATAAAGAGACACTCAAGTTATATTTGGGATGGTATTCATTATAAGTAGGATTTACTTACAGCACCAGGACCTCTAGTACTTGTGTTGATTGGACAAGGAACACAGACTGTCTGTTGAGCCTCTGATTGATAGGTTCCTTTGCGGCATTGTACACATGTGTTCAAGGTGACGTTGAGATATGAGCCTGGAAATCATAAGAAAATGTTTTATACATTTATATCTAATACATGGTTTTTGGTAACAATAAATACCAACTCAGAATTTCGTAACTAATATTCAACAATAGAAGACCGGATTAGAGCGGATTCCTCAAGTTCAGAAGATCGGAATTCCGATGTCAAAGTATTTAACATTTCAGAGGATTGTTTCAAAGTCAATTTGTAATTTTATAAACGTTTCTATGCGCAACTCTGGATTGAAGAGTTATTTGTATCAAAGTTTTGGAAAGGATTATTACCAGGTCGACAGACGGGTAGAGAGCATTGATCGGCGGACGATGCTCCAGATTGTGGCGTCGTGGTGCCGGGCGGGCAAGGGGCGCACGCCGCGCCTGAACCGTTCGCGCGCCACGTGCCTCGCGGGCAAGGCTCGCAGCCACCATCACTGCTCAGTTGTTCTCCTGGAGACATCAATTATTAAGTCAATACAGAGCCAATCTAACATTAGGGGATAATAATCGAAGATTTGTTGTCAGTACTACAAAATATGTAGCACAGTTCCTGACCTGAAGGACAGTCGTCTCTGCATTCAGCAGCCGATACGGCTTCTGTAGCTCGAGTTGTTTGACCTCTAGGGCAAGCCATGCATGAGAAGGCACCTTCCCGTGGTTGGTATGAGCCATGACCGCAAGGACGGCAGAGATCGGCTTCAGCATCGTAGTATTTGCCAGCAGCACACCTCTCTATTAACCAAACAAAGGTATTAGACATAGAAAAAACGGTAAAGACTTAATTCGACACCAAAGGAAATGTGTGTGAAACTATGGGAATCTTTACCTTTACAGTCGGCTGCACTACGGGCTCCAGTTGATTGTGTGACACCAGATTGTCCGGCGATAGCAGGACATGCAGTACATTGTACCTGTCCTGCTTCTGACTGATATGTGCCTTGTGGACAAGGCTTACAGGTGTCACTAGCAGCATCCAGGAAAGTACCGACAGCACAAGCCACTGTGAAAAGATGAAAATAGGGGTAATCAATACTTTTTAAAAGTTTTCAAGTATTCCAATTTCCAGCTTGTTGATGCAAGGGATTGTATTTACCGCAATCAGGAGCCATAACAACTTGTCCCGTAGGGCAGGCGTAATCCGAAACTAGCTCCAAGCTCGCCGGATCAGGCACGGTGTTTGGAAGAATACTCCTCACGTCGAATTGTTCGTCTTCCAGAATCAGTTTCTCCAATAGTTTTTGCACAGTGGAGCGTTCGTTGTTACCATTGTGGATTACTGGGTCGCTGCGATTTTTAAACACATATTACTTAAGTTTATTTACATTAAGCAAAAATTCAAAATAAATATTTCATTCAACTGGATTACGTCTACAAGCAACAACTCTAAATTATTTTATTCAAGCAAATCGTACCTTTATGTTATAACAAGTGCTTAAGTGCTACTCCGAACCATGCAAACAACTTACTTGACAGACGGGAAAGAGATTTCAACGTTGTACGTATCGCCAACTTGACGACCCTCCCTACTGCTTCGTGTCCTAAGTGCCACAAAAACACATGCAATTGTGATAGAAGAACAACATGCTTTATTTGTAAAAGAAGTCTAAAAGTGCAATAGTTTTGGATTGGAAACTTCTAAAATTTGCTACGATGCCAAAGTGCGTGATTTTCCTTGATTACTGTGTTATATAAACACATGCTTTTATGTGCATTACAGAGATGAGATTTTTACATTACAAGTTTTGCGTAATATTGTGGATCTACGCCAACACCTGTTTATTTGATCGATTCCTACTTTAATGGGTTTTTCTAATACGAGTACGACATTGATGAAGTTGTTGAACTTACTCTTCGACGGGGATGATGGCGTCCAGTACGTAGGTATCTTCAGCAGGTGCGGCGGGAGGGGTGGATACTTGTCTCGTTTGTCTGTTATTTGCGCGGTGGTCGCACTTCACATTGATGTCCAGTTCTTTGCACTCGCGTGTACCTGTGTATGAATTTTATTTTTTAATCCAAGAATTAATATTTTACTGTTTAGTTCAATGTCTTCCAAAAATACTTCAGATGGAATTTTGTGAAAACGTACCGTCAACAGCGTAAGAACAGAAGTTCCAGTCCCTATTAAGTTGGTTGATGGCGCTGCGAACTTTCTGACGGAGTACAGCTTGACCGGCATCATTGCATAGTACTGAGCTTGGGAACAACATCGAAACCTTGAAGACACGTTGAGCTGGCGAGGCCGCTGTATTGAGAAGAAAAATATTAGAATCACAAATAAAGAAAAAAAAGAAAGCACTTAAAAGAATATTTTGAAATTCCTTACGTGAGCAAGCAGGGTAAACCAATGGTAGGGTAGGATCAGGAGTTGGTCGCCAGAATCCTTCAGCGCCACATGTGTAGAATGGTGGCACAGGTTGCGAAAATCTAAGACCGTCGCGACAGGCAATCTCGCAAACCTTGAATTGACCTCCGGCACCCCAATCGCGGCAGGATTGGTAACCACCGAGTGGGTCAGGTAATGATGGACAGAATTCCGCTAAAAAGAAAAAAGAAGTTTTAAATTACATTTTTGATTTAGAGAGTAATTTATGGGTAGAGGTTAAGAATTTCTTGAAAACTTACCTAGTACAGTAACTTTGAAGGTACAAGTGGCTGCGTTACCCACGGCATCATACGCAATGTAAGCAATATCGTAAGCTCCCCAAGCCAGGTTCTGTCCAGGTCTGTGTCCAGATTTCTCCATGACTTTAGCAACTCCGACATTGTCACTGAACACAGGTACATCCCAGTTGACAACAGAAGATCCGTTCTTTGCGATGACCCAAAGATCACCAGGGCAGCGATCTACTCTGGGCGGTTCCTTGTCTACTTGCAACTGCTGGCATTTGGAACCGGAATAACCGTTGGGACAAACTCTTTGGCCACAATGAGATGGCACCATCCTCTCGACTCCTCCAATCAAGTCGTCATATCCAGCCCATGTTAGACCCAGGCCGCTGTACAGGACAGGTTCAGTTCTACAGTCACGAACTTGTTTCTGAATTTCATTTGTGACATCGAGGGCACGGTTCCAGATTTGTACTTTAGTCAGATGACCTTGGAAGCCAGCTTCCGTGTAAGCCTTTGGATTGTCAGATTGAGGCTTGCCAAGTGTTACCCAAACGCTGAAAACAAAAGAAATCATTAGTTTATTGTATAATATCATCATAAGATAGAACCTCTCAAGTATTAACATAAAAATCTTACTATTGTGGTAGTGTTCGTCCGCTGCCGTAACCTTCAACCTTGCTAGCGATCAAACCTTCCGTGATGAGTGTCAATTCACCGCCGTTATTACCATCCCAGACCAGGGCAACGTGGTGCCATTGTCCATCATTTACCGTTGCATATTCACCGAAGCTAAGGTAAACGTCTTGGAGTTCCGGGAACAGAGAAACTTGAACGCCGTTTGAGTGGGCTTGAATAATTTGTTTTCTATTCAGAGCAATGTGGGAGTTGCTGGAAGTGCAAAAGTACTCGATTAATATTACAAAAAGTATAAAACCAAATATATTTTATTGAGTGTCAGTGTATCACTTACCTAACACTGTACGCTGTAAAGAACACTCCTCCTTCGTCTTGTTGCGTGTATTGGACCCACATCGCTATAGTCAGACTATCAGCCGCTCCTGTATCGAATGGTACCACTTGAGCGGCACTCGAACGCATTGGGTCACTGAAGTAGAGATCGTAATCCACACTTATTGCTGAAATAAAAATAATTGGATATTAAGTATATCGTAAAATGAAGTCGGTATTTCTATAGTAAAGAAAATGTTACAATGAAAAATTCTTACTTTTTCTGCAGTCGTCACCAGTAAGATTGAATGGACATTGGCAGTAGAATCGGCCTGGTAAGTCAATGCATGTCGCGGATGGTGGGCAAGAGTTCTCCTTGCAATCAACAATGTCTTCATCACAGTTCTTGCCTTGGAAGCCGGGGGCGCAAACACAAGTGTAATCTTCGCCCTCATCTATGCAGGTGGCGCCGTTCTGACAGAGACCAGCGTCACAAGCGTCGAACTCGTATTGGCAACCAATTCCAGTGTAGTCCTGAGAACACGTGCAGTTGAGGCCAGATCCGAAGTCCTGACATTTTCCACCGTGCATACAAGGGCTTCCGATACATCTTTCTGGGGCAGTTTCACATTGTTTGCCATCTGTACCGCTTGGACATCTGAAATATAGACAGAAAAATTATAATACTGTTGATTTTTCATATTGGAATTTATATATGTTATTTATTTATTAAATCAAGGCGAAGTACTTACACACAGAAGAAATCTTGGAAGAGATCAATGCAATTCGCGTGATTTTGACAGGGTTGATTCATACAGTTGCCAATATCCTTCTCGCAACGTTTGCCGGTCCATCCTGGTTGACAGGCGCATTTGAAGTCACCGACGTCATCTTTGCAAGATCCGCCGTTGAAGCACGGGCCCGAGGCACAATCATCGATGTTCGTTTCACACGTTTCTCCCGTGAAGCCTTCACGACAGACGCACTGGTATTTGTTGTCAAGATCAATACATCGCTCTGTACCTACAGCGTTGCAAGGTTCATTCAGACATTCATCAATCGCTGTCTCACATTGTAGTCCTATGTATCCCGGACGGCATTTGCAGATAAATCCATCTATTTGATCGACGCATGATGCACCATTCTGGCAAGGGTTAGACGCGCAGTCATCGATTGTGTGTTGACATCTCTTGCCTGTGTAACCAGTTTCGCAAATACAATTGAAATCATCAATACCATCGATACATTGCCCTCCATTATCGCAAGGTGAAATAATACATTCGTTGATGTTAATGTCACAAGAAGGACCACTCCAGCCGGGATCGCAGATGCATTGGTGAATAAAGAGTTTATCAACACAAATTCCATGTTTACAAGGTTCATTCGAGCAGAGGTCTATCTTTTCATGGCAACGTTTCCCTGTAAATCCTGGTGGACACGCACAACTAAAGTCATTAACTAAATCGGTACACGGTGAACCGAGGAGACAAGGCTTTTCGACACAGTCATCAGTGTTGATTTCACAAAGTTGTCCTTCCCAGCCTGGTAAACATTCGCATTTGTATCGACCCTGTTGTAGTGCTATGCAACTTGCGCCATTAGTGCATGGGTTTCCATTAGTAGAGCAAGGATCGATCTGAAAAAGAAGTACGTTATTAAGAAAGTGTCAACGTTACATTGGCGATATACAATTAATACGTAGCAAGGCACCAGATGATACTTTTTTTTTATTACATACCGTGATGTCGCAGTCAACGCCAGTGTATCCTGATCTACACAGACAAGTGTAGTTGTCGAATCCAGGTTCATCTTTGCACATGGCTCTTTCGGGGCAGGTGTCATTTCTACAATCAGATCTTTCTTCTTGACAGTTAATGCCTCCATATCCTGTAGGGCAAGAGCAGCGATATCCTTGTGGCATATCAGTACAAGTACCGCCATTGTAACATGGTTGACTTGCGCACTCATCGATGTCAATTTCACACCTGCGTCCAGAGAATCCAGCGGGACAGTAGCATTGAACTCCATGTCCTTTAGGTACACACAGTCCACCATGTTGACAAGCGCTGTTTGAGCATTCTACCGGTAGACATTCTTCTAAGCCTGTTGCTCCGGTTCCTACCGTTTTCATGTTCGTTGGACATTCCATACACAATGTTTGTCCAACGAGATTTTGGTAGAAGTTTCTTGGACATTGAGAGCATGGAGCTAAGCCAGTTGGAGAATAAGTTCCTGGTGCACATTTAGCCCTACACCTATCTCTGCCGGGTGCAGCTGGTTGGTAGGTGAAGGTGTTAACCGGACAGGCTTGACAATCCTTAAATCCACCCAGTGGTGGTTCTCCTGTGTAACTATTTCTAGGACATTCCAAGCAAGGAACTAATCCAGTTGGTGAATATGTGCCGTATCCGCAAACAGGTATACAATCATTGATATCTTTGGAGCCTTCTTCTCTAGTGAATGTTCCTTGAGGACATTTAAGACATGATCCTTGACGAGCTTGATTTTGGAAGAATCCGCGAGGGCACATTGTACAAGTCTTTTGTTTCTCTTCCGCAAAAGTTCCAGCAGGGCAGTGTACTGAAAATACCATTAATAATGAGTAAATTATTCTTATAGTAAATTACAAATATCCATACATTGTATAAATATCAACACTTACAGCATCTTGGGACATCACTTGTATCCATATTTAATACCTCGCCGACGCTACAGGTGAATCCTTTAGTAATAGAACTTTTGATCGCTCTCAACGGAGGACATTGGTTACCAATAGACGACACATTCAGCACCGGCTCAATGAGGGCACTAGCGTATGGCACAGATAAATCAAATATAAGGTTCAATGTCGAACCACATAGATCGTAAAGCTGAGTTTGTCGAACAGCAGGTATGATGGCCAACACGAAGTCCATTTTGACTACGTTTTCGTCAAGCAGTGTTGGTAAAACATTAACGAATGTAACGTTAATGTTAACGTTGACAGCTGAACAACGTTGGGTAAGTCTGTCGTTTAGTACGCTATCGTATTGAGCGACCAAGTCTTTATATTTCGGTAAGCAAGCGCTGGAAACTGCTCCAAGAGCACGATATTGAACTGTAGAAACGACATGGTAGGCAGCTTGCTGGGTATCTGTAACAAAAATATTACGTAGTTATTGTTATTTTATAGTGTATTGAAGTTACATTTGCTGTACTTTTAAATGAATACTTACTTTCGGAAACACAATCTGGCACAACAGATGTGGGCACCCATTGGCGTTTGGTTTCGCACACGAATGTTTTGACAGGTTCTCCATCGGTGAATCTGAAGCCAGGACTGCATGTGGCTATGCACTGAATTCCTCTATCTCCAGGAAGACAGTTCATAGCACCATTAGCTGGTGGCATAAGTTCCCAGTCCACGCAAGGTGTAGCTTGAACAGATACCTAAAACATTCGTCTATTTAGAAAATATTCTTTTAGTACATTTTTTGTAAAGTTTTTTAGAAATATCCTTACTTGGAAATTACATTGAGCTCTGTTTCCGTATTTGTCCGAAGCGATAACAGTTACATTTTCATAACCACGTATGGGAATGACAGCCCTTTCCGGGATGAATTTGAGGAAGACTTCACCCGAAGCATCAGTTGCATTAATTCTTCTCCTGGTGTCATTGAAGTTAACGGCATAACTGTCCTGTTTGTCTACTAGTTCTATCACGTAGCTCTGTGGGCAGCTGAGTTTTGGAGGAGTATAATCTGGTACAGTGATGTTGACTTCGCAAATGGCAACGTTTCCATCAAAATCGAATGCGACGTATCGCACCACCATATTATGGAATACTTGGAGAGGTGTTCTAAAGTGCTGTGGTGTGACTTCCAATCGAGCTATAGCACCAGAATTGTCAGTTGCCGTAGGTTCAGTAAAGTTTACTGGTAAAAGTCCACCGTTGACATCGGTTTGTACTACAATAGGTTGTTGAGGACAGTTTTGGAATACTGGTGGCTCGTTATCTGTAAAAGAAAGAGATTTTTAGTACTGTTGGTATAATAAAGTATTGACAGTACCCAAATAAGTAGGACACTTACCAACACAAGGAGAGTATCCGTAATCATAGCCCAATAAAGGTTCTGTAGATGGCTCATCACAACCCATCAGCTCGAATTTGAGACAAGCATTGTCCATGAAGCTCACTATACCCAAAATAACAAATCTAGCTTGTACGAATTTAGGCAACGTGATCATCGCCAGCTCTCCATAATTTCCAGGATCTCTCATTGTAAGGTTGAAATTAGGGAAGTAAACCACATAGTTCTCATTTTCAGCTTGCTTGTAGAAAAATCTGATTTCTGTAGGTCTGCCAACAATGTCAGAAGTAACGACACCTTTTACGAGTATCGCTTTGACTCTGTACACTTTTCCTAAGTCAACGCTCACATAGGTAAAGGCTTCTTGCTTGCCACACCAGCCTGTCACCGAATTGAGCCTGATGTTTCTAGCTTCATAGTTAGGTCTTTCCGATGTTGCGTTAATTGCAGAATCAGGTATTCTGCCTGATGCCAAACCAAGAGGTCTGATGACTTTACATTCTGGTTCGCGCATGCAAGTTATAGGTCTGGGGTTGATTAAAATGTATCCTGGTCTAGAACAGCCAAATAGCACTTCGGATCCTTGCTCGTAACTTCTTGCAATTTGATAACCGTCAGCTGGTCTGCCTGGGTCTTCACAGACTGGTCCTTCGCATCTCAAGTCTCCGAAATCCCAAATACCGTTAGCTTGACATCTGACTACATTATCGTGTTTGCTTGTTTGTCCAGCGAGCTTGAAAGTGTTTTGACAACCAAAGAAGAAAGAGCTTTGATATTTGGTGTCAAGGTATTGGCCGTATTCTGCTCCTGGTGTAGGCATTGGAGTGCCACAGTCTTGTCTGGGACACTGAGGTTGAGCTCCAGAAAACCAGTGATCGGGTAGACCCTGAAACAATACATTCGTAAAATGATTGTATTACGATCCATAATAGGAAAATTTTAATATTTTGATGTAAAGTTATGTGTGACTTACTGGTTTAGGATCATACACGCATTGTCTGAATGAGGATGTTACAGTATTTCTCAGCTGTCTTCCAGGTGACGTGCAAGTGATTGTAACGTTGTCCCTGTACGGAACCAGTACGCTTTCGGGATCATCTCTGATTACCTTCAAACCGTCGTTTTTGTCATCAGACAAAGTTACGCAACGGGCATCTGTAAATATTATGTATTACATTTAGTAATTCGTGTATCGAATATATTGTATTAGACTTTTTTAATGTGCATTTTACTTACATTGGCATTCAGGTACAGTTCCGTTCCAAGTTCCACTGGACGTACAAAGAAGTGAAGAGAACCCAGACATTACAAATCCAAAATCACACTGGAACTGAACTATGTCTCCGAAGTGGTAAGTATTTTTCGTAGATAGCAGTTTGCCGTTTTCGGGAGATAAAAGTGATGGGCACATGACTGGTACGCAAGATTTGTTCCTTTGGTACGTGTCTCCGTCTCTTTCACCCGTTTCTGATTTTTCTATGGCAAATCCAGCTGTACCGTTGGTAGAATAAAGCTCGTAGCCAATGTTGCAGGCGCATGAGAAGTTTCCGGGTCTAAAGAGTACAGAAAATTTGTAATAAATTTTGCTTTATATAATATAAAATTAAGTATAAATTGTTGTGGATTTACTTACGTGTTAAGACATTTCTGATCACATCCTCCATTATTCTCGCTACATTCGTTAATATCTGAACAATCTAATCTGGCACATCCCATAATTTCGAGTTTCAGACAAGGCGCACCAACATAATCTTGGATCTTGAATTTCACGTACTGTGCTTCAATAGGTACTGGTAAGTTGAGGACTGATAGAGTGGGCTCCAGTATACGGAATTCTACTGCTGTGCCATCAGGATTGGTGTAGTCTTTGAATACATCAGTCAAGTCATTAGTGTACTGAATCCTGATAGCTGAAGTGAATGCGATGTTGCCATCAGCGCGCATGACGCTCATAGTTCTGAATCCTCTGATGATTGTAGGTGCTCTCAGGTCTATGAGGATCCAGTTGGCTCCGGCCTCTAAGTTGTTACCACACCATCCACCTCCGTTGTTTAAGCGTACCATCTGTAAGGTAAAATTTTCATGTAATGTTTTTCCTAATGACTGCAGTAGGTAATAAAAAAATATTAAAAATAAAGCTTACTCCTTTGGCATATCCGGGTTCAGGGGTAGAAGTTGTGACTGACTCATCAGGTATAGCTCCATTAATTAATCCTAAATCGCCAACCGGTCTGCAGTCTAAGCTTGGTGTGAAGCCTGGTTTGCAGGGGCAGAAAAAGCCACCCTGGGTGTTTTTACATTCAGTCGAAGCGGTATCACACTGACTGCTGGCGCACTCATTGATATCTTCGCAAGTCGGTGGATTGTCGAACTCTTGGTTAGGTCCACATTTGAGCACACTAGGTCCGTTGAGTTTGTATCCTGAAATTGTAAAATAGAGTGTAATAACACAATGAAAAAATAAGTTTTTTAAAAAATAAAAAAAAAAAAAAAGTAACTACATACTAAGTCATTGTACTTGTCAAAATAAAATATTTACCTTTGAAACACTGAACACGAGCTTCATCTCCGAACATGTAAATCCTAGTCTGGTCAACTATGAACCCGTTGTTGATTTCTGGGAACTTGGGGCACAGAGCCTTGGAGCATGTTGGCACATCTCCTGACCAGGTTCCGTTACTCATACACAATAGTACTGGCTGTCCAGACCTTACGTAGCCAGGTTCACACTCGTAACGAACAATGGTACCGTAGCTTCGACCTCCTCCGTTCAAGATTGTTACATTGGCGTGAGGGACGTCCGGAAGCGCAACGCATTGTGATGCTGGGTAAAAGAAACAAAAATCATTAACGTTAAAATTAAACACGAGGAATGTAATTTTTATGTCCTTCATTTTGTCCGGACACAAATCAAGTTTTTTTTGGCATTCAAAATCTTGCTATATTATGCTAAGGCACAAAAAAAGATACATATAGTCGAACGGTTAGCAATATGCTTAATTTAGGCTCGCTTCTAGTAATTTTACCAGCGATAATATGAAAACTACAGTCGCGCGAAATAAATCAAATACAACATGATTTTACAAAATATTTACAGTTCTATCAACTTACCCAAACAAGTAGGTGTTCTCTCCCATCGCCCATCAGATAAACATGATATTCTTTCGATAGGCTGTCCAGTCGGGAAAGCAAATCCAGCATAACATTGGTAAGTTGCAACACCTCGATAAGTCACGTTTGTGGAGCCAATTGAAAATCCATTATCGATTTGTGGGACCGGACCGCAATACACCTCTGTAAAGTAACAATAAAATCACATAAGTATACGAACAAAGTAGGTTTGCATTATGAAATGTCTCCATGTCTCGCTTGTTACTTGCCTTGGCAGCTAGGAATGTAAGTAGTGGACCATTTTCCTCCATCTAAACATTTTGTTGTGATACGAGATTTCCCTGTGGCGAATTCTTGTCCAATAGGACATGAGAATGTTATAACTGTTCCAAAGGCGGTATCTCTGTTTGACGCTAAAGCACCGAGTCCGGATTTAAGAGTAGGGCAATCTGAAATTTAAAATGTAAGATTAGATAACTGAGTATATGTCTATTTGTTCCACGTTTGTTCTCGTCGTAGAGTGAATAGCTTACCTGCCGAGAACGTCGCCTTCCAACCTATTCCATTATGCAAAGCATCAGACACGAATCGTATCAACATTTCGCCACTGGAAGCAGTCAGTGTTATTCTTGGTTTCACAGTAAATCCATTGTCAGAATGTAATCTTAAACCAGTTGTGCTGGCTCCATCAAAAACTTGCACTACATCGGAGGGGTGAATATTAAATTCGTCGAATTTTAAAGATAATGGACCACCGTTAGGATTCTTTACTCTGTATAAACATTCTTGGTTATTCGGGTAACTTGTAAGACTGTAAGCAGGTGATGTTACGGTACCATTAGCTGCGATTATTGTTGCTCTGCAGCCTTGAGAATATCTCATGTTGAATCCTTTTTTAGAATCGCCAAGACTCGTTCGGAAGTACATGTACAGATGATTCGTCGTCGATATTACAACCTTTTGGTTTTCTTCGCCTGGTCCAGTTAACCTTGCCAACACAGGGCTAGATGGTGAATTACCATCTTTGATAACAATGTAATCCCTGTGCATTCCTAATTCCAAATCTTCAACTTCTAATGAGACTATTCTGCCTGGTTGAGCTTCGATAATGTACACACATTCTAAACCACCAGGGTAACCATTTGGATAACCAGGCGAGGTTAATACTTGACCTTGAGGCGTGGCTCTGAGCATGCCTCCGCAATTAGAGGACTCGGTTTTCCATGCCGCACGGAAACCTTTTCGTTCTACTGAACCATCTGTACTGAATTTGATGATCATGAAGTTCGAAGCGGATACGTAAATTTTGTTAGATAAATCTTGTTTTCCAGAAAGTGTCGCTAAATTTACAGATTTATCTTCGGTCCTGCCGCCAACCAGAATTTGAACAGTGTCGAAAGACTTTTCAGTTTCAAAATCTTGGAACTGTAAAACAATATTTTGACCTTGTGGCCCCTCGAGAGTCCATTTGCAATCGCTGAAAGGAGGGTATTTGTGAGGGTAACTTGGACTCTCGACTACATCTCCGCTGCTGGCCATGTAGAAGTGACAATCGGAAGCACAGTCCATTTCGTCGGAAGCATCACCACAATCGTCTTGCTTGTCGCATTTGAAGGCTGCATTTATGCATTTTCCATTGGAACAATGGAAGGTTCCTAAAACAAATTTAAATTGTGTAAGTATTGTTTTGTGTAACCTTAACATTACATGACTACGCTTGTAATTGAGCATGCAAAACTTGATTGATTAACAATTGTCTGTTGATGTTTCTTACCGGCAGGGCAGGCGGTGGCTCGGCACATGAATGGCAGAAGGGTTTCACAGGTGGTTAGCTCCCACGACTGGCTAACGGATGTGACGTGGACGTCGACACATTCTCCTTCCTTAGGGTTTGGTTGTCGTAGGTCCCAGAAACCGGCATACTGCGAGACTAGAGCACCAGCGGCTGATTCGAGTGTGTTCGTTCGTAGATCGTCGACCGTCGCGAGTCCGAGCCAGTAGTGGTTGTTACTGGGACTGGCTGGCACCATGCTGGCAGTCATGTTGTTTTCCGAGTAGCTATCTACTACCATGAGTTCGCTGCCGTACCTGGAAAAGTATTATGTTTGTTGTTAGAAACAAATCAATTTATTGACAAGCACAAAACTTGTTCTATAACTTAAAACGATTTTATTACCTTCGACATAGTTCTGCCGCTTTCTCCCATGAATGCCTGATGTTGAAGAATTTGTAACAGTGTAAGCCTTTCAACTCCCATCCTGAAACAAAAGAAAGGTAAGATTTTAATATTGTATGTTCAATGTCATTGTAGTGAAGGAGAAATTCGAAGTATATTTACTATGAAGAATGTTGACTCAACAAATTGCTTAGCGTATATGCAAAGAATAGTAAAAAGACTAGAAATTATGTGCAAACGCGAACAGGTAGGTACGTGAAGGCTTTCTCTATTCAAAGGGCTTTCGGTGAAAGCTGTTTATTTCGCCATAAGACATACAAAATAGTATCTATTTTATGTAATTTAATGTACGGAAACTATTCGAGTATCGGGAAACAATTTCACGACAAATTTAATTCAAGTAATAAAATAACCGCACAGTTATTTGTCCGGGCTATGGCTCGTGAACGCCAAATTACTCTGGAACTCAATGTCGAATCGAAATGTTTTCTCAAGCAAAAGTTTAATGCGTCCTGATTGTGAAGTTGAACCAGCCTAAAGCGTTTACTAATTCGGAATTAGTGATTCAACAGGTGTGCTTAACTAGCCTATGAAACTCGCCGAATGGAAGATTGAATTAGAGATTTTAGAATTTCCTACCGAAGTAATTAATTGTGTTTCAGGAAATTGGAAAGCGGCACTTTATTAACTAAACTCAGTTAAGTATTCCTTGTGTGAGTTACCACAAGATTCTTTGTAATTCTTGAAGAATTTATAACGCTGAAGAAACATGTGAACGTTCATATAATCTTCTAGAATGTAAACTAATTTGCCAGAATTCTCTGTAGTGGAAGTGTTAAACACGAAGCTCCTTGCTTTAATACACATACATTTACATTGTGTTTTCACATGTGTCGGTTTGTTGACGTACCCTGAAGACGTTAAGCTACAAACTCAACATAATGGACGTCATGATGAGCTTAAGTTACGAAAGCTTACTGCTTTGTATAAGGATTTAACATGTCTGGTAACTACGCCTGCTCTAGAACGTTTGTATAGTTATTTTATTTTTCTACATCATTTTAAACAAAGCTATATTTGCAAAATCTATAAATATTGCATTTAACAGACGTTTCATCGTGAATATCTTTGTTCGTTCTACCTAGCCTTTACTCAACTATGTTGGGGTCAGATTCCAGTCAAACTACGGTATACGATAAAACATAACAATCTAAATCGAATCAATCTTACCATTACAAATAGTGGATCCCGCGAAAAGTTGAAAATAGAACAATAAAACTAAAACAAAACCGATAAAGTTTTCATTCAATTTCCGCGCATTAACGTTCAAGATAAAAAAGTAAATAGGCATAAATAGAGCGTGCGAGTTTGACGACCGATCGCGAAGACCGCGGTGAATCCACGCTTCACCGCCCGTCGCCCGCAACACGATGCAATGTGTTTGACCCACTTAGCTAGTTATGTTACTGCAGCAAAATGCAATCACTCTGTGTACGAGTATATTGTACGCTTTTGCCTAAAGATAAACTCCGTTTTTTATAGCCCGCGTCTTTTGCAAATTGTATCCGGAAACACGTCCATGCAATTTAGCAATTTAGTCGTGAGGAAGCAGTTTTGGCGAGCCAATGACACAAATGTCCAAGTTTAAAACTTAAATGAATGTGCATAGATGTGATTTTCAGGTTTAAATTCCGGACACATGATGGTAATTTTAATAAATTGGAAATATTAAAACAATGGTGGGCGCATGATTCCTTCTTTGATATGCGATTAGTCGCATGTTGCGTCGCAAATTCTGTTTGAATCGCATGAAGCTATTTACAAAAGAACGCCTACGTATGCAGATAATAGTTACATGCGGTGGACGTAATTATCCCGCGTATTGACAAGTCGCTGGGTTTTACTGAATAGCACTAACACGCAAAGGAACGATCAAAGCGAATGGTGCTATTGATTTTGTAGCTTATTGCGTCCATAGACTTTACAGCAATATTAAGTGGAGCGAAGTTGGCTCTAACTCTGTGGACATGCAATGCATTAAAACCTAATCGCGAGTGGGAGTCAGACGTCAACGTAACTGGTTTCTATACCATAAAAGACTTAGGAACCTGCAGGAATAACATTAAATACATAAAGAGTATGGTTTCAAATCTAAAGTTGGTTGTTTTAATTGCTAAACTTAACCATCACCAAGTATAATAATGTCTACATAGATTTATTAGTACAATTAATCATTTAAACAGTCGACTAGTACGTTGACAGGATAAGGAAAGAGGGATCACATCGCTTGCCTTAAGTCTGTACCTACTTGTATAATACTAGTACAACAGTTATTGCTCCTAATACGTATTTCCCACATATTATTACATCATGAATATTATAGTTATGGGCTTCATAGCATCGCATTCATTTCCCATGTCTATAGACTCGGATGACTGAGCTTGGTAACTGTTGAATATCGAGATACGAGTGTGGCTTTCAATCATCGTACTTTATACCAGTTTACTAGTTTTCTCATTGACTCAACTAGGAGAAAGCTGCGTATTTAATCGATTACGCACATAAAATTATCGATTAGTTAGGTGCGTTAAATTGTGTATGTAACAATGCTTAATGGAGTTACGAAATCGTTGACATTTAATATTGCAAAATATGTTCGAATAATTAAGAGAAAATATATCATAATTTGGTGATGGACCTTCGTCTACGCAAATATTAAAACTTTACGACATTTTAATTTGTTTAAATTTATTTTATTAATGACTTAGCGATTGTGAAATGCAGGTTATTAAGCATATTGATAGAAGGAATTAATATGGATCTAAAGAAGGTAGTTGAGGTAAAGGTGGTCTCCTGGACGTTGTAACGTCACTATAAATATGCGTCAATGCTTTGGTTGTGACTGTAATATTGTGCATGTATATATAAATAGAAATAAATAAATAAAGAGGGCTATGTCCAATAGTGGACTACGAAAAATTCAGTTGATTGGTTGAGAAAGAATTTACGTGTAGAACATCCGTTTAACAAAGACATAACGCAAATCAACAATCAATAACTAAAGCCCACATTACAAAATGCATGAATACTAAACAGTTATGCGTCAATAAGCCTTGCACCAAACGGGACGGGAGCAATGTCGACCGGTCGCCGACACGGTGGCTGCCGATCAATTGTGTCGAGTGCCTCTTAGCGAGGCGAACCTGAAACCTTTGAAGGATATACGGATATGCCTCTGCACCGGAGATTGACTTACTGCTCTATTTAGATCCTAAGTAGTCGAGACGTGCCCACTCTGTGACTTAGCATGATTCTATCTTGTACCGTAACTGTATATATTCTGCAGCCAGTTATAACTAGATTAATGATTTTAAAAATAGAACGTTAGTTTGAAATTCGAAATGAATAGCGCTGCAATGTAGCCTGCAGCGTTAATTTTTATATTGTTATCGGAAAATCTAATCGGAATGGTCGTGGGAAAAATGCAATCGTACGCAATGAAGATTAAAACTTCGTTTGCTAATATTGTTGTTCTTTTAGTGGAGTGAGACTATTCTCTGATTTATAATTCAGGTAAATACTCTTAGAAGTGGATAAAAAATGTTTTATTACTTCGTTATTATTATAGAATACTCAGATAGGTTGTCTGGAAGAAATCGCGGTTCGTGATAAGGCCACGCATTGTACTTTTATTCTTCCAAAAAAACGTAATATTTTTACTTTATTAAAAGTGAATAGTCTATAATTTTTTTTTAAGTATGACCTTCTTTGGGACATCGTTTCTGTGGACAGAAACCCAGCGAAGAATCAGAGAAGAGTCGAGAATGCCACTTTTATCAAAATAATATCAATATAACACGGCTTATTTAATTCGTGTTAGGGACGAATAAAATTACCCTCTGTCCCCAGGCAAGAGGGTCGTAAGGGGTGACGAAACTAGCATCACAATAATTGTGAACAAAAAATAAATACAATAGGCTCGCCCACTTATACATATAAATACAAGTACGAAACGTGGGTGTACCAAACTCCTGAGATAGAACATCTCTGCTTACCCCTTCGGGTATTATAGGAAGTTGAAGGCTCAGAGGTTGATATATTCGAATATAACCGTCATCTGTGAGTCACGTCGCCGCTATGTATGATCGAGGCGCTGCCTTTCACTCATTACAAATGTAAGCCTTCAAGGCTGCCCGTTTGCCGCTACATTGACTCTACCAGCACAAAGCCTACATTGTCTCGTTAGATGAAAAAATCAATCAATGATATTTGTGTTCTGTTGAAATATACGTAACCTGTGCAGCATGTGAATTAGAAAACGAGAAATCTGTTAACGAAATTAATTCGATTTCTATTTATAAATAATGTTATTTGTACGGATTAAATTAGTTGTGATATATTTTGGAATCTAATTTACTACCACTACTATTACTATCATAGATTTAAGAATATGCAATTAATACAAAAAATATGGATCTCATTTAAAATCCGAAACGAAGATTTATTTATTACCAAAAAGTAAATAGAAATGAAAATGCTATCTATATGTAACTCGTGTATTTAAACAGAATGAATGGTTCTATAGTTTGCTCAACAAATTCATTTTATATGGCTGTTATTTGGATTAAAAAATATGGATAGAAAATATAGATTTTAACTGGATTAACAATCAACTTCAAACAGTTAGGTAATTTCTGTAGATTGTAATTAAACAATCAAACATATTGTTAGTTGCAGCGAATGCAGCGAGCAGCGCGCCTTACTAAACAACTGACCCAGATTGTGATGCTCCAAATGTCGTGGCAGATGCGTGCCAAGTTTAGAATACACTTGATAGCTTTATGGACCATACTTATCACAACTGACGTATGTGTGACAGTTGACAACCATTATGTAGTTAAAGAGATGTAGAAGTCACTCAAGCAGCGGTTGATAGGATGGAAATTATCTTCTAGTCTCTAAATAATTGACTTGTGTGTTTACTTGCCAAGTTGCATATCTAGGAACATAACAAATGCTTTAAAGCAATTGAAGAACGTTGTACATTCTGAACTTATACAGGAATATGCACTTATTTAGATCTCAATTCTTCTGTCGCATTTATCTATCTAATCTCGTATGTCCTTAGTACCGAACTGGGGCTCTTTTTCACATTAATATTTTTGGTGGGATGCTTAATGACCTCTTTGATAGAATAAGATTACCCGAAGAATCTGCTAAAATATATCTTAATTAATACTTATTTCCGTTAGGATCTTATTCTATCAAAGAGGTCATTAAGCATCCCACCAAAAATATTAATGTGAAAAAGGGGCCAAGTTCGGTACTAAGGACATACGGGATTAGATAGTTATGAGCATGTTAAGCCGTCGGTCAGTGTCATCCGAATACCTATTATAGTCGTTATGCCGGCTACATATTCTCGCCGAGACAGCCCGAGACTTCGATGCTGTCCTTTGCAATTTGATGTTAAAAGTAAAGCATAGAGACAATGTCTCAGGCTGTCTCGCGAGAATGTGTAGCCGGCATTACGGGTAGTCACAAGCCCGAACGTCTGACAACCGGTCTAAACTTAGGATACCGTCATTGCCCAGTAACTGGGTTGCAGAGGTCTGATGGCAGTTGGTCTGTGTAAAATACTGTCAATCAGCCGCATCTGATTTGACTGGAAGCTGTCCCCAATAAATTTGAGAAAAGGCTAGGCAAAACATTTCTGTTATGAGCACAAGGGATTTGTCCAGTCGTGCAGTCAAAAATAATTTCCACTATACACAAACAACTACACTTATCGAAAAAATGAGTGTTCCAAGTTCAAAGAACACAGTTTTTTCTCATACAGATTATTTTTATAAATTGTATACGGAAGAAACTTAAGGTCACACTATACTTAAGTCATCATTCACTGACGTAACCAAAACACACTATTTTACTTTACATTTTCTTGAATAAACAATAGAATTGACAACGATTAACTTTGTGTTAAAAGTGTTTTATGTGTTTGGCTTAAGTGTTTATATGATATACGTTCTTTAAAGCTGAAGGTCTGTCTAGATGCCTTTATAATAATATGACTTATTTATTAAGTATTTTTTATCACGTTATGCAGCTAGACAGTGGTGATAGTCAATGCTAATTACACGGACGCTAATCATTTATCTATATCTATACCTAATATAGTAATAAATACTTAATATTCTTCTTTGTTAAAGACAATGCTCCGACGTTGCTCGGGTACGTTTTATAGATTGAAAACTTCCGGAAGAAATTACATAAATTAAAATGAAAACCGCATCAAAATCCATTGAGTAGATTAAAAGAAGTACGGGGACAAGCCCATGTCTTCCCGTGGGTGTCGTAAAAGGCGACTAAGGGATTCTCTAGAGGATGGGCAGCAGCGTTCTCTGAGTACTTTAACAACCATTAGTGTCCGACCGAAGGTTCGGTTTCGGTTTCGGCCGAAACTGAGACTGGCGCCGAAGATTCGGTTTCGATTTCTGTTTCGGCTAAAAATCCTGTTTCGGTCGGACACTAACAACCATACTGCGATCGCGAACCCGCCTGCCAAGCGTGGCGATTACGGCAAACCCCCCTCTTTTGGGGGAGGCCTATGTCCAGCAGTGGACGTCTTTCGGCTGAATGATGATGATGATGATGACGATGACGCGGACAAGCAGATAGACGCGAAAAGCGACTTCAATTTATACTATATATTGATATTGATGCCCTGACGGTTTATCTACACACAAATCTCACAAGAACACCGTGGCATGTAACAAATAAGCCGTAGATATTTTTTACACATTCATCAAACAACATACACCTGTCAAAGAGATGAACGTAGTCAAGTAACGCCTCAGGGATATGACTCTTAGCCTACACTAGCATACCCGTAGGCAAAACCTACCTACCTATAATTAAAGAAGGTCAGCTATTAACGTACGAGTAGGTAGCTGTGGTTATGATTAGCCCAGTTGTAGGCCAGGATCTAACGGTACCCTAGATACGGGTGGTATAGAAAACTGGGGGCTGCAATTACTATAGATCGATAACACAGCATTCATTCGTGATACGGGGTCAGTTTTAAGCTTGACGACTAGAAAGCGGTCGCATTGGAAAAGACGTAATTTATGGTAGTGAATTAACTAAGAAATAAATGAGTATTTTACAGAGTACAAAATAAAAGAAAAAAAAATGTTGTTGCGGTATCGGTATTATGGTACATTTGGTTTTCAAAATGTAACCTTTTTAAGATACTATCAACAGATGTTCAATATTTTACAAGGATCAGAAATAAATGCACATTCGTTACTTTACTTCATCATACGATTCGTAAGTTTGCCGTGGATGTGATGATTTATTGAACTGACCTGTGAATATTTCAAATTATGGCTTTTGCAATCTATGAACACAGTAAAATTTTGATAGAGTACCATTCTTTTGCGAAGCTTCCATCAAAGTCACATTGCCATTAGAAATATTATAACTTATTTTCGTTCATATTTTCTTATAATATTCTTTTTAACATTATATTAAACAAGTGCAAGATGTGTCGTAAAAAGCTTGTACAAAATAAAATGGGTCAACAAACTTAATAATACAAGAACACAAAAACTATTTGAATTTATAGCTGACCAGAGACTTATAACAAAAGAAAGAAAAATAAAACGCGATGTTCTGTGTTTGAAAATCGTAAACCCGTCGTGTCGTATAAAGAGTGTAAAGAGCGCACAGCGCCCTGTCGGTTGCATTTATCTTGGAGCTTCATAACCCGGGTGAAAGCGATGGAATTCAGCCCTGTCTCTTATTGAACAATAGCCACGTCTGTTTGTTCAACATTTTGAGTTAATTTTCTTCGTATATGAAGTCTTAAGTATTTGCTTTGTCATCGCAATAGATATCGTCATGGTTATTGGTTGAAGAAATTGTGTTGGGAATTTTATTGAGTATACTCGTGGCCGACGTTATTATATGCTGTAAATATACTAACTGAAGTTATATTTAACGTTTATTTTCATTTATGCCTTATTGCCTCGTGGCGGTTCATTGTAGTAGCCAATAAGGAGGCCCATTGAGCTACGGGCTGGTAATAATAAGATTATGATCCTGAATCAAGCTTACAAGTTCAAAACTGCAATATCACTTTGTTCAATATCGATTCAGTACAAAATATCACCTTGTATATTATCTTAAAGCCTGTATTTAATCCTCTCAGCATTCAAATGCAGCTATAATTTACAAGGCATGTTCGCAAGATGTTGTATGTCGGCGATGCTTAGGCGTGGATGTTGCTTAATCATAAACCAACAAACTACATGACGACATATATTGCACATTGTGTCTTTATAATATGGCATTGTTAACACCAGTTTTTGTTTTGTCCACTTAGTTATAAGTGCATGCTGTGATCTCTTATAATTGTACGAGCACACCTAATTGGTAATATATTTATACTTCTACGTACTATGGTGGTACATAAGACGGACGTACCTAATGCCATTCTCTACCAGTCAACCTTTTGTGGGAGTTCCATAATAAAATAATTCAATCAATAAAAAAACTTATTCGCGTCAAAATAAAAGGAGGAATGAAAATAGTGAATATGTTAATCAATTCAGGGTTTTGTAGTCAGCAAGTAAACAGGACTCTCCTAAGTGGAGACAAAAAACGCATTTTTTAATAAAATCCAAAAGCTGTATAAAAACTGATTTCTTACGTTACCTTGGTAAATTAGTTGAGTTCCTGTAATCTAGTGCTGAAATGACTTGAACATCTTTAGAAACCTACGATACTCCTATAAAAAAAGTTAGTATACCTGTCCCAATACTGTGCGCAGAAAATGCTCATTCAGTAATTGAACATTTTCTTGTAATATTTTACATTAAAATAAACATGGTGCACCTCGATAATGATGCCCGAAGCAACCACTTATTCTACGCGGTTAAACCGGGCTAGTTGGTTTAGTTTAGACACAGCTTGTTACACCTATTCCGTAACCTAACTATAACAATGTGTTAAACTGGACCGACCAGGTGATAGATTCAACTGACCGTACTAAACTGTCAACAGTATCGGCACACACTCAACCTGCTATTAGTATGCAGCGGAACTGCGAGCACCTTTCTAGTGTTCGCAGTGTCTCACCTGAATATAGCATTAATTTGTCTCTGTACGTCGTCAGTGATGCTCAATGTTTAGGCCGCATGTGTATTCATGTCATGATTCGCAGACCACAGACGATGAGAATTTATTTTCCGAAAAAGTGTATCACATAGTTTTGAATATGTTTTATGTGAGTGTATATCGCGTTGTCCATACTTGTCCTAACTTTTTAATATTATAAATGCGAAAGTAAGTTTGTTTGTTTGTTACCTATCATGCCTAAACCACTGTACCGATCATCCTGAAATTTTGCATATACATTGTTAGGTGTACAAAAACGGACATAGGGTACCTTTCATTCCGAAAAAAAGTACTGTTCCCGAGGAAAACAACAATAACGTTCATCGATGGCGCCACGTGACTTTCGAATCATGATTGAATTATATTATTGTACCTAATACAACCCGAATTAATTGTCAAATTCTAAATTAACGCGAGCAAAGCCGCGTGCAAAAGCTAGTTCTGTATATTTTGGAAAACCTAATGTACTAAATTAAACTAGAAATAACAGTCATATCTAAATTATCTGAAGGAGGCACAAATGTGTTCAAAAAGCACAAAACACGTCTATGGCTTTAATACGTCCAGTTCTAAAGTACAAGCTGCTACTGTGGAGCTCTTAATAGAAAATCCGAATAACTGCCGTACTGAGACCTTATAACACCACCTATCACTTGGCAGTCACATTTGCGATCGTTTGATCAGTGAAGAGAAAACCTTAAATAACGTTCTTCATTTCGTCTAACATTAGGTATTTATTAAAACATTTTAAAATATTTCTATAAAAAATATGTAACATGTATTCTTCGTAAAGTTATGTTCTTTATTGTTAGGCATTTTGTGATTTGGGCCTCATCTAAAAACACAAAGGCCGGCAGAAAGACTTCACTTTGAGCATCACTGGTCTAGACTATAAGCCATACAGACAGTTTCAATTGACAGAATCTATGCAAACAAGATTATTGACTAATTGAGATTACGTACGGTCTCTATCAGCAGGGTATGCATACAATCGAATTACTAGGAAATTTTATAGGTAGCCTTTCAAGATATTATGAGCTGTATGGCAATTCCGCTGAAACTACAAGGGTTAAAATGTTGGCGAATGGCAATTTAGTAAATGGAAATGTTAAAGGTACACTTTGCATGTATCGAGCGTTAAAGTGTATTTTAAAAAAGTGTGCAATAACTATTTTCATCTTCGGTAAAAGCATTTAAGTATTTTTTGCATCTATAATTTTTCATTGTCTCAGTACGCGCGATCTTAACTGTCTTTTTATTAAATTAAAAGCCTGTATTTAGAAAATGTTACAAGCAGCATCTGCACAATAATTCAACCGTGCTAAAGAAGCATTTATAATAATATTTTTAATCTACGTCAGGTATGCTCATTAAAAATAGCTTATAAAGGTATTATATTTAAATGTAATGTGAGTAATTCCTAATGAAAAACGTTTCATGTTACCAATGGGGAGACGAAAACGAATATAGATGGCAGCACCACCGTAAGCGCTCATCACAACCAATCAGAACGAGTTATATTGACATTATCGATAATGTCAAACACATTTCAACCAATGAAAGTGCTTTGGTACCCACGATAGTGGCTTCATAAGTTCTCTAGTTCCCTACCGCATTGACCTTTGATATATATCTTCGGAAAACAAACAAAAGGGAGAGCAGATGCTAATATATGCAGATATGTTGTCGACCTCCGTAATTACGTGTGGGTGTACCGCATTTTTAAGCTGTGCTCGCTTAAAGCGACTTGGCAGAGATTGGCTGATTTAAATAGAAGTTTTGTGTGCCTTATGGTAATCTTATTTAAACGAGAAAGAATTTTTGCTAATGTACCAACTAGGTTTTTGTTAGGCATTTGTTTTACTTTTAATTTATGTACATTTTTCTCTAGTGTTAGTTCTGGTTACGCAAAAAAACGATTTTAGGCTCTCGGCAATGTATCCGCGAAAAAAAGATGTTCACTATAGCACAATTTCTGAATTTTCTGATAGATTCGAATCTTATATAGAGTGATTGGTAATTAGTGACCGAAACTTTAACACATGATTGTATTCATGATAATAAACAACTTTTCCAAAGAAACATTATTTATAAAAAAAAAAAAAAAAAAACATGAGCCGCGTCCATTCCGTGAAGGTTTATTCATACATTTTTAAATGAAAAAAATAGAATAAAAATAATGTTTCTTTGGGAAAGTTGTTTGTTATCATGAGTACAATAATGTGTTGAAGTATCGGTCACTAATTACCAGTCACCCTATATGTTTGTTTATAATCAAAGTCAATTAAAAACTTGACAACAATGACAATGACAATTGACAATGGAATCAGGCGTTACTTTGCGGCTAAGATCAAGTATGTAACTAGATGGAACATTTTTAAAATGAAAAATTTGCTCTAGTTCATCTCTTCACTCTAATGAGAATTGATCCGAGGGAAAAAGAGACGAACTTGCTGTCATGAGTGTACACGTCAAACGAAATGAAGCTTATATGAGTTGAAGATCCTGAATGCATTTATATATATGATTAGAGATGAGGCAGAATAATCTAGGGACGGTATCGATACATTAAATATTTATTTCCTTAAAATTGAATAATTAATGACTTTCGAATTTGAAACGTTTTTGCAGCGACGTGACTATTCAAAAACGCCTTTCAAAATGTAAAAATTCCTTTCATAAAATACGTAATTAATTTAACTAAAGAACCACTCAAACTAAATACAGTTTACAATAGAACTAAGAATGCACACGACGTGAATGATGATAATTGACCAACGGCGTATCGTAGTTGACTATCGTTTTAACGCTTAGCAGACTGGAGCAGTGGTGGTCCAGAAGTAACGGCGCCAGCGCCACGGTTACCATGGAGTTTCTTGTCGGCTCATCTCCATAGGACTTACTTTTTGGAACCGTGCAACTAAATTGTCGAGACATTTCCTAAATGCATGTACTCTGCTTATTAGAAGAAAAAAAAACGTTGAATTTGAATTTACCGAGTTGTAGGTCGCGGGTTCGAACCCAGGCAGGCACGCACTGTGTAATTTGTTTTGTCACTGCTCTTAAAACTGTAAAGGAAAACGGCATGTCCAAGATCCAAAAAATCGAATACATGTGTCATCCATCAATCCACATTGGGGCTGCGCAGTGTATTACAGCCCAATCCCCTCTTTCTAGAGAGGAGGCCTGTGTCCCCGCAGTGTTGTGCTTATGCTTAGAAGACGTGTGACGTAACACTTAAGCTCACATTTTGATGTTGCTTATGTGCGGGTTACATACCACTGGAATTTGCTATATGCATAGGTAGGTATCTACTTACTCAATCACTCTTCTATATTTAGAGGACTGGGGTATAACAAAGGTGAGTACAAATTAAAACAGATAGCATTTGATCAAACACGTTTATTCCAAAATAATAAGAAACATTTTAAAATATAAAAATTAGATTACAATGAGCAATCTTCAACTTCAAGGAACCCGTGCCTAGGAGAGCATGTAAGGGCCAAAACACACTTAGCGTATCTTGCGCCATGTACTGCGCGAGATACGCGACGCAAAATACGCTTAGCGTTAGCCGCTAAATCTGCTCCCAACATAGTTGGGAAAGGCAGAATTGAACGTCAAATTCAAGGAATAATATTGTAGTCACAGTGGTCAAATACTTGAATAACCCTATCATTATGTAGTGGTTGTCCATGCAATTCAAATATTCGAGTATTCGCCTCATTTTACTGTTCTAATAGTAAGAGCTAAGGTATTCGAATTTTTTAAGTAATGGTTTGCCATGTAATATTCGAACGCAAGAACGCTTTAAGACACGCGCCTACGCGTATCCAATCACTCGGCGGGGGATGCTAACTAAACTAATTTATCCTCATTTTAACGGACTGCAACCTACTCCGACAGATCGGTTAGGTAAAGTTAGAATTATGACGACTCGGCTGTCGGCGGTGGCTGGCGAGCGGTAGTTTCGACCTGGTCGTAGATTACTTATGTAAGGCACCCCGACCGAATCGGTTAGATTAGGTTAAAACAAACGCGCGCGAGTTTAACTATGCCCTTTTTACTGGGAGCTAAAGCATGGGGCAGAAGCGTCGTCGTTCTCTTCTTCAAGAAGAGCGAAGACTTTATTGAAGAATTATAAATTTCGCTTCTGAGCCATGTCTAAAAGTTGTTTTCGAGAATTGTTATAAATCGTTTCGCGCAAAGATTCGATGAATTTCAACCACCGAAGCAGGTCGGGTTGGGAAAAAGGTATGGCACCATAGACCACCGCTTTCATCTGTCATCATCAATAAGTACGTCTGTCTCCTGTTTGTAAATTCATCACGCAAAATCTAAAGATCACCATTTACAAAACAATACAAAACAAAAATCCATGATTTTGTTAATGTTGGTACTTAATAACATTAATATTGTAGTCTTATACCTTTGTTTTGTTAGAAATAATTTCAAAACTTTTATTACGTATTTACAATTTACGGCTTTTACACTGTTTTTAAAAAAACTATTTGATTTTTGATTTTGGCCTCCAATAACTAGCTGATCCTAACTGATTAATTAACTAAATTATACAAATCATTCTACCAACTTAGAAATCTTAGGGCCAAAACATACTCAGCGTATCTTGCGCAGTACGCGGCGCAAGATACGCGGCGCACGCGTAAGTGTGGCTGTAGCCGCTGAAAATACGCCGAACCTGGTTAACTTAACATCGCTCGAAACTTTACTCGTTCTAGGCCCCATAAGGCTCGGCTTATCAACGTACAACGCGTGAAAGAATTTATATGTATACGCGTTATGCGACGAATCATGAGCTGCGCCAGATACGTTCAGTGTGTCTGCAGCCTTATAACTATTTTGTTAAATTGAAGTTAAAACTTAAGATATTGATATAATTGAATCATTCTACAACCTTAAACCTAATAAATAATAACATAGCTTACAAAACAAAATGTACATACATACTTATACATTTAAATATTAATTGAATTCCATGTAAAATAAACGTATGATCACTATAATTATGTACCTTTGATATTGATTGTTCTGGAAATATAGTGGGTACGGCATCACTACGTAGGTAGAGTTCTTTTTTTGTAACCTTCACGGTAGCAATCCACTCTAAAATGGAGTGAACATAATTTTGAGTACTGTGAAGGAGTCCAATTTTGTCTTCCAAGATTACGTACCCACTTATATCAGATTTTTGGTTCCAAAGGAAATCTAAAAAAAAACATTATATAATTACATTATAAACTATATAAATGTTGTATAATGATGTTCGCACTTATACCTAACTATATTTCTACTATTATCTTAAGCATTCACTTATAAATAGAAATATTTAAAGTGAACATATAAAGCGACTGAGAAAAATATCGATATTGTGGAGCTTCCCTACTTGTGCGAGTAAAGGTAGATGATCTGCCAAAAACTCTTTGTAAAATACAACAATGTTATTTCTTGAATAAACTACGTTGTATATGCTTACTGAAACTTGATAAAACTTTTAGTGATTACTAATACTAAACGTAATTGGCTTAAAACGGCATTTGGGAATAGTCTTTTCGTAAAAATGAGTGTCGATAACTTACCTATGGAAAGATAACTTGCTATTATTTTCACTTAAAACACTCATACGGCTCTTACAGCCGACTGCAACACAAGCCATATTTAATGGGGCAAGCAATGAACACACTCACTCAGGTCACAATGGCACCAAAAGAAGAATAATTCGATGAAAACTATGTAAGAGCTTGGTATAGTGCATTATACCAAGCTGACTCGCAATTGTAAATTTTGACGTTTAAGACGGAGTCAAAATTTTATGGTTATCTCTTTTTTCTTAATTCATAATTGTCATTTGAACAAAAGAGACAAAAAGTAGAATGACATTCATTTTAAAAAGGTTCTGTCTAGTTCACATACTTTGTCTAAGCTTTGCGGAAATCAAATATATAATAAAGTGCCACAGTATATCAAAGAGTGCAAATCTATCCACAGCTTCAAGACAAAATTAAAAGAATTTCTGGTCAAAAAATCTTACTACACAATAAATGAGTTTCTTAGTGACATCAAAATTTACTAGTTTATGATAATAATTTATTAATGGATATTATATTGTATTGTTATAATAGATTTCGTTTAATGGTATTGACATTTTATGATAGTGAATTAATTTTGGTACTGTTTATTTTGTTTAATTATTAATTTCCTCAAGAACTATATTTTGCGAAGTAGTAAGGGTGCAAGTAGAAATGTTAACTTATAATAATATGATACTAATATGATAGAAGTATGTAGTTATAAAAATAAAAATGCATGAATATAATATTGTACACCCAAGGGTATGTTTCAGCGAAAAATTATGTATCACAAGTATAACATCTGTATTCACCTGAGACAAACAATAAATGAATTGAATTGAATTGAAAATCCATAACATACAAATATGCAAATACATTATTTCGTTTTAATTCCGCCAAACGAGCTCGCTAGTTTGAATGCAGTATGCAGCACCACCTTCCCGCCCACTAATATATGCACGTGCAGAAGTGAAAAAAATGCAACATGCAAACCAAACCGATACAAAAGATATAAATATGACACAAAATTAAAGTAAACTATACATCCAAACACTAAACACGCCATTATATAAAAATCGTTTGAAAATATTTCAACACCTGTAAAGTTTGTTCATCATTTATCTAGATTACAAAATACATTTTGATAGATATTATGCTGAAATTTGTAACTAAAATTCACCTATTATGAAATTCGTTCAGACTCATTATTCAACATGTTTACTACCAGACTATTCAGCTTTAAGTCATAGTTAGACGAAGCAAAAAGATAAACCATGAGATATTTCGGATCTGAGTAATAATAATATATTTTCAAGAATAATATAATTCACTTTATCTTAGAAAGTGAATATAAGAAGGATTATCATTATCTAAAGCACCTCACGTTTATTGGCTTAAGATCTGGAGAAGCTAACTTTAAAATTAACTTAGAAGATTTATTTATGTAGTATATTACTTTTTTATGCAAAATAAAGTGTACTTGGTTGACGCTTTCTTTAGGTACTTTTTTAGTATTACATCATAAACAAAATTATTTTATACAACGTTCAATGTGGTTTTTATTAAGGTTGATGTACTTACGTACGTTACGTATCTTGAATTTCATCTTTACAAAGGAATAACCACTCGAGGTATTAACATCTTCAATGGCATTAATGCTTTTATAAGATTAAAATTGTTACATAATAATGTTTCCAACCAGTATGCAGCGTTTTAATTAACGCATATTATTATCACTGTTACATAACTACGTGAACTAAATTCTCCTAAGGTTCTAATTGGCTTTTACTTTCGAGATATACATATAAATAGATCTGTAACCCGGTTTGAATAATTAACGTTTTCACAGCTTTGATCGGTAAAATTACCTCAGCCATTGTTTCCTTTATTCGATTTTTAAAACTCAATTGTTTATTCAAAATTCGTTTTTGTTAATGCCGTTTATTGGCGTTGTGATTATCGTAGCCTTACCATTATTTAATTTGATTTTATGCTGGACTGCGTTGGCTTAACTTCCTATATAATTTTCTTCTTCAATTATCTTAATAAAAGATTCTGTATTCAAATCAAGTTCTTCATTTGTTTCGTTAACAATGTTAAAGGCATAATTTTGTGTCAAAACACGCTTTGAAAGCATCTCCGCGGAAACTTTCTTCACTAATTCTATTTGAATTGGGAGGGAGGCTTTATTTATATGTACTCTTGAACGCTAAACAACAGCTCTAGAGATTAACTCCATCGAATTACGTGTAATCACAAGTCAGTCGCGTTAATTCTGGCTTGAAGCGATTTTCGATTCAATCTGTCTGCAAGAACCTTGCGACTGTTGCTTCAATATCCTGCGTAATTATATTACTGGAATAGAACTAACAGGTTGTAAGTTACGCCCTGGAGGCGTCATTTTTAGATCTAAAATGTGGAAATATAAGTACTTATCTACTAAACATTTACTTTTTGTGTAATGTTGTATAACAGTAAGTAGGAATCTCTATGAGAACTCTGTTGAATAATCCAGATGATAAATTATGTAGGTGTTACGTTACTAGTAGGTACTTCCTAGTAGTGGCTGAAGTAGAGATAATGGAATCATGTCAACGACCTATAAATGTTGTTCGAGTATTTAATAAAGAACATATTAATGATCAATTATACCATTAACCTAATCCGTTTTTATATTTTTTATTATTATTTAACAGGTGCATTAATCACTTGACAAATTTTTATAATTCATGGTTTTAATGATTTTATATCTCACTAGCTTTTGCCCGCAGCTTCGCTTGCGTGAAATTTTGAACCCGTTAAGTGACGATTTTCCATACAAACTTTCATCCCCTATTTAACTCCCTTAGGGGTTGAATTTCGAAAAAATCCTTCCTTATTCCTTGTCTAAAATATAAAGGGAACTTCTGTGCAAAATTTCTGCTTTCTAGATCTAAGGGTTTGGGCTGGGCGTTGATGAATCAGTCAGTCAGTCAGGACTTTTCTTTTTATTTATATAGATGAGGAAAAAAAGAAAACTGCGTCGTTTATCAAGATACAGCAGTTTTTCTCTAAGCATTTGAAATAGACGCTGTGAAGATGAATACAGTTTCTGCGCTATTATTTAAGTATTAATTTGGGATGCAATAAAAGAGCTTCCACACGTGACGATACTTAGGTACAGTCTGTCTATAAAGTCATGAAATGGAACAAATTTTTTATCTTTCCCAGTGTTTTGTCAGTTAGTGTTTTATCTAGTGATAATCGTGTCTAAATACGCGCAAATTGATTTCAGATGAGTAAAACCATATTAAGTTCTGCAAGAGAAGTGATTTTATAATGTATGACTAGTGGCGTCCCCAATTTTTCATGACTTTATAGACAGACTGTACATCTGGCGCACCCTGGGCAGTCAGCCTCGCTACTAACCTTGCTGACTGGTTAATCTTTTCACCGCGGCATGACCGAAGATTTAAGTAGTACAATTTCACGAAAGGAATACATTTTGATCAATTTTATCAAATGTTGATGTACGAACATCTCTATACCCATATGTTCTGTTATTTCACATTTTTGTTTGTTTTCATTATCCAGCCCTTTCCTGTATGTATTTAAGTCATTGTTTGACAGCCAATCAAACGTAATATTTTACCACTCTGACGTAGGTGCTCAACGTTTGATTACACAAGCCGGGTCGTCAACGGGGTATACGTGTGTCGGAGGCAATTTCCTAGGCTAATTATGTGGCTGATGAAAACCGACGACGTACTGACAAACTCAATTCATTCCGCCCTACGTTTCGGTCCTTGATTGGAAATAGAATACTTTAGTAGGTCAAACAGCTTGAAAGGCTTGACGTAAAATTCAGATAAGAAAGGAATGTTTTAATTAATTGCAGAAGCAGAATGTTATTGAATAATAATTTTGTCGATGTAGCTTTTTGTTTGTTAAGTGTTCTGAATTTCGGTGTTATCCCCCTTTTTGGGAAGGAGGTTTTTTTTTTCTAGTAATAGGTTGCGAGAATTTACATGATATTTGTTACATACTCTATGTAAAGTTACATCAAAAGCTGCAAAATTGTTTTATGAATGCCAATTTTTTTGTGTGGGTTACATTACGGCATTACGATAAAAAGAAAATTCTTTAAAGAATAGTATTATGACAATTTTTATAAACCAATAACTCAAGAGATAATGAATAAAAACAGAAAAAGCAAAATATTCATCGACTTTTACTGTTAACCGTACATTGTTACTTAATGCACCAGACCTATGCTGGAAATTGAATGAGAAAATTGTATTTGATATGCAATAGGTGCACCTAGAAAACTCATTCCGAATAAGAAAAGCACTTTCTTTTTACTTTGCATACGTGGAAAATTCGTTAAAGTTATCTAAACTTAGTACGTATACTGCGACTCTGTTCTATAAGTTACAATAACGGTCCCATAAGTCTAATGAGCGTTAGGTGCTAAGTTGGAATTCGTATCAAGTGTTTTTGGGTTTTTCTTTAGTGCTATTTCAATAGTAACCAAAACTCTACTAAAGTAATTGTTGTCAAACAGTAAACAAACCACCGTCAATAAGTTTTAGTTCACAAAAACTGTCAAAATGGTGCCGATTCTCTTGTGTTCTTTTTCACTCTCATCAAATAAGAAAGAGACGGATGTAAATAAGAGCTGTCAAATTTAGTTGAGCTAAAATTTCCATACAAGATAACAGGTTGCAACGTGTCGACTAAAAACATGGCGAAGTTCAAGGCGTAAACTAATTTGACATCTCTAACTTAGTTCTTATCTACCACCGTCCTTTTCTCGCGCTGTCTGCTAGTAAAAGATAGCAATTCTCTAATTTTAGTTTAGTTGGTGAACAAGAAAATCGGCACCAATGTCTAGTTTTATTTTTGTTGTCAAACAATTTGACAGTTTTTGTAAAAGTAATCGGTCCGAATGTACGGTTCGGCTTCGGTTCGGTTGCGATTGATCATCGCTTCCATTAGTAAGAATTAGCCCCCGGTTTGTATGTATAATCAGCCCATTACTATCCCACTGCTGGGCATGGGCCTCTTTTCAGAACGAGAAGGGTTTGGGCTTTAGTCCACTATGCTGGCCTGCCGTGCGAGCACGGATCTCTTTATCGAGTCGATTCGAGAAATTTATCTATTCTAAACGTCAAATTTGACATTACATACAGGGTGTTAACGAATTCATGAAATTCCTTAAAACCACATGATCTACTACTGGTGTAGACAGGCCCCGCACGGGATATAGCTTGATTAAAAATAAAAATAAAAAATTTTTTTTTCATGCGGCTTTGTTATCGATTGTATCTAAACCACCTAATAAGGATTCAGCAAAAAAAAGAAAAATTTTTTTTTTGCAAAAAATAGTTTTATTTTTGTGAACATTTCGATGCCACGTATAAATTAATGAAAGTACGGCGACACGGCTGGCAGGAACGACTAACGCGATATCGCTCTTTGCAGTCAGATAAGTCAAGGCTCTAAAAAAAATTCAGAAATGGAAAACCAAAAAAAAATTTGAATTTCTTTTTTGGTTGGTTTTCGAAAATTACCATTTAGGGTTAATCTGTGTCACCACTAGATCACGTGGTTTGAAGGAATTACACGATTTCGTTAACACCCTGTATAGATAAAACAACAACTGCTGTCGTTTTAACTATATCTTATGTCAAAGACGTTTAGAATAGATAAATTTCTCGAATCGACTCGATCAAAAATCCGTCCTCGCACCGCTGGTGCGAGATGGCGGACTACATACAGCATCGATTTTACTTTACTGGTGTCGTCTAAAGTGTGCTCACGATGTTCTTTTTTCCCGTTTACGCAAGTGATAATGAAATTCTTACGAGTTCGAAAAATTAAGAGGTGCAGGCTAGGATCGAACTCAGACAGACGTCGAGAGAGCACTCCCTGTTAGATGAGATTGAAAACCTTCATTGGCGGATTGTGGGTGTTGAATAAGTTACGCCTCTGCCTAATCCTTTGGAGCATACAGCCGTGACGTAAGATTTTGCATTATAATTTATGATGTAACGGGCTTAATATTCATAAAGCTCGTTGGAGCCGCCATCACTAGTAAAATTTTAGAAGCTGATAATTTTGCGCACCGCTTGTGTTTCCACAAAATATTTGTATTTTGCACGAAACAAAGATTTATCGTTTTCTATATTTGTTTAATACATTATGCACAAAACAAAACATGTACAAAGGCAGACTTTAGATGTTTAGATTTTCTATTTAATATTTTACTATTATGACTATTATAAATATCACATTGTGCATTTCGATCAATAATTGGATTATCTTAATAAAAATGAAGATAGTCACTAAGTAGCTGTTACCCTAGAGTTAAGAATTCAGACGTTTTAAACTGGATTTGTGATTATGAAAATAAAATCTATATCACTGTTATCAAGCAATGCGATAAAAATTAAAACAATCGGGAAATAACTATCATTATAACAATCGAGGACGGTAGTGATTTGTTAAATAAATTATAAGGTTTTTCAAATTATGAAAAATGGGTGAAACAGTTCAAAGACGAAGAAGAAGAGTATCTTTACCATGCTATGCAACAAGGTTCGGCTAGCTTCCAATCTAACTAGGGGGCCTACTCCCTAAGTGCGTCAACGAAATTAGTCGCCCGTCCGAAAGTAGCCCGAAACGTAGGAGTGAACAAAACAAGTGTCAAGTTCAACTTTTCGGACGAGCAAAAACACATCGGTAGTAGAGACAACTGTCAAATCGTGTTGTCATTCATTCTTAGTTCGGGCCCCGAAATAATCGTATGTCCGTAGGTGATAGGGAGTAGGAAACGCTCGTAACTAAGGCCGAAACCATGGATTTCGTGCTTAGAGAGTAGACCCCCAGATGCGGTTGAATACCAGTATTTGAGATGGAGAGACTGCCATCAGACCTCCGCAACCCAGTTACTGAGCAATGCATCGTACCCTAAGGTTAGCGTACCCTAACTATTAGGCAAATTATTGCCAGATAGGTATACAATTATTTACCTCAGTTACATTTGCCAATTTTATTACAACATACAACTAATTACATTACGTCTAGCTCTCAGCACAAAATATACTTGTTAGGTCAGTTTTCAAGTCGTTAGTCAAAGCGACGCGAAATTCCACAAGATGTAGTCACCGCGTATTTAGCTTAGACGGGCGGATGCGCGAGCGCAAGGTCGTTAGAAACCGCTATGAAATCGAACTGCATGAACATCACATCATATTGTTGTCGACAATTTATACTAATATTAGCTTAGGTTTAGCTCGCGGCACCGCTTACGTAGTATTTTCGATTGGGATGAAAAATATCCTATCCTATCTGAATCTTATACAGATCCTGCTGAAATAAGTATAAGAGATGATAAGCCTAGAAATTAATATCCAATAGATAGTTGATAGGGTCATACTGCTAAGTCAAAGCCAAAGATTTTCATTACAAATAGACCAGATTGCTTGCACTTTTAAAACGTCAAACCAATGTGCAGGGTTCCAAAAGGTAGGTTCTTTCGAGAAGAGCCGCAAGAAACTCCATGAATACTCTTTTTAAAATAGTACTTCATGACAATTTCGTTACAGTATTGTAAGAGATAGAATGAGAATAATGCAGGTTAATGTACGAAATAATCTTATCAAATATGCCTTTCAGGATTGCCATGGCAGTTAAGAGCTGACCAGTCCCAACAGAGAGCACCCGTTCACGAGCATGACATGAGCAAAATCCGGTTTCCTAAAAAGTTGAAAAGATAATTTGAGGTTTTTATATGAAGGAGCTAATTGTGGGCTGCAAGACGTAAGGTAACCTTCCATATCACCTATTTGGATATAATTTATTTCTTATTGCATAATAATAAAGCCAGCTTGATAAAAGATTGCTTTGAGTTCAGTTTGAAAGCTCACGAGAGCCTTGCGTCACAAGTTTCGTAATACATTGTTCTTAGCTACGTAGGCAGCTTTAGTAATTACGCACTAACAGTAGGTACCTGATAAGGATGCTTTTACGGTCAGTAGCGCGGCGGGAGCGGGTATACCCCGATTTATTTATTTATTTCAACCAAACTTACAAATATCATTACAGGAATGTCCCCAATGCGATATTGTAGTACTAAATTTTCTAGAAACTAGATATTACTGTTTTATTGTAACAAATAATAAAAAGGGCTCTTAATTGTGAATTCACCCAGAACGCAACAGAATAGATCCAACTCCTCTGCGATAAGATTAAGAATACGGAGCCCGCGCGTGAGCGGCGCTTCGTCCACCAGCTTGGTGCGACCTCGCGGCACCGCCAGCGGTCGCGCTGGCCGCCGCCGCCACACATATCTATCCGTTTAGTTTAGTCGTCTCCAGTCTTGAGCAGAACTAGAATCTTCACTACATAGTATAAAACAAAGTCGCTTCCTGCTGTCTGTCTGTCCCTATGTATGCTTAGATCTTTAAAACTACGCAACGGATTTTGATGCGGTTTTTTTTAATAGATAGTGTGATTGAAGAGGAAGGTTTTAAGCTGTAAAACGTACACGTGCGAAGCCGGGCGGGTCGCTAGTTACTTATAAAATGTTGTACTTCCATTCGAGTAAATAATTATTTTAGGAGTTAGTCGTAACTAGTAACCTCAAGGGACTTGTGGTCAATTATCAACTGCGCGGATCATTTGATTTCCAAGGTTATGCTGCGCATGCCGCAGTCAGTCCATAGATGGGTCCGGACTAATATTAGGATATCGGCATTGTTCAATTACTGAGTTGCGGAGATCTGATGGCAGTCGGTCTGTTACTGTCTTTCCGCGTCTGGTTAAACTGGAAGTTGACCCTAACATGGTTGGGAACAGGCTAGGCAGAACTGAACAGTAATTTTAGTGACCATAGACCACGTATGGGCAACGTACGGCCCGCGGGCCGGATGCGGCCTGCCTCGGGTCTTGAACCGGCCCGCGACATTTTTAAATTTCGTGCGAAAAAAGGGTACTCTGTAACTAAAGAGCTAAAGTTCACATTAACTGACAAATTTCATATTAACTGTTACAATAAATTAACTTCAGTAATCTATATATATAAAAGAAAGTCGTGTTAGTTACTTCACTTATAACTCAAGAACGGCTGAACCGATTTAGCTGAAAATTGGCAGGGAGGTAGTTTAGAGCCAGGAGAAGGACATAGGATACTTTTTATCCCGTTCGACATCATGTAGGTAGGTAGTAGGTAGGTAGTAGGTAGGTAGTAGGTAGGTAGTAGGTAGGTAGTAGGTAGGTAGTAGGTAGGTAGTAGGTAGGTAGTAGGTAGGTAGTAGGTAGGTAGTAGGTAGGTAGTAGGTAGGTAGTAGGTAGGTAGTAGGTAGGTAGTAGGTAGGTAGTAGGTAGGTAGTAGGTAGGTAGTAGGTAGGTAGTAGGTAGGTAGTAGGTAGGTAGTAGGTAGGTAGTAGGTAGGTAGTAGGTAGGTAGTAGGTAGGTAGTAGGTAGGTAGTAGGTAGGTAGTAGGTAGGTAGTAGGTAGGTAGTAGGTAGGTAGTAGGTAGGTAGTAGGTAGGTAGTAGGTAGGTAGTAGGTAGGTAGTAGGTAGGTAGTAGGTAGGTAGTAGGTAGGTAGTAGGTAGGTAGTAGGTAGGTAGTAGGTAGGTAGTAGGTAGGTAGTAGGTAGGTAGTAGGTAGGTAGTAGGTAGGTAGTAGGTAGGTAGTAGGTAGGTAGTAGGTAGGTAGTAGGTAGGTAGTAGGTAGGTAGTAGGTAGGTAGTAGGTAGGTAGTAGGTAGGTAGTAGGTAGGTAGTAGGTAGGTAGTAGGTAGGTAGTAGGTAGGTAGTAGGTAGGTAGTAGGTAGGTAGTAGGTAGGTAGTAGGTAGGTAGTAGGTAGGTAGTAGGTAGGTAGTAGGTAGGTAGTAGGTAGGTAGTAGGTAGGTAGTAGGTAGGTAGTAGGTAGGTAGTAGGTAGGTAGTAGGTAGGTAGTAGGTAGGTAGTAGGTAGGTAGTAGGTAGGTAGTAGGTAGGTAGTAGGTAGGTAGTAGGTAGGTAGTAGGTAGGTAGTAGGTAGGTAGTAGGTAGGTAGTAGGTAGGTAGTAGGTAGGTAGTAAGTAGGAAAAAGTGCATTGCAACGCATGCGGGTACAGCTAGTAACCTAATAAATAGATAAATAAATTAAGCTTTTTTTATTTCCTGATATGGCCCGCGACTGCATTTATATAGTAAAGTTTGGCACGCAACTTGCCAAAGGGTGTCCATGCCTGCCATAGACAGTAGACTTCGAAAATCTATGAAATTATTTATGTGACGAACAAGCGGGCTGCTACGAATTTACTCCATTTACCGCTTCCGCTCTTTAACTAATAGTAGCCTTACTGCTAGTGCCTAAATAGTTGAGCGTTATGCGTTAATAGACGTGATTAATTGTCACACTGTTTACGTACTTCAGCCATTTACTACATTATATTAAAGTCTGAATATTAATTGCTAGTTTACATAACTTACATAGGATTTAGGATTACCGTTGGTATAGTCTATTATTATTAAACTTTCCAACAACGACAACAAAGCAATATTTTTATTTCAACAGAATCATTCAATTTAACAATCAAACGTCGTTTAATCTGGTTACAAAAATAAATCCAATGATCGACACAAATAAACTAAAAACAAATCCAATTCCAACCAGATTTGATTGATAGTGATCGTTATAATGCTCTGTTTGCATTGTAGGAAAATTAAAAAAAAAAGAACTATAGGAGGTAATGTAGCGCTTTAGTTAATCTGTATACAAATAAAGGAGATAATGCTTTGTTAATGTTGGGTATAATCAGACCTTATAGCCATCTCGTTTCAGAATATAAGTTCATGAGTATTCTCGGCGCCTACTAAGTAATTTCTTCTCAGATTAAGTTCTGTGTAATTAGTGAAAAACTTTTTTATTTAGGACAAAGATGTGATTATGAATAATTTGGACATTGATTTAGGTAGAGAGATGGCAATTATTTTTGAGATAAAACCTCAACAATAGGCTAGTTCTTAGTGACATCATTAAACTGGAAGTTAAGTCTAACCTACTTAGGAAAAGATGAGAAGAGAATTATAACCTCAACAAGTCTTTGTATGTATAAAATAGCACTATAAAATAAAACAATGAAAGCTTATGCAGGTACATGGTGTTCATTAAACCGCTAAAACAACAATGTTACCAAGTTTTATATTTCCCAAAGGTAAACCGAGGCACTGGCCCCGATTTTAATTAAATAGAAAGTCCGATCCCCCGCCGAAGTTATTTGAAGTATTGGCAAAAGTTATGTGAAGTAAATAAGTATAAATAATTAAAACAATAAAGAAATTTTACTCACCATTCGGACACGTGAAAAGATTGCCCTGCGAACAAAAACAAAATTATTAGATATTTCCACTAAAAAGTTTTAAAAATGTTTTAGACAGGCATTCAGCATTATCTACTTTGATCCCACAAAGTTTTGAAGTATCTGCAGACCGCCACGTTAATGATCGTGGGGGATAAATTCATAATATCTCTTCGTGGGCGGATCAAAGTTCTGCTGGTCATCCACCTGATAGATCCCATCCAACACCCACAAAAGTAAAGAGAAATGGCGTATTGTTCGGTTATAGGTAAGATTTCATTGATATTGTATCCAGATTGTAGTCATTCCTTTCATTATGCGCGTATTTGGAAAAGATAGATGAGGATTTACAAAAAAATCCCTTAGGGCATTATAACGACCGGCTGTTCCTAATTACATTTTATATCTTGTTCTTATTTTGTTATTTATTAGACAAGATTAGAGATTAAAGTAATATATTAAGTAGAGTTCTTGACTTTAGTTGGCTATGTAATATGCTTTCCAATGCAAGCAACGGAACCTGTTATGTTACAATATAAGCCAGCTTTATACATAGGAACCGCTTCGTTTATCTAGGTAACTTAGGTAGTTTAGGTACTTGTTTCTTAATATATGGGCTAGTAAGCCTATAAAGTCTGAGTGCCCCCTTTATGTTTCAGTAAACTTTGTGTAGGCCGGCCATCATATTACTGAGGCCATATTTGGGAATCTCGTTACACCGCCACTCAATTTGGCTTGTATGTGACAACATTACGACAATGAATCTCTGTTATGGGCGTACCTATACCCAGTTTGCCGTCGACCGCTAAATTAATTTTAATAGGAAAGTACCGAAATATATGGAGTGGTGTGAAATATGTAGTTTCACTACCTATGTTTTTTGCTGTTTTCACGGAAATATTAATGGAAAGCGCTTTTGTTTTTTTTTAAATTCTAGCACATATTTTAGAAACACTTTTATTCAGATAACAGCGAACTATTAATAAACTTTTTCAGGTAATATAAATGACTACTAAAATGGTAATGATTTAAATAATAAAAAGGAAAACATTTTAATTATCAAACGCAGTCACGCTTCACCTTACTGCCGTGCCCAGCGGCTACATCTTTCTATAGATACAAGGAGATGCTGACTGACTGACTGATCTATTAACACACAGCTTCAACCGCTGGGTTTAGAAACTTGAAATTTTTGACAGTAGGTTCCTTTTGTAACGAAGGCATCCACTAAGAAAGGATTTCTCGAAATTCAACCCCTAAGGGTGTGAAATATGGTATTTAACTTTGTATGTAAGTCCGTCATTTTTGAAGTAAGAAGCATGAAATTAAATATTAGGATTTCTGGTTAGGTGTTTAATCGTTTTTGGAAATTCAATCCCTAAGGGGGTGAAATAAGAGTTGAAAGTTTGTACGAAAAATCTGTGTTTTTTGAAGTAAGAAGCACGGAGTTAAATATTTAGTCTTCTGGTGAGAAATCAACTTACACGTGCTGGTCAGCGTTTTTAGAAATTCTACCCAAGGGGTGAAAGAGGGGATGAAAGTTTTTCAAAGTTGGAAGATTTGTATGAAAATCCTTATTCAATTGGGTTATTGACTTGAAGGCACAAACACTCTTCAAAGTAAGTAATGAACGAAGGACTTAATGAATTTTAAAACTATACCTAAAAATGGGCTTAACGAGGCTTTCAAATTTCACGCAAGCGAAGCTGCGGGCAAAAGCTAGTTAACAATATAACCAAAAAAATTAACGAATTTATATTTGGAAACCGCACACATCGAAACAAATCCGAAATGTGGTCAGTTTCACAGTTTTCCATTCGGAAATTGATATAACGGGGCGGTCGTGACAGAATGAAACATTTCGAGTGGCTTGCCAAACTGGGGAAAGTGGGTTCGCGAGGACACTCGCCACCCGTGACCGAACAAAAACGGTTATAAACGAACCAATAACGGCAATAGGATAAAACAACAAAACGCCGATAGATTCGACTTAATTGTTACATAAGCTTCTGATTGATGGTGAGAGTCGAGAATCAAATTATAGCCATAGAATACTTTCTATAGTTATTTCATTCAATGGTATTCGTTTCGTAAACAAAGTGTGAATTTAATTCAATGTGTTCCCCAACATTTTAAAACTGACTTTGTAGTTTTTCTTTGTATGTTTGCTGGGAACTTTTATGTGCGATAGGGAAAAGAGAATGCCCAGATTTATGAGTCAAGTTTTATTTCAGAGAACTTCGTTCGATTTTGCGGTTTTGTCACAACGCATTTTGTTATTGTCTTGCGGTTGTGCGAAATGCAATTATATAAACGTATTATCACGCCTATTTTCCCCGAAGGGTTGGGCAGAGGTGTGTAGTACTACACCTCATTTTCGCCGCTATGTTTAAATTCCATGTAATAGGGGGTGAGCCTATTGCCATCCACCAGCCTCAAATCTACACTGCGGGCTGCAACGGAGAAATTCCACTCGGAAAAACCTAATAACTCGAGATGTGCCGACTAGCCGATTAGTCGGTTGTAAAGAGGCCGACTAATCGGCCGACTAGTCGGCTAAGCCGATCACGGTTTCGGGGGTGTTGGACAACTTCTGTGACGCTTTGTTTACAGCTTATTCGCGCGCAAGTCGCAACCGCCGCCTGCAGGCGTGTCGGAACATTTTTGTTTACTCGCTTTTTTTTTTTTCTCTTGGACTGCTGTAGGTGGTCCTAGGGGACCCTTCCTACGTAACCGGGCAGTTATTGGCGAGACCTGAAGGGTCTCCAGCCAATGGGGGGGGGGAAGTAAAACACTTAACCTAAGCTAACTACTTGTACTACACTAACATCATGACTACCTGCAACAACAGCACTAAGGGCGACCCCTAGTGGGACTCGGACCTCGGCTTAGGGCGTTGCTGGCGGGGACTAAGGGGGGGGGGGAGACAGCTTGATGAGAGCTGAATTATCGGTGTGACTGCGGAGTCTGAAGAGACGACCGGCTCTGGTTTACTTCGCATTGTTTCCTTTTTTATTTAATGTATTTTCTACTATAAGCATTTTCTTGAGAAATTCATACAAAGTAAGAAGCCGGATAGTCGGCGCTCTTTGCCGAGTAGTCGCCGACTACTCGGAACATTACTACCAATAACACTTTGCCCGTCCTGGCGTCCAACAAGACCAACGCGGAAGTCAAATAAAATTCTAGTTGAAAAGCTGAATTCATTATTAATTAAGTAAATATCGCGTAACAATGTTTAAATATATGTTGGAATTATACGTCACTGCTTTTACCAAATCAAATAGTGTGTCGAAAGCGCAAACTCGCAGTCGCAATGTTTGTCTAACAACTTACCAAATCACAGAGCCACCAATTTGTACTAACATGACACTTGGTGACATGAAAGTTAATGGATACCGTAGAACGGGGTTGCTTTGATAAATTTTTTGAGCTACATGTGTTTGTATCTTATTTATTTTCGCTTTTAGCTGCTACATCAAAAATATTTCATATAGACTGAATTAACTGAGATATGTAAAATCACATAGACTAGATAAAAAAAAAAAACTATAGAGCATAGTTTTCGATACAAAAAAGGAGAAATTCTCTTATCAAAGTCAGACTGTAGGCTTTTACTTTGATAATCCCTGTTTTATCATTCAGTGTCAAAGTAGCCCCAATTAGGACACGAATTTTGTACATAATCAGGGGTGTGGTTTAGTATATTTTATCTTCGCCATCTAACTTCGCAGACACCTCTATACCGTATGGTAAAATAGGAAAACTGTCAATGTTCCCTATACAGTTAAGTTAAAATGCATAAGTTCCATTTTTACGGAGAGATATGACCAAATGCAATATTTTTAGTAACTATCAATGTCACCCCATGATATCAAAGTAACCCTAATCGCTGGTACCGACAGTTTATAGTTGTAATCAACTTGTAATCGATCGTGACAGTGACTGCACAGCAGCGGCTGTTAGTGTTACGCAATCCATAATTATTTGTTATGAGACGGCCTTACCAGCATTATAGGAATTTAAAAAGTTCATGGATAATGTTTTTGAGCTCATAAAATATAATAATTTCTCGCTCAATCGCTGTATCGAATTCAACTACTTTTGAGGAGTATATACAAGGTTAATCGGAAAGGGGGTACTAATCCGAGGGCTACGTACGTATCACTGATGACGGTTTTAAAGCAAGTGTTAAAATTTCAAATTTCCATGTAAAACAGTTTTTGTTTTAGTGATTTCAAAAATTCTTCGTCCCTACTTTAGTTACAAATTCAGAAAATGGAGCTTCTAATTCGTGTCCCCAAATATGACCTAAAATGTAAACACAGCTGATCATAGCTGAGGATAGATAGATAGGTTTTATTATGTAATTTTTGAACAGCTGTTTCTCGTAAACTATTGACTTTTGGGGAAAGTGGTAGAACAAAAATTACTCATTATTATGGGTACTTTAACACCCTTTCGGATTAGTACCCCCTTTCTGACTAACCTTGTATAATCGATGTCTTTTCTGTAACTATACAATCGTCGATAAAACAATACCTATGGCAATGAACTATTCCAATCAGGGTTGTCGCGCTGATAATGATGCAATTATTTGCGGTACTGCAAAACTAACAAACGCTTGCATATTGTGTTAGGGATATACATGCCTTACATATGTAGGTTGACTCAATGATTACGACTAATGAGAGTGGTAATGTTGAAACACAAATACACTAATGATAAGTTCGATAATACACCTAATAATCATAATGTTTACTAAAATTTAACCAAATTGCAGCTTTAACTCAAAAAGGAATATTTATCGAGTTTGTCTGATTTAAAAATGTATTATTTTAACAAAGCAATAATTGTAGGTAATGACTTTGTACAGTCGCATTGTATTGATGAAAAATACTTACAGAAATTTTACGTTCTTTACATGGAACTTAATATAGCCATCTGTTAATTACTGTACAGCCCAGACAACATTTTTGGTGCTTGGCAAGCTGGTAATTTTGTTATACTTACAATACAATGCACTGCATAATGAATTTCATAGAACAATAAGTATTTTCTTTGTGCAACACTAAACATAATTCGGTAAAAGTAATTAACTCCGCAATTGTGTTGCGAAACTGCTCTTGCATTGTCTAAATATACTGTTTGTTTACCATACAATGAGATGTTCCGCTAATATGATTGAGAAGGCTGTACGAACATCCGCCTGTGCCATCAAAAAGTTCCATTTAAGGGTGCTTTTCCACCAGAGATGTACTATGCAGCTATGCTGCGAGAATTTAAAAGCTAAGCTACGAAACTATGTGACCGTTTCCACTGATGCTAAGCTATGTAGCGGAGCAAGTAAGATGTGCTAAGAAAATGCGCCGCCGCAAGGTAGCTGTGCGAGGAAGATGCGCAGCTCGAGCTATGCGACGTATCGACAATAGGGAAGGCATCTGCAGATTGCTACACCACTCGCGACCATCCATATCTCGCATCCATAACACGCATCCACAGCACGCATCCTTCCATATAAAACTAGCTTAGTTAAAAGAGTTTCCACTAGTGCTATGCTACGTGATCCAATGAATATGATTGGTGGATATAAAACGCATCCATAGCAACGTTGCATAGCACATCTCTGGTGGAAAAGCAGCCTTATTCGTTGATCAGTTTTTAATTTGAATCTTTATTGTTCTTTTTTTAGGTCACAATACGTGCCAATAATTTCAAGCGATTTATTTATTAGTCCTTAATTGCTGTTATTGGTTTAATCGATTGTCAGTCCGATTTAAATGGCATTTCGACTTCAGTTAACTAATCTGACAGCAATTTTTATTGTGTCGCAATAAAAATAAAACAAATTGCTTTTGTAAAAATATCAGTTAGAACGGATTATGAATACTTCTACTTAACCGAGCACTTTTAAGATTAAAGTCTTGAGCGTAAAATGTTTCATCAGAAAATACGAGGGCTTTTTAACGGGCAACAATATCCTACATTGTAGTACGCTGAGACGTAAGAAGGATTAGATATATACTTTTAAGTAATGATTAAAGAAAATGTATTCATTTTTTGTATGTAACGATCTCGGATATTAACAATGAGCCATTTCATCTTTATTTTTAGATTTAGAGATTACGAAGGATGCAGCAGCCGGCAGTACATGAAATTACCTCAAAACCAACCTAAGAAGCTTTCCATAATATTAAAGATAGGCAATATTATGGGTAATATAAATTGGTTACGGCTATGCCAACAACTTTTCAGCTTGGTGCCAAGCTGAAAAGTGCACAAGATCAGGAACTTCACTTGATTTCGAATTTCAAAATCTCTTCTGCTTTATGCCTTCAAAGTTTTGGAAACAAATGTCTATCCAGCCTGTCTGATACGAACTGCACAAACAAAGTTGAGCTAAGTAAATAAAGTAATAAGCTTACCTCTGAGCTGGCTTGTACAGCAGCCAGTAGAAACACGACGACACATAGTGCCGCCGGACACCTTATCAACATCGTAAATCTGTGAACAAAACATAATAACGTTTAGCTTTTCTTAACAACACTGTAACAGAGGAGGTACAGTGAGCAAAACTGATTGGTACGTTAGCAGCTAACTACAGGTTAAAGCATGCATACAAGCTCGGCATCGTATCGACGATCGACGTAGCGATGTCTCGAGTCATTCAATGTCTTTATCTAAGTTCTCCTTTTTAATAGTTGTGCGTGTTCTTAGTAGTAATTTCCTTGTCATCACTCGTTTTAGCGTTTCTAGTGCATAAAAAAAATACTGTGCACACATTTTCAGTAAAAGTTGCATAGTGTAAAGGTGTTCATTGCTTGCATGCATACTAAACTCTTTTGCCGTGTGTACCTACATGCAGAGACTTATAATCGTAAATGGACTTGGAAGAGAAAACTAGTGAGTGTTTTATTACACTTGCAATGTGAATGCTCTGAAAATGCTTAGTTTGTAAAGCGAAGTGTCGGAGTAATGGTGAAAAGCAGAACATAAAATATAAAAATATGCTTTGGACACATTTGGTTTAAAACGTGCAAGTCATAAAAGACAAAGATAGGGAACGTTTTGAAACTTATAACCTTTATAAACGTTATATTTTCCTTTAAAGCACGAATAAACGGAAAATAACTTATTATAAGCGTTTTAGCATTCCTTAATAATACATTATGTATGAAAGGAATTGTATAAATGACGTATTCCACATTGGGCACCCGTTTTTGCGGCACCCAAGTTAATGGCACCTGAGGTATTCCATATTGGGCACCTATCGGTATTTTTCGCAGGTGCCATTAGTGGAACAGTTTATTATTTAAAATTTTATTCCACTTTCGGCACCTACGAACCAGTAGGTACTAGTGATGGGACGTTTACTTTTTATAGGACGTTAAAATTAAAAATTCGATTAAAATCAGTAGAGTTTAATAACATGATAAAAATATAATTTCTTTATGTATTTTAATATCACAATCGGTTTCCTTAATCACATATATTGCAAAATCAGCCTTGAGTTACAATTTTTTTTTTTTTATGTTTTGAGGCTTTTTATCAAACATGATCATGCCAGCCTCATCGTACACAATAGAATTTAAAAACAAATACTTTTTAGGTTTACATACAATTATTTCTCTTCTTGATTAACTTTGTAATTAAAATTCAACTGTCTGTATTTATTAAAACCAGGAAAGCAGAAATGATCTGGAACTAAGTGCTTAAGCGACTTTACTACTTAGCTTAATTACAAATAAAAAATATAAATAATAAAAAAAATATAAAAAAAAATATCGTCCTATAAAAAGTAAACGTCCCATCACTAGTACCTACTGGTTCGTAGGTGCCGAAAGTGGAATAAAATTTTAAATAATAAACTGTTCCACTAATGGCACCTGCGAAAAATACCGATAGGTGCCCAATATGGAATACCTCAGGTGCCATTAACTTGGGTGCCGTAAAAGCGGGTGCCCAATGTGGAATACGTCGTATAAATATTGGGTACAATAAAAATACATTACGTATGAAGGGAATTGTAAAAATATTGGGTAAAATAAAAACAAATTAATATCAACTCCTTTTTAGCGATTCACTCTTTAAATAATTAAAAAGCCAACAACGGAGGTTCGTGTTCGTATGCTGAATACTGATTAAAATTTATGATGTAAAATAACAAAAATCCACTCTGCACCCGTTTATGTATTAATTGAAATTACCGTCAGCATATTTATACAGAGATTCCGAAATTGAATCGTGAAATGAAAAATTTTCACTCTCGCGTGTAAGTACCTAGTTGTGTCGGTCTGAATTCATCACACTTGGTTATTGGAATTATCCAACAAATGTACGGTTTAAATTAATCTGCCGGTTATAAATCCATCTGCCTACTCAAACGAGCACGTCATCACTTTTAATCCCGGTTTATTTTTATTATTTAAATTGATTGGAGCTATTGTTGGTAGAGAAGCGTTTATTTTGTTATTAATACAAATAGTATTAGATCTTTCTTCACGAGCGGCTAATTGTCAAGCGCGCGGATCATATGATTTGCAAGGTTAAGCTGTGCTTGCTGCGCTCAGCCCGTGGATGGGTGACCATCGAGACCCCTTCGTGCCTCGAAGAGCACGTTAAACTAGGGATGAAACGATACGAGTAAATAAGTACTTAATCGATACTTTTCTTTCGATACCAATTGCTTTTGGCATCGATACTTTGGAACCGAGTACCAAGTAGGTATCGGTCAAAAGTACTCGTATCGGTACTCGGTAGCGATACGAGTACTTTTGTCCTGATTATTAGTCTAGTCGGTAGAATATTTATATTTTATTACTTAAGTACTTGTAAGATATTGTTTTTCAAAGCTGGCGCGGCAGTCATTGCATCAAAGAATCGTTTAATAGGCAAACATCTTGAAAAATATTATTTTTGGGGAGCACATTAAAACCGAATTTATTTTTGAGTCATTTTTGTTTTATCAATTAACATAATATCAGTACTTACTGCTGTTTTTATTTGTCTTTAATTCTCCGAATAAATCGACCGATACGAGTAAGTATCGATACTTTTCATTCGATACCGAGTAGGTATCGATACTTTACGACCGATACGGTATCGAGTAAAAGCATCGATACTACAGTGGTATCGTTTCATCCCTACGTTAAACTGCCAGTCCCGGGTGTCATACCAATACCTATGACAGTTGTTACGGGTAGCCAGCAGCCCGAAAGTCGGACATCCTGTCTAACCTTAGAGCGTTTGTCCACTGCTGCCGTCACCGAGAAACGAGATTATTTCGGACCGAGTTCGGAATGACGTGACGGAGATCGTGTGTCCACCGCGACCGATCTCCGTGGTTCTCAACACAAGAAAGAAATCCGTGCACCGGCGCCGTCAATCTCGGATGTAGTGGACAAGTGCAGAGGTGCTTTGTATTGCCGTCACTTCGGTCCGTCACGATCTCGGCCGAGTTTTAGCGGTAGTGCCCAACTACTCACAATCTCGGTGGCCGAAATGACGGCGCTCGGATGACGGACGTGCGGTGGACACGCAGTCATAGTAATGTATGTATCGCTACTTCGGCAACGTTATTTCGTTCTCGGCTACGGCGGCGGTGGATAAACGGCCTTAGGATATCGGCATTGCTCAGTAACTGGGTTACGGAGGTCTGATGGCAATCGCTCCGTGTCAAATACTGGTGTTCAGCCGCATCTCGTTACACTGGAAGCTGACTTCAACGTAGTTGGGAAAAGGCTAGGTAGAACGAATATTAGATCTTTCTTACAAAAATGCAAATAAAATATCTAGCTTTAATTCCGCTGAACAAGATCGCTAGTCCTCGACCGCTAGGACGCGAATAGAAATAGGATTCGCGTCCTAGCGGTCGAGGAGTCAACACATCCTGAAGATGCCCCGTGCAGGGGCGAAACAAGTGTCGTGTACTTATTGGTTTGGTTGCCTGTTGCATTATATTTTCACTCTTTCTGCATGTGCATAAACTTGTGGGCGGGAGGGTGGTGCTGCATACTGCATCCAAACTAGCGATTTTGTTCAGCGGAATTAAAGCTAGATATTCTATTTGCATTTTTGTATGTCATGGATTTCCGCAAAGTAATGCCTGATTCCATCATTTATCTTAGATCTTTCTTCTAACTAAATCACACGGTATGTAACTATGACGCTAGGTATGGTCTGTCCCATACATAAATAATAACAAGTTCGTAGTTGGTATTAACTTGTACTGTTTATGCAACTACTGCGGATGGGTTTGTACTTGCAAATGCAATTGCATTCTATTTCACAAACATCAACACTGAAAACAATGTTGATATGCAACTATAGGAGAAAGCAAATCTAGTTTGTTAGGTGCCTGTGTGTAATTTAGATTCTGTCAGCGTGTCCCCGAAATCGATCATATTCCAATCTTTTTTTTCCGTATCACGCAGTGTAGCTGTAGTTTGAAAGTTTCGACACAATGATTGACATTGTCGACAGAGGTTGGCCATAATAGTGGCGTGGAAGTGGACATAAATCAGTTACATAATAAAGGTAGTACATTTTGAGAACTTTTTAATAAAGTTTATAAAAAAATACACCCCTAGAGAGCTACTGCAATCGAGAAAAATGATCGTGATGAACAAAACTAACAATAAAACAAAATACTAAAATGGTTAATTACTCGTATTTTAAGTATAGTCATTTGACAAAGGAAACAGTACTCATCAAAAACATGATTAGGCAAACAGAATCAAAATTGCAAGACGACAATCATTCTTAAACAGCTATTCATAAATTAAATCGTGCCAAACTATTTTAATTCTACCATTCAACTGTGGGATCGTAGCAATATTTTTCGTAAGTTATGAGAATAGTACACTACAATTAAAAGATAAGATAACCAAGCTTTGTCAAAGCACAATGAGGTGGTTGTGCAAACTGGTTTCATCATGATACTGCAATGAATTTTATCGTGTGCGTGCTTCAAGACTAAATACTTACGAATGGTTGATTAGTGTTAGTTGTAAGTAGAGCAAGGGCAATGGTGTTAGACGGTCTTGGATTTGATTGGACGGGAAATCAATTTGCTGTTACATTGAATATAGAAATTACTTGGAAAAGAAATAAAGTCTGCTAATGTGAAATCCATTTTAATGGGATAGATTTTAGGACCAATGAATTTAGAGATGTTCTGTGAATATTGTTCCATTCACAGAACAACTCTCGATACTATTTTAAGATTAACGAGGAGAATCCCGAAATAGAAATGATAATTTTAGACATCTTAAGACGTAATCTAACTGCGGACTTAATCTAAATGCTTTGTTTTTAGTTGATAGACGCACTAAAACTTATAATAATTCAAATATCGCAAATAAAATGGATAACGTTGTGCTCTCACACGTTTTACATCATTACGGGTAGTAATAAAAAGACTAATGGATCTGCTCGGTTCCTTGTAACGGTGAACAGATGACTGGTACTAACATATGTAGCGTAATGTACACGATTATTACATAATAACATACTGGTCTCTGCTCTCATATAATGGACCACCGGGACGGTGATATAGATGGAGATGTAGAAGAAAGATTTTGTGATGTATTGCTGTCCTGTAAATCCTAGCAAAATATTGTTAAAATTGACAATGTTGACATAATTGCCACATGAAATCGAAGATGACGAACAGTAAAAGAGTGAAAGAGATAGCTGGCAATTGGCGTGTTCTTGAATCGCCACTTTTGGAGCATCAATGAAATATCTACTTCTTTTTGTATACAATATTATCATTGATTTACAAAAAAATACTGTTTCAACTTTTTAATTGCTTTCCTTTACACTTAGCAAAACATTTTTTAAATTGCCAGGCTTGACAAGTGAATCGAAGAGATACGGAAAAAGTACAAGAGTGAAAGAGATAGGTATCTGTAAGACCTAGCAATTGGCGTGTTCTTGAATCATCACTTTTGGAGTGTCAACGAAATATCAACAAATCATTGATTTATAAAAAAAATACGTATTCAAGTTTATATGATACACATTCTACACTAGACGCATAAGGATCAATATCTAAACTTGAGACTTTGCGGCGACTGAATCGTCGTCCAATTCAAATACAATTTTAATGTGAAAACTCACGAAGGTTATCCACATATACCAAGTTCTGAATAATCCTAGTTCTATTACGAACTTGACGTTTTAAGGACTACGTTTATGGAACTACAAGGGGAATTTATATTCAAATTTATTATTGCACCATTTGTCGTAGGAAGTGTAGTGAGAATTTTCTAGAATTTCTCGTAGTTTTGTTTTAGAATGTGGAACTCGAGGAGACTGCTAACAAATGTTCACATCACTGCTTTGATAACATACAATAAAAGCTACAAATGAAAACAATTACCTTCTTATTGGCCTGGGCCTTGATTTGGTTCTTAAAGTCTGAGAAAGTGATTAAAGAAAGAGTTTTAACGTTACCAATAGTCTTTGTAGGAGCTGTGTTCAATGAAAGACAAAAGACTTTCTTACATTGTGTCCCACTGCTGGACAAAGGAAGCCTTTTTCTTCGAAACCTCTCTATTTTGTGCGATTTTAAAGCGTTTAGTCGCATTTTACATCACAGGGGGCGGCTCTAATAATGATTCCGTCATTGGCGTAACCGTGCATGTCCGTCAAATTCTTAGTTAATCACGGGCAAGACGCTTATATTAAACTAAGAGACTTATTACCTCCAAAATTATGTTGTTCGGTTAGCCAATAACACTGCAGTAACCTTTAGCCGTCTGTCGATGATGTCATACTTCGTGTCCGGTTTCGATTGTACTTTTTTATTGTTAACAATTGATTAATTAACATAAAATCGAATGTTTAGTAGTATAATATTTGTATTTGTACAGGATTTGTTGAATTATGGCTTACGATGATAGAATTGTTAATTAGTGATACCTATGCACTGTGGGCCAGAGGTACCGAGAGGTACAGAGGAGGGATTTTAACCACACCTTTCTGATGGTATTAAGAGTCAATTATGTTTTATCAACATAAGTCTAATTACGTCAATTTAACTATTTTGTTTTTCGGTACACAATAAATCAATTAACTTTATTAGTTCCTTGTAAACAATATCTTAGGTTGAACTGGCAACGTTTATAAATTGTCGTATGAGAGGATAAGAAACTTCTCACTTCACGAACCTCCTCGACAAAACACGAGTGGGTATGGTATGACCAAGATATGACAACAACTGTTGCAACGTTCAAAGGGCTTGTTACCCTAGAGATATTTCGAGTTGTGAATTTCCGTAAATAACGACGATCTCGAAAATTAAGCTTTATTCAACAAACTGTATCCTAGCTTTTCGTCTTCAATTAGGCATCGGAATCGATGGTAATTTTCATCAGAACTGCCTGAATATGTGTTTTTTTTTAATAAATCTCCAAATTACAGCGTAGTTTATGTCGCGTTAAGTTCCCTAGTAAAGTGTGAAATGCCTGAGATGTGCTATGCAGGGGTTGTCTATTGTCTAATACACGGAAACTGACCGAGCGGACCGTCTCAAGCCTCAAGGTGTCTATTCCCGTCAACTGTTATGGGTAGAAACCTACTGAAACAAAATTGAAAATAAAAAAGAATGTGGTGTAAAAATAATATGTCAATCGATTCTCCTAGTGATTCTGAACAAACTAGTTTCAGGTTTAGTATACAAGGTTAGTCGGAAAGGGGGTACTAATCCGAAGCCCACTTATAGTGTCGCTGATGACTGTTTGAAAGCAAGTGTTAAAATTACAAAATTCGAAAAAAAAAAATCCAAATAAAATGGTTTTAATTTTAGTTTTTTCAAAAATTCTTCATCCCTGCTTTAGTTACAAATTCAGAAAATGGTGCTTCTAATTCATGACCCCAAATATGACCTAAAATGTAAACACAGCTGATCATAACTGGGGATAGACAGATTTTAGGGATTTTTTTTTGAGATTTTTGAACAACTGTTTCTCTTAAACTATTGAGTTTTGGGAAAAGTTGTAGAACAAAAGTTACATTATTATGTGTACTTTAATACCCTTTCGGATTAGTACCCCCTTTCTGACTAACCTTGTATACTAAAACTAAGCTTGTATACCTAAACAATTTTTGAGGCTTATGCAAACAAAAGTTAGAGTTGTTCAGGGAGTGGAAGTACTACACACAAATAGCTGTCTATCTCTCTCTTTCGTTTGTGTTTCATAGCAATTAAATAAATTATCTCAAAAGACACAATTATAACAAGAGTTTGTAAATATTTGTCTTTGAAGAATTTTCAGATAATTAGGCTTTTAATTAGACATTTTCTTTGTATCGCATAATTCGCATACAAATAAAGAATCCTCAATTTCAAGTAGGTTTAAAATTGACTAGGTATGTGAAGAAACGAAGCGTACCTATACCTGTATATTGATAATAATATACTTGAAAATCAGGTTTCTGTCAGGGTTGAGGAGGTCAGATAGACGCCTGGTTTAAAACCTGAATGCCGCCGTGTCATGGATGAATAAACTAGCGGTGGATTGTTAATGGACGAGCGACGAAGTCGGTTAGCATCGAATAAATAATAGAGGTACGGAAGATGATTTTAGGTGTTATTTCTAAGATAGGTTAGAAGAAAAAAGCTACTGAACTATTTACACATTTGAGGAGGTTAGGAACAAAAAGTGACATTTTCAGTTTTCTGTTTTGTTCAGAAACCGAGAAAATCTTTTTAGTAGGCCTGTCTGCCTTTTAAATGTCACTTTTTGATCAGAATGCGGCTTGGAGATGCTATTTTGTCTTTGAAAATTGCACTTTTCGAGCCAAATCTATTCATAAATCGATAAAATCCAAGGCTTTGAGTCCAATGAGAAAAAAAGACGCGTCGAGCCAAAAGTGTAAATAACACTTTTTGATCCCGAGTTCCTCATGTCGGAGTTGTACTTGCACCGCTTTGTGAGAACAGTAATAATTATGACAGCTACCTACATAGGCTAGTATTCAAATAACTGTTTACCTTTTCTATCTCAGTTTTTGAGTAAACGGTTGTTTAATGGCCGATTCCTATGATTTACCGAGCGTTATTGGTTATAATTAAGACTCTTGTATCTTTACCAATAATGAAGCAAAGAAACCCATAGCTTTGCTCAGTAGACCCTCGCATACTTTAGTAGCTATCGCACTAAAAATTAGCTTATGAGTCTATTTATATGCTAAGTTTGGCAATGAAAAATGCTACTATTTTGAATGCGGCCATAGAAACACACCAAGTCAACATCAACATTAGAATACAGCAGTAGATAAAGGCTCATATTCATAAACGACTCTAATTAGGGAGGGGTCGATTCGACAGGAACAGAGAGGCGAATTAAAAAAAAGTTGTTCCATGTACGAAATTTTACTCTATGGCAGCACCTTTAGGGGCCAGCTCCCGGGCCGCCATGTTGGGAGTTGTTTAATAATTCGGGCTTTAATTATATTTACTTGAACAGCTCCTGTAAATATTTATCCTAAAAGTATATGACTCTAGAACCTAATTACTTTATTTTGAAATTGTGTTTGCAGGCGTGATTAATAAATATATTATTATAGTAGGCATTTATTTTATAATATATTTTAATAAACATACAAGGTTAGTCGCAAAGGGAGAACTAATCCGAAAAGGTGTTAAAGTACCCATAATAATGAATAACCTTTGTTCTACAACTTTCCCTAAAAGTCAATAGTTTAAGAGAAATAGCTGTTCAAAAACTAAAAAAAAATACGCTAAAATCTATCTATTGTCAGCTATGATCAGATGTGTTTGCATTTTAGGTCATATTTGGAGTCACGAATTAGAAGCTCCATTTTCTGAATTCGTATCTAATGAAGATAAGAAGATTTTTTGAAAAAAACTAAAATAAAAATCATTTTGTATGGAAATAAAATAAATAATTATAAAATTTTAACCCTTTCGTTAAGGCGAGCTGAACCCTGGCGCGGTAATCGGGTAAGCGACGGCAATCGGGTAAGCGACGACGCGCGGGCCGAAAATCACTTTAAAAAATCGATAAAAAATATATAAATGCAAAGAAAAAAAAAACGATCGGGTAAAATCGATTCCAAAATTAATTACCTATAAATTAATATTAATTATAAAAATGTATTATAGTAAGTACTTGTTTAAAATGAAATTTTGCTTGTAAAAAACTGCAAATCGAAGTAACTTCAGAATTTTTTTCTATCGAGAAAACTATATTGCATCGTGTATTGAACGGGTACATGGTATAGAGAAGGAATGTATCCTAAAATATAAATTTATTTTGGGTTCTAAATGTTTTAATTTGCCTATCAAAAATGAGTTCTAAAACAAGCAAAACCCACCGCGCCAGGGTTCAGCTCGCCTTAAAACAGTCATCAGTGATACTATAAGTAGCGGATTAACCCTTGTCACTACATAGTATAAAACAAAGTCGCTTCCCGCTGTCCGTCTGTCCCTATGTATGCTTAGATCTTTAAAGCTACGCAACGGATTTAATGCGGTTTTTTCAATAGATAAAGTGATTCAAGAGGAAGGTTTTAAGCTAAAACGTACACGTGCAGAGCCGGGGCGGGTCGCTAGTATATTATTGTATCAGTAATAGCCAAGCGGTTGAACAGTTGCCTTCCATGCAGAAGGGTCCGAGTTTAAAATCGGCACGCACCTCTGACTTTTCGAATTCATGTGCGGATCTGATTTTGATTATCACTTGCGATAACGGTGAAGGAAATCATCGTGAGGAAACCTACACACCTGGGAGGGCTCCATAAAGTTCTTGATAGTGTGTGTAGTTAACCTACCGGCACTAGGCCAGCGTGGTGGACTAAGGCCTCAACCCTTCTCATTCTGAGAAGAGGCCCGCGCCAGGCAGTGTTTTTTTTTTCTGTTCGACTGCTGTAGATGTTCCTAGGGGACCGTTTCTACGTAACGGGGCAGTTATTGGCGAGACCTGAAGGGTCTTCAGTCAATGGGGGGGAAATAAAATACTTAACCTAAGCTAACGACTTGTACTACACTAACATCATGACTACCTGCAACAACAGCACTAAGGGCGACCCCTAGTGGGACTCGGACCTCGGCTTAGGGCGTTGCTGGCGGGGATTTAGGGGGGGAGACAGCTTGATGAGGGCTGAATTATCGGTGTGACCCAGCAGTGGAACAGCAATGGACTGATTATGTTATGTTATAGTAGGCACAAGTAGTAAGTGACCACACCCTACGCAATGTCGTAATATGTACGACATCTCGGTAATAAAATTACGTGTTCAAAAGTTCTCATGAATGTTAAATGTGGATATTGTGGTGTTGCAAGAAAGGAAATCAGTATTACAGGAGGTAATATTACTGTAGGGATATTGCAACAGTGATATGTACGCCAGCAAATAAGAAACTGGTTATAATTTGACCAATTACGTTGTAGGAAAAGGTAAAAAATTAGAGAGCAGGTAACGTTTACAACTTCAAACTGAGTTTATGTGGAATTTAACTTGTGTATTAAAGTATCGGATTCGCTGTAGGTCGGTGTAGATGACGTGACAGAACAAAGGCCAATACATCGTGGGCCTGAGGTACCTGAAAGATTTTAACCACGCTTTTCTGATGGTATTGTGGATCAATAATGCTAAATCAATTAACGCTTCATTAGAATTAAAGGGACCTATTTAAAAAACCAAGGTTTTGGAAAACGTTGAATAAAGTTTCGTATATTTATAAATGTTGTAGAAACGGGAGATTATTCGGTTGCATTACATTTCTGCGCCACAATAGGCCTCTGTTTTATTAAGTGTCGATGAAGATGGGTCAGTCTATGAGTAAAAGTTGAAATCTTAAAATTTCGAATAGGTCTCTTTAATTCTAAAGGTGCGATAAGTCCAATTCAGTATCTATTTTGATTTTTGGAACAAAATAAATCAATTAACTTTAAGTACTTCTTTGTAAACAATACCAGGTCGAGCTGGCAACTTTTAAATTATCGTGTGAGTGGATTAGAAAACTTCTCACTTTACGAACCTCCCCGACAAAACACGACATAAGGCGAGTGGGGTATGGCATGACCAAAGTATGACAAAAGTCGCAACGCCGCGTTCATATGGCTTGTTTACTTTGTGATTTTTTGATTTGTGAATTTCTATAAATAATGATGTCGAAATCTCGAAAATTAAGCTTTTATTCGACAAACTATATCCTAGCTTTTCTTCTCCAATCAGACATCGATCGATGGTTAAATTCTTTCGGGTACTTCGGAACCCGAAACAACAGTTTATAACAGTTTTTTTTTATTTGTCTGCTTGTAAATGGTCCATGCGAACCGATTCTAACCGGGCAGTTATTGGCGAGACCGGAAGGATTTCCAGCAAAATATAACTGTGGTATGAAGTGAGCTGTTTAAATAGATACTTAGGTAGATAGGGTGTTCGAATGAGGGGCCTACTCCCTAAGTCCGTCAACGAAGTTAGTTGCCCGTCCGAAAGTAGCCCGAAACGTAGGAGTGAACAAAACAAGTGTCAAGTTCAACTTTACGGACGGGCAAAAACACATCGGTAGTAGGGACAACTGTCAAATCGTATTGTCATTCATTCTTAGTTCGGGCCCCGAAATAATCGTATGTCCGTATGTGATAGGGAGTAGGAAACGCTCGTAACTAAGGCCGAAACCACGGACTTCGTGCTTAGGGAGTAGACCTCGAGGACTCGAACATGAACCATTTACATCACTCTCTAATGGCAATATTTTTGGCCTTCTGGGTATAGAGTTTTTTCTTGCTCTTGCATAACAGAATTGCCCATCAGAAAAACTAAATTGCATTACAATAGACATCAAATGCAGTAGAGTTAGCGGGCCGTAGCAAACGAGGGTTTTGAACTCATCATATTCTAGCCTTTCCTAACAACGTTAGGGTCGGTTACCAGTCGAGTACAATACATGCCGTAATATCATTATTTACAGAGCTGACTTTCAAATTACAAGGTGTAACATAAATAAGGGCACAACCTCTTAAGGAGTCACGGTACTTAATATCTTGGACTTAATATCAGTCACTAACATTACAAGATATCATTAACGACATTTGCTCTGAAATCTAGGAAGACTGAATTTAACTGCCTGTCCAGTAACTTATTATTACTAATATAAAAATTACAATTTAACTATTAACACTATACTAGATTTTTATTATTATTATATAGCTAATTTCAGAATAAAAAGGTTAAATGTTTGATGTGACTAATCCTAATCCGGCCGGAACTGGCCGGATTGAAATTGGCGCCGGATTGCAATCCCTAGCCCTCAGGTGTGCAGGTTACCTCATGATGTTTTCTTTTAACGTCAGAATACATAAAAAGGAGGTGTTCTCTCAGTCATGTAAAACACAATCTTATGTCTGTTCTATCTACTGCAACTGCATTGAATGACAAGTTGCCAGTTCATTGCGTACCAGCATCAAATAACTTTTCTCAGAGAAAGGTAGTAGGGCGGAAAGATTAGCCAAGCATACATCCTATTTTCCTTCTCTCCCACGTCAAGGAAAATCTACCTACAATGAATATTTTCGGATTGTACGTAAACGTATTTACTATCGATTGACGACTAGCCGTGCATTGGAAACTGGAATGTATTATACAGTACGAACCCTCGTTTTTGAAACACAAAAATACGTTTGTCAGTGGATAGTTATCGGGACAACTTTGTTTAAAATAACCAGGCATTTGACGACGGTTGATTCGATATAAAGATATCGTGTGCAGATTTATCGTTATCCCTCTTTAACCCTTTATAGGGCAGAAAGGAAATCTGTACAGCGCTTGTAACCACCCCACTAGTCTGACTTTAATGACGATTTTATCGAATACTAATAAGAATGACTAACTTATGCTTAAAGCGCATCGACCTTAAACGGGCACAGCGCATAAAGGTACAAGTCCGAGACGGGCAGCAAACTGCAACCGCAGACCGCAAGTCGTCATCGGAATAGCGCCTTTAAGGTGTGCACTTTAAAGGTGCTATTCCGACAGCGACTGCAAAACTGCAACCGCAGACCACAGCCGCAGATAGCACCGCAAGCGATACTACTTTTGCAGTTTGCGGTCTGCAGCCCGTCTCGGACTTGTACCTTAACCGTGATCACCAACATGAATTTAGGTTACATGATCGCCAGTGACGTCAAGAAATTGTTGTTTTATATATTATGTCTTAATGTAAAATGTGCCCTATAAGGGGTTAAACCAGCAAGATTTACGATATAGTTAAAGCTTCGATTAGTCTTATTTGTTTCTTCGGCATCTTCCTAATTAAGTGTATTCTAGCTTTTTCCAGGTCCCGTTTCTTTTAAAGGAACTGGTCGTGCGCCTATTATAAAGCGCGTGCTGATTACTGAGTACCAAAGTACTGCGAGCTGAGAACCATCTGCGTTTGCTATTAGTTTCATGCATCATTAAAATCCAGCTGCATGCCAACTTCGATGGCAATCGTCCATCTAAAAGCATACTACTGAATCTAAATTAATTTAAAATAACTCAAGTATATTCGTATACTTATAGGTAAGGCTTGTGGCTAGTTAAAAACTGCGCGGATCACATGGTTTGAGAGGTGGCGCTTGCCGCGGTCAGTCCGAGGATGGGTGACCGTCCGTTATACATCGAGACCCCTCCGCGCCTCGAGGAGCACGTTAAACTATCCCGGGTGTCATACGAATACCTATGACAGTCGTTACGGGTCGTCAGAGGCCCGAAAGTCTGACAACCGATCTAACCTTAGGATATCGGCATTGCCCAGTAACTGGATTGCGGAGGTCTGATGGCAGTCGCTGTGTGTAAAATACTGGTATTCAGCCACATCAGGGGGTCGACTCCCTAATCACGAAGTCCGTGGTTTCGGCCTTAGCTACGAGCGTTTCCTACTCCCATCACCTACGGACATACGATTATTTCGGGGCCCGAACTAACAACACGATTTGACAGTTGTCCCTCCTACCGATGTGTTTTTGCCCGTCCAAAAAGTTGAACTTGACACCAGTGGCGAAGGGTGAATTTTCTTAAAAGGGAAGCCGGGCCAATTATTTGTTTAAATGATAATTGAAAATAATAGATGCTAGTATTTGCCATTTTTCGAAAGGGAAGCCTATAGAAATCGAGTTGTATGAAGCCTTCGCCACTGCTTGACACTTGTTTTCTTCACTCCTACGTTTCGGACGGGCGTACTAACTTCGTTGACAGACTTAGGTAGTAGGCCCCCTGGGAAAAGGCTAAAAGAAAGACATTAGGAAACATTCTTTGGACCAAAATAAGTTATTACTAATCTAGAAATAAATTTGATTTACAAATTCCAAATTTCTGTGTGGCCTATGTCCAGCATTGCACGGCTTCCGGCTGCCATAATGATGACGACTGATGACAGTATAAAAAATCTCGAAGTCGAGAAAATGAGACCAATAGGAACAACTTCCTCATAATTCGTGATGTATCGTATGCCCCCGTGGCCCGTTCTCACGCGCCGACACCTCCCCACCCCCATTGTCTCAGAAGTTGCGTCTGCGCAGCCGGTACAAACCGTGAGATTACTTTGACGCTTTGATGCCACTATCTCTGAGCAGATAAGACAATTTTGTTCCGTTCTAATTAATTTTATTATTTAAGCGAAAGTAGGTTACTCTGTTGTATCATTAGGGATTTTGTGTTACTTTAAATTTACTGTTAACATAATCAGTGTTTCTTGTTTCCACTTATTTATGGTTTATGTTAACGTATCCAATTTGTATCTGGATCTTTATGATGATAATATTTTATTCTTTTTAATATATTCACGTATATTTTACTGTATAACTAGCTGTTGGCCGCTCTCTCAATAAATATTTATTGCTATAACTTATTGTTTATTTTCCATACACATAATTTACAATTGCTATTTGAATCTACCTATAGCTTTACGATTGGACTAAATTATGTTCGATAAGTAGAATAATGTTTATTTAGGTCGTAGTTTCATAGTAAACTAGGGGAACTACGAAAGTAGGCATGAAAGTCTTGTGCCGCTACATTCCTATGTAGTTATTCATTGTTATATCGATACAGCAATACCTTTAGAGGTAACACATACTTTCATATGCAACGAAAACTATTACCCCCTTATCACAAAAGATGGATTAAACCAGATTAAACCAAGACTAAGGTAAACCCAGGTTTAAAATATAAGTACCCATCACTTTCTTATGTCATATAACAAAAAGAGACGGGGCTATTTTAAAACCTAGCTTTTTCTTAGACCATCTTTTGTATTATGGGGGTTACAGTCTGGCCCTAATCAATTTGATGAAAATGTAAACAACATTTAGGTGACTAATTAAACAATGATTTAAAAAAAACACATTTTACAAAAAAGCTACAAAGGTAGAAATACTTTATGAATTGATTTAAACAATAACTCAATTTTTAATTGTATTTTCAGACTCAAAAATAATGTTTACCTTTTTTTCAAATGGGTTCGGCCCAGAGTATAATATTGATTTATATCACTATGACCAGCAGATGAGTCAATTGTGCGTATAAGAAATCTCATACAATTCTTCTTCTCTGTACTTAATTATTTAGGTACATGTAAGGCACAGATAAGGGTGAATTAGACTGTCACCTCCATTGTATTCGACTGAGCACCTACGCGGCAATTTAGTCGCGATAAAACAGTATGTTAAACAATGTGGGCCGCTATTGTTTTGTCAAATGATTGCTGATTTTATTAGGATTTCGATGTATTGGTATCATTGCCGAATGAAAGGGTATGAATGAGAGCGTGAGGTTCAATTAAGAGTTTGATTAGCTCATGTTTATTGCATTGGTTCAATGAAATGATAAATGTTGTGTTAGTAGTATTGTTTGTAGGTATTATTGTTTGCATGTTTTCCTAGGTCGACGACTTTAAATGAGAAATAGTCATTCAATAAAAACCCACAATGTCAAATATGTATTGCATGTATGCCATTTTTTTTTGTATTTAATAGAAATAAATATTGAAGTTCATTTTGCATTATTATACATTTACACCTATCAGAAACCGAAATTACACAGACATGAATTTAATCCGTATTTCATCATGACAGCTGGTTCTTTTATGGTCAGAAGAGCATATTATAGTGTTCATTAATCAAGGGGGGTTAATAACGTCATATTTGGTGACTGCAGCTATGGTGGTGAGTTGGTGACTGCAACTGCAAACAATGCAACTGCCAAATGCTGGTTGAAGGCGATGATGCAGTCATTGCAATAGTGTGACAACTGCCGATTGGATGCGCAGCTAGGGTTACCATCCGTCCGGATTTATCCGGACATGTCCGGAATTTCAGCCTTTCATCCGGACTTTGTCCGGCTTTTTAATTTGTCCGGATTTTTGGCTTAGATGAAAAAAAATTGAATTAATGTTTAATTTCCGCATTAAATTACTTAAAAATAAAACGAGTATTAAATCAGTCTTCAATCTTTATTAAACTACATACCTACAACTAGTTAATCAGTCTCATCTCAATTTAAAACAATCAATTATTTCTTTTTGTCAAATCAAATACAGCTATTTTTAGTTCTACTATGTATGAAGTATTTCATCAACTGACAACATGCGTCGAAAAAAAGGAATAATTTAATGAAGAATAAAAAATTAAAAAAAAAAAAACGTTCCATGAAACGTTTTTTTTCTTGGTCCGGGGCCCCTAGTTGATGCGGGGCCCCTAGGCAGTTGCCTAATCCGCCTTAGGCGTGAATTACACAGAAGCGGCGTAAGGTGCAGACATGGCGCGTCGCTTTCATACATTTTTTGCGAAAAAGATTTGAAGCGGCACGAAAAAACGTATGAAAGCGCCGCGCCTGCGCCGTATCTGCACCTTATGCCTTTTCTGTGTAATTCACGCTTTATGGATAATCCGGCCCTGATAAAACGAAACATGATTCACCATATGTGACGTTATTAGCCCCTCTGATTACCAAGCATTGATCGTAGCGGTCTAAGCTCCTAAAATGGAGTATGTCATCAGTTCTTAAGTAGAAAAATGGAAATAAAATTATAGTGTGAGTAAGGTTAAGCTTGTTAGTGTGAACAGAGATTATGATCTTTTATTATAAATGGAATTTGGAGTTCTCCCACGTATGTCAGGCCGATGCTCCACATAATTGACCATTGTCATAATGGGAAACTTGCGTTGAACTGACCTGCTTATTGGCTTGGTAATCACAGGTGTTTTTCGAAATACCGTCTCACGATTCTATATTGTACGTGTGCGGTGTACACATTATTATGCAAACAATGATCAATTAAATATATAGTTTATTTTATATAGATGATAATTATTAGGCTGTCGTTTATATGAAGATTTATTTTTAGATACAATATTGTGTTGACATAATTTAAGGAGCAATAAATAGAAGTGTCCTATCGAGAATTTAAACGATTGTTTCGTTGGAAATGTTACTGAAAATTTTTTCGGCGAAAATTGAAAATTTGTAAAATCAAATAATTTCAAAGGAGTCGATAGTACCTACTATTAATAAAATAAATAAATAAATATATCTGAGACATTTTTTACACAGCACCATCTTAGTCCCAAACTAAGCAGAGCTTGTGTTATGGGTACTAGACAATGGATATAATACTTATATACTTTTTTTTTTGTAAATACTTACTTATAATACATAAGAAACACCCAAAAAATATTATATATCCTCTGGGCCAATTTTTTTATTTAAAACTGTCAGCTTTATCTATTATTTAATAAACTAAATAGGATGCTTTAATCGAGCTTCTTAACTTCTTAACCTTCAAAGACTTTTTTGGCTAGTATGTCAAGGTTAATATGCATTTTCGGACGACAGATGAGCCTTATAAGTGAATAAACGATCTCTCTTTTTTACTAGAGAACTTTATTAATATTCTCGTCTGATCTGTCTGTTAAATCAAAGAGGTTCGATTAGGTTAGGGATCCTTTGTTTATTTCTTTGGGATCCTCACCAATTTTTAGTTATTTATTTTTATTGAATTAAAACGGTCTAGGACCAATTACAATAATTAAAGATTTGAATAAAAAACATACAAAAATTTGAAAGCAAAAAAATAAAATCTAGATAGGTCTCTTTCATAAATCCCTCGCAATGCTTCTGACATACAGACATGTACTCTTCCACTCATCCGTGAACAAATCACAATTTTTTGTAGTTTTTTTTTTAAGAAAACTTTGCCCCACTCTGGGATTTCTCTTGTATCGTGGGTACAGACACAAATCTCACAAACAAAAACGCAACGCATTCGGATATACATTTATATATTATCCTTGTTATCTACATTAATTTATACATTACTTGGTCGAGCGCAGCTTCGCTTGCGTCGATGTCGGTTAGCATATGTCCTTCTACAAGGTCTAATTCTATCTCTGTACTAAATTTCATCAAAATCGGTTCAGCGGTTTAGCTGTGAAAGCGTAATAGACAGACAGGCAGACTTACTTTCGTTTTTTTAATATTAGTAGGGATTCTTCAGTAAATAATAATATACATACGTACAGAAGCCTAATTCTCCTAAAATAAATCTTGATAAATCACAACCGAACCAAGGCCGAACCGTTCATTCAGACAGTTCTCAATTTCAAAAGCTATCAAATTGTTTGACACAAAAAACAAAATCAATCATTTTGCAAGTTTTCGAAAACAAAAACTGACTGACGGTTGTGGTTCGATTGCGTTTGGCAACAATTTATTTTAGGAGAATTGGGCCCCAGGTATTTGGTAGATTCTGTACATTTTGTAAAAGGTTTTTTGTTGCCGTCAGGGCTGACACTTATAAATAGTTTTTATATACCTTAGTAACAGGTGTATTGTACAAAACTTGTTTCAAAAGAAATTCTATTAAAAGCTCGAGTTGAAAAACCTTCTAGATCTGCCGAAAGCATATAACAAGTATGCTAATAGAATTTATATTCAAATGAAGCTACAACTAATTCAGTGTAAATCCAATCGACCGTGGTATAGCTCATAAAAATGGAATCTAATTCATGTAGATAGTCGAAATACGTAATATTGACGCTCATAAACTCATTCATATTTAAAAAAAAAAAAAGATTTTTCTAATACAGTATGTAAATAGAGGGCGTTCCCTTAGGCATCGTTCACACCAAACGTATTGTCCGCCGCTGACTGTGAGCACGCGTTACGCAGTTTATCGCTTTTCAATATATTTAACTTCTTGTTCACACCAAACCGACTATACGCTATTACGTAGTGCGTTGTGACAGAGAGCATACTCACAGTCGGCGGCGGACAATACGTTTGGTGTGAACGATGCCTTAAGCTTGAATTACATAGAAGCTGCGTAAGGTGCAGACGCGGCGCAGGCACGTCGCTTTCATACATTTTGTGCGAAAAAGATTTGAAGCGGCCTTAACGGCTTAAACCCGTTAACCTACTCATTAATAGATTAAAATAAAAATAGGAAAACAAGGAAAAAAAATATCCGGAAAAAACAATTCGGAATGACCTGTTTAAAACCAAAATAGTAGCGTAGATAGGTTAAATAGGTACGATGTTGCCTTGTTTTCCACATTGATAGTCCAGTCCGCGTGTAGGTACAGTAAGCGTTGCTTTTACGTACCAATTAATATTTTTTTGAGTTTTTATTTTTTTATTTTGGTTTTTAATATTTTTTTTAGTATGTACGAACGCTATAGTAGTTCTGGGAACGCCTTTCGTTAGTTAACAGGTTGTAATGGGTGATTCATTTAGAGGTACTTTTTTCAAAACTTAAAAAATAAAAAAAAAACTATCGGGTTAACTTTATTATCATACAAAAGAACCATTCTTGACATTTATTTTTAAAGATTATTCCGTTCAAATGTTGTTCGTAACTGCGGATAACATGGTCCATTCTGCAGTTCCAATATTCGATGACGCGTCCGAGCATTTCGAGTGGTATTTGGCGAATAACGCGAGTAATTTTGGCTTCCAGTTGCTCAATCGTACGCGGCTTATCAATATAGACTTTGGACTTTACATAGACCCAAAGGAAAAAGTCTAGGGTTGTGATATCACAGGATCTTGGCGGCCAACTGACCGCGAAATTAACTGTTCACCAAATTGTTTTCGCAATAAAGCCATGGTTTCACGTGCTGTGTGGCAAGTGGTGCCGTGTTGTTAGTACCAAATGTCCTGGAGACCACGGCCTTCAAATTCAGGATACAAATAGTCCGTTATCATGGCACGATAATCAAACGAAAATACGTCATCGAAAATTGGAACTGCAGAATGGACTATGTTAACCGCAGTTACGGACAACATTTGAAAGAAATAATCTTTATAGAACAAATGTCAAGAATCGTTCTTTTGTATGATGATAAAGATATCCCGATAAATTGGTTTTTTCATTATTTTTTTTAGTTTTGAAAAAAGTACCTCTAAATGAATCAACCGTTTTATCATGCAACATTTCTAAAAAAATGAATGAATAAGGTTACATTCTTTAACAGGGTCTTATATGTATAAATGCTAACTATACTAAACACTATGGAATGCTAACTCTATTAGACGCAACCACGTCATTTGACAAAGTACTGTTAAAAATAAAATTATTTGTCACATACACCGATATTTATTAAGGTCAACAAAGCGATTACTATCCGCTATGTTTGTAGAAGGACCAGTGTAAAAGGAAAGTAGATAGATGTCTTGAATATTAATTTTGTTGTCGAATATATACTACGTGACTTTTTAGTCGTCTTACAGCCGAAATTCATGAACTCTGTTCATTATTCAGTACATCATAATACAAGTTTAGTTTTAGTATACACTAAACCTGAAACTATACTTGGGAGCAAAGAAATCGAGCCACTTCTATTTTTAACGTATAAGTGTAATTGTTATTATTTTTGGTATTATGGAACAGATCAATTCTAAACATTATATTATATCGCCTAAAAGGTTATTTGATAATCTTTACAACGAGGGTAGTTTTTTGTATTTTGAACTATATAATTCATGAAACCAAAACTAATAACCAGGACACGTGAAAAAACGAGTGGCTCGATTTCTTTGCTTCCAAGTTTAGTTTGAATCGAATGGCATACTTTTCACACCACGTTAAATCTTGCATTTTTTTTTTCATATATTTTAGTTTTGTTTCAATAGGTTTCTATGCATCGGGAATAGACACCTTGAGGCTTGAGACGGTCCGCTCGGTCAGTTTCCGTGCACTAGACAACCCCTGCATAGCACATCTCACACATTTCACACTCTACTGAGGAACTTAACGCAACATGACCTAAGGTGTAACTTGGAGATTTAAAAAAATAAAATGTATACTCCGGTAATTCTGGCTAAAATCTTGTTGGGGTGGCTCGGTTTTTGTGTATACTAAAAATAAGGGAATAAAAAAATTCGTGAAAAAAAATCTGCTGCCTTACAAAATAATCAATGATGCTCAAGAAAATAATGGAACATCTGTTATTTTTTCACAATTTCAGTGTTGGTCGCATGGTAAAAGTTGTACAGAAAGTCGGTGTATATGTCTGAGGTACTACAGAATATTTTATTGTCACGAGTGATTCATGATGGAGTCCTATCCTACCCGAGAGATAAGACCGCCAATTTACCCTTAATTTAGATTTTGTTCATGGTGTTTTTCTTTTTCTGTTGCAAGCTTCTATCTGAAAAACTGTTTGACATTTTGTCTTAGTGAGAAGCCACACGGTGCGGTGCGGTGCAGTGCGCCGCCGCACCGCAACGTGTGGAACGGCTCTCTGTCAACACGTCTGCGGTCTGCGACGTCGGAGTGGTGCCGCTCCGGCGCATACATCCCCCCCCCTCGTCTTGGTCCGGCGAGCGTGCGGCGCGGCGCCGCACCGCACCGTGGGGTCGGCATCGAAATTTGTATGTAGGTATTACGCCGCAGCGGCACCGCTCAGGCACCGTACCGGAGCCGCACCGCATCGTGTGGCTTCTATCGTACTCTGGACCTCGTATCCGGTAGTCTCACTTGAACGAGACCAATGCAGCAATTCAAGCATGAATGCTATTTCGATTAATGAATTATTTCGATTACTATTTAATTCAACGAGCAATTTATATGAACAGGTGAGCTTTATTTGGTTTGATTAATTTGTTTATTTAACTCTCGATAATGTGATCTCGATGTGTTAATAAGTAAAGTGATCGTGATTAAAACAGTGTGAAATCCATGTACTCCAAAATCGACGAAAAGCGATTTATTGTTCACATTATTATGTCCAATGTTTGCTCCCACTGTTATTTTTTATCGTATGTATTAAGACAATTATGTAACGGACGCGTTACTTTGCATTATAAAAGATGACCATCGAAGTACCAGAGATGTAATTCTTCCTCATTTATCCTCATTTCTTATTCTTCTTCATTTTTCCTAAAACTTTCTCGAGACTGTGTACTTCTATGATTGTGTATAATAAAAGGTACAGTAAATCTGTATTCCTTCAATAATTTAAAGTTAAAATTTCACAAATGTTACATAAATATACATTTATATATACATATATATATATATGTTATAATAAATATTAACGCACTTCAATTAGTCGTGGATGGTGAAATTCTCCAATTAATCATTGGTTCTGTAACAAATTAATATTTGCAATCAAGCTAGTAACAGTCCATAAATGAGTCTCATTAAAGCTTTGTATCGGGAAATAAATGGTCAAGTTTTAATTATTAAATGTTACTTCGCTTTGCGTATCCCATCCCCATGCTCTAAGGGATAATGTTAGGAGGATGAGTAGCAAGAATTTCTTTCAGTAAGTTGGCTGCATAGATCATGCAAACTCTGTTTCACTTTATTTACCATATCCGCAACAAGTAAAAAGAAAAACACACGTATATCAAGCCAAAACGTACGACAGAAATTAAAAAAAATCACGTCGTTAAAATCGTACACCACCGCGGGTTCTCAAAAAAGGCCACACGAAATGACGACTACGTTATTTTGACTATAAAATTAGGCTGCTTGCTGTTACAAATGAAAAACACAGTAACATAATTTGCATTTTAACATAAAAGCAACAAGAATGGACGAAAACATCCGAGGAGAATCACTGGTACTATTATAAGTTCGAAAAATGTTGAGTTACCTAAGTACGTCGCTAAAGTTTTTCAATAAACTACTTTGAAAAGTGAAACAAGACAAGAAACGTGGGTTTTCTCAAAAGCAACTACAGACTCCGACGTTGTTTACTTATTAAACAAAGATGCATAAACAAATAGTTGGACTATGTAGTTTTAAGTAGAAAATCGTCATTAGTTTTACATAATCAGATTGTTTAAATTCTTGTTAATGGGAAAGTCATACTGGACATACCTACAATGGCAATAACTGGCAGGCAATAAATGATAGGTGAGAATCGAGTGTCTGCCGACGAATATTCACTTTCTCAGACACGTGGGCCTGTATTTGAGATATGTTTTGAAGAAAGTGAGAGGCGTAACTTTTTCTTTACTCAAACTGTTTGTGCACTTGAAACTGACCGGTTAAGTAAGTAGGTATATTTTAGATGTCCGGGAGATTCTATGAATGGAATTCTTTATTTGCTTTTTTTTTGTTGTGTTCGTGTCAAATATTTTAAAGCTGACTTATGTAAAACTCGTGCTGCAAAACACTAGAGAGTGTTTTATGGTAGTGCCTGTACTTTTGTTACGAGTCTTTTTGTGTGCGGACGTAACTTTATTTTAGAATCAACAAAGATTTCTTTTTTTAAATATTGTAGGGCCGGATATCCGATATTTGAATTTAGAAACGTCAAAAATTAACGATTCTATGTTCAAATATATAAATATGAATCATCTTATAAAGTAGTACCTGTTTTTTCGTACTCCTTTGTTATAAACTCCACTTTGGTGAGATAGACGGCAATTACCTGCAAAGAGAACAAAACGATTAATAATTTGGTTCAATTTCATGCTGTGGCAGTATTTAGAAACTACTTTTACTTCTAAAGTCATGTACCTAAGTATAGTGATGCGAAATTGAGTCTGCAAGTTTTATAGTTATCTATTTAGTAGGTTAACACATTCGAGTCCACCATACTTTTCACAGAGCTCATACGCTATGCCACCATATCTATTGCTAGTGGACCTTCCAGGATGGTCCTCGGCATTACGTTTGCGCTAAGAGTGAACCCTCGAGGAGAGTTCTTGGCATTAGGTTAAAAACCTTGTCATAAAACACGCGACTACAAAGTAAAATAGAGTGGGTGGGGTGCATGAAAATAACCTCCACAAGTGACGATACTTAAGTACGTCCGGCGCACCCTGGGCAGTCAGCCTCGCTACCAACCTTGCTGACTGGCTAATCTTTTCACCACAGCATGAGCTATTTTCGTATAGTATATTTCTCGTGCTGACACGAGAGAAGAAGAAAGTAAAATAGTATTTTCAGGGGGTCTTGTTACATGTTTTATGACGCATTTTTTAAGAAAAATCTACATAAAAAATGAGCACTCCACGAGCACCCGGCACACAGTGGGCTGAAATTGAACTTTCATAGACATTTTCTTTGTATTGTATATTTTTGTTAGCATTTCAATAGTTAAGTCTAACTATTCGGCGCAGCAGCCTATAAAGTCCTTACTACAGTGGCACAGGCCTATTTTCACAGAGAGTGAACAGTAAATTAGAACAATTATATTCTAAACGTGACTTAGGTACTTCATATTATGTTAACTTTTACATAAGATCGAAACATAGTACAAAAATAAAAATATTTAAGGATTTTTAAAAAATAAATCGCACCTTTCCCGGGCACAGGTGCGATTTATTTTTTTAAATAAGAACTTAGTATACAAACGTGACCATGTCGTCCTCGTAATGCTATCAATAATACTAACTAATTTATTATTAAGGGGCACAGGCCTACTTTCATAGAGATTGAACAGTAAAATATTCAAAGAACAATTATAAAAAAAACTACCAAGATTTTAGTTCCCAATTTGTCAATCATTGATCTAGACGTGACTTAGGTACTTCATAATATGTTAACCTTTACATAAGATCGAAACATAGTACAAAAATAAAAATAAAAAAATAAAAACCTTTAAGGATTTTTAAAAAATAAATCGCACCTGTGCCCGGGTTAAGTAGTATACCAAAAAATCCTAAATAAGTTGTAGTAAAAACACCTACGAGGAAATAAGGCGCAATCGTGCGATAGCTGAGTTATCGCCGATTTTAATGTCAACTCCATACAAAGATTTCAAAAATAAATTCTTTGTGGGCCGTTTGCAATCTTTTTCCGTAAATTTTATATTTATAATCATGTTCTTAGTCTTCCGAAGCACATCCATGCAAAAAAACAGCCACTCAAAAAATTTAATGAAATTGTCTATGAAAGTTCAATTTCAGCCCACTGTGCGGCATCGCGAATGTGACTAGAAGTTGCCCTCTCGGTGGGCACCCGTTTATAATTTCACATGCTTTATATAAAGACAGAATCACATTTTCCAGCATTAGAAATACGATAAATAAAAAACAGATTAAAAGTATTCGGGGCCATTATAAGTTCTAAACAATACAGAATACTTTATAGTACATTGTTAACCAAGACAGGAAAGTTATCAATTTCACACGAGATATTTTGGCGCATGAACGCAGCGAGGACGCCTATAGTTCGAGTGTGAAATTTATATTTTTACCCGAACGTCACTCTGCTTTTCATAAAGAATGTGAGGAAAGTAAAAATACAGAATAATAATATGCAATAATACCAAAACATATCAGACTTGACTCCGACTGTTTTTTATTGCAAAGGCGTAAGTTAAAACATAGCTAATGTAGGCAGGCAAAGGTCCTAAAACCATGCAGCCTTGTACTCGTACTCAGACTAAATAAAATTCAGTTCCAAGCCTTTTTATTTTTATTTGTGGACTCAATACATGATTTTCTTTTTACGCGGGTGCGTTCCGACTGTTCTATTTTTGCAAAAAATATAATGGAAGAATTTTTCTTTATGGTTATTTAATATTCTGAACGAAAAAAATTTTTATTGCGTTATTCTCATAATTAAATGCTTAAATCGATTACTAATATCAAATATGCAAAAATAATAAGGCTGTATACAGTAGTTCCATTGCCATAGATTACGATGACTGACGATTAATTAATATTTGATTAAAAAAAGAATTCATCAGGTTATAAAAAAATCTTAGTTCTATTTTCAAATTACTTTTCTTTTCGGAAGCTAATGACAAAAACAGTATCGCTTTACCACAACAAACAATGTAAAGTAACATCATGTATTGTAAGAGCGATAAAAAAGCCTCTCTGTGACAAAGCCTTTTTGATACAAACATGCGGGTAAACAAAAATGGCTAAAGCAACTGAACAACGAGACGTTTAATAAAAAAACTTTGTTGGTTGCTGAGCATAGTGGTGCAACACAGAATAGTAAGTTAATGGAATGGTATGTACGGGCTAACGGCGCGGAAGACATCATTATGTACTTCGCATGATTTCCGGCTAATAGACCACTCGAACTCTTCCCGTGGGCGAAACCCACGCACCCACCCACTTCTGTCACCCATGGGAAGAGTTGGAGTGGTCTAACGTCGAAACAAATTGGCGTGGAAAGTGCTGCTGGATATTAATCTAGTAGCACTGCGATCGCTAATTCGTTTGTTAGGCGTAGTGATTAATGCAATGAACCCTCCGATCTTTAAAGTTGTTTTTAGGAGGTAATTGTTTGAAAATACTTGCTTATTGGAAATATGCCATATGTAGCAAAGCCAGCGATGATCTGAAGACAATGAGCCTTGTTTCCCCATTTTAGTAAGTATGACACAAGGGATAAATATGTGTTTAAGCACTCCATTACTTATTACTCCATGTAGTGCAACGATAAAGCGCATAGCAGCGTTTTATTGTGCGAAGATGTTATCGTTTTACGGTACGAAACTGTCTGTGACCCAGTTCTCGTAACAGTACCTAACTGCAATGTTTTAGAAATAGCTAACGATGTAATAGTGGCCATTGATTAGCTGATGCTGTTAGATTTTATGTGATAGGTGTGAGGAATGCTGAAGTTGTAATATCGATTGACGCCGCCTGTAAAAAATTTGCATTTGTATGAATGTGCTGTCAACTAATATAATTGATCCCTCTTTAGAAGAAATCTAAATCAAAGCTAGCAGTGGACTGCATGAGGCAGTAGATAGGATAAAAGGCCAATGAGAGGATTAAAACCGGTTCATCATTTACTAAAACATGTAGGGAAGATGTTTTTTATAAGAAATATAACGCATTTGAAATTCCCTTTACATCTTTGATCGGAAGGAAAATTGTCGATTGGCAGAGAGCTCGATACAAATTGATTACGTTACCGGTAAAAAAAGGAAATTTAGTCAAGATAAATCTACAAGACGAAGATCGAATTACACGGCGATATTAAAAAATATTTTGCGTAAGCATCGTTTACTCGATCCCGTTGAATCGAGCAAGCAATCAACGCGGCATCGAAATATCGCCGATTCGCCATATTTCGGTTCGTCGAAAAAAATTGACTGTTTATGAAAAGCTTCAATAGCTGGCCGGCGCGGCGCGATGTTCGATTGGGTTTAGTCACGCAAAGTTTTTTGCTTCGTCTGTTCTCTTTGGTTGCTAATAGGAATAAAAAAGGAGGATGCATTCCTGGCTTACTAAAGGCGTAAGTCAAAACATCAGGTTTACAAAAAACCAATAAGTCTGTCTGTGTATTCTTGTTAGGTTTTTTTGTACGGTTATCTTTAGTTACCGTAACACCGTGGATTTTTAGCCGGCGAGACTCCGGCATAATAACCCCCGTCTTCCCCGGGCGGAAATCCCATGAGGATTATAAATGGATAAAAAAGAGTCTATTTTAGGTGTTTCTGAAGATTATTACCTACCTGTACGATCAGAATCATTTCTTTTGTAAAGTAGACACTTCATTTTTGAGATATGGCTGTTTTAAAGTCTGTGATTATTCCCAAAAAAAATCAATACCGTTCACTCTAAGTTACCATAGATAAATTTTAAATGTGTTCTCGAATAAATCATAGACAGTCAGTATTTTCTTATTTGTTATTTTGAGATACGTCTATTTTTCAAGTTATAGTCAAAGTTATCTCTACTTGTCGCTTCGTTAATCAAGCTGGCGACCTAAGTAGGGGGCTAGCGCATAACGGAATGCGATCGCCATGGAGCGAACCACAAGATGGCGGAAGTTAGTTATGATATCATTACATTGCATCTATATTTAAATATGGACGAGGCGCATTCAAAATAATGGCGGTATCAAGTTTTATTGCATATAACCATGTTTAATCATAACTCTAGACTCGAACTAGACGAATTATTTTGCACGTTTGTATTCCTGGTAGGCTGAAATATGAAGGCATATCGTGCCAGGGATGTTATTAGGTCCCATTTAATAGGGAGCAAGCTAATCACCGGGAACAGTTCCAAAGTAATTAGGCATACCTTAGGCCAATCAAATTAGGTTCAAAATTTCATTCTTTATCACTGGTTGTCTGATAATAAATCATTTATTCATTCAATGCATTTTTGGTATGATTTTTTAAAATTTGTTTCAATAAAATCTGCCCCGAGAGACATTTGTTGTACATTGTTAATTCAACACTTAATTTTTAAAATGAAATGAAATTGTTTATTCTGCAAATTGGATATTTAAAAATCACTTTTACATATCGGTTTATTTTTTTAAAGCTAGATGTCGTCGGCGTTTCCTATCTGACTACCTCTGAGTAGAAAGGCCGAAACAAACTCAGGGGTCAAAGTCTCTTTTAAAGTCCAGACATATTTTCTGTAGCAAAAATTTGTGTGAGGACAATGTAGAGCAACGCCTGGACTGGCCTTTTGAGGAAAGTTCCAGAGCAGTTTGAGAGGACCTGTCCCAACCGATGGCACGCATGTATCAGCCATCGTGAAGCTCAACCCTATCTTAGGGAGCTCAACGACCCGACGCACAACATTACTACCATCCAGGACCATGAAAATAAGCCATAAAATACTCAAACCGCCAGACAGTTATGAAAATACTGAAAGTATTGCACCTGTATAATACTCACTCTTACAATTTATGGAATTATTAAAATATTAATAATGCCACAACAGTATTATCAGAAATTGCATAAAAATGATTCAGGAGGGGAATCAAAATTGATAAAAAAAGCATATTAGAATGTCAAAAAATAAATCTCATCTTAGTAGATCTTAGATTCCTTGATAGAACTAAAGGTAAGAAGAAAAATTTCTAGTGTTTGTAGTAGGTACTTGGTGACTAATGATGACTTATATAAGCTGGACAGCAGTGTATTCACCTGTACACTGATGACGTCATAGTGCGGTCAATAATCCGTCTGCCAAGCGTAATTGTGGCATTGTTTTCTTAAAAATATTTGTATTGCGGTTCATGAAAACGGCAATCAGCTGTGAAACTACGGGCTTTACAATTTTGTGAAATGGACGACAACAGACAATACAAGAAAATAGCAACAAAGGATGTCTTTGAATCTTTTAAGACAGAATAAAACTTTTTCACACTTCTTTTGTGTGTGACGCGGTGGAAAGTTGTACGTAAGCCGGTTCGTCGCAAACGATCCACGTACGTAGATACGTGTCGCATACGTGATGCCTGCCTAAAACGGAACGCGGCTCCTCATTGCCAGTGTCACTCGTCCATTGACTGTTTAACAGTTACAACCTTTTATACCTCCCCTCCCTAAATGGTGATGTACGCGACTTCAATATTCATGCGCCAAAGTGAAAGAGCTACTTAGAACGGTCACTGAAAGTTGACGGTACTAGATGACTTTTCAATGTTATTAACGACATTGATATCTATGAATTTTTATTATCGCATTATACAAGGTTAGTCGGAAAGGGGGTACTAATCCGCAAACCACTTAACTTATCGAGTACTGTAATTATAACACAATAGATAAACAATGGCACTGACGAACCGGATCGTCGGTCGGGCCGCTAGCGGTCAAAGTATCACTGATGACAGTTTTAAAGCAAGTGTTAAATTTCAAAATTCGATAATTTTATTTCCATGTAAAATTATTTTCATTTAAGTTTTTTCAAAAAATCTTCATCACTGTTTTAGTTACGAATTCAGAAAATGAAGCTTCTAATTCGTGACCCCAAATATGACCTAAAATGTAAACACAGCTGATCAAAACTGTGGATAGATAGATGTTAGCGTAATTTTTATGTAATTTTTGAATACCTATTTCTCTTTAACTATTGACTTTTGGGGAAAGTGGTAGAACAAAAGTTATTCATTATTATGGGTTCTTTATCACCCTTTCGGATTAGTACCCTCTTTCCGACTAACCTTGTATAAATAAACAGTCGTGCAAAACAGCATTTAATTGGCCCGGATCCAAGTTATGATTCATGAAGAGGATTATACTTATGACACCGCATACCTGCATCATACTTGAAGTAAAGGTAAGGTCGTTTAACGTCCCCAGCGGGTAATTAGCTTCGAGAAAGCAAACACGACGCTAAGTAGGAGTTTCTGCAGTTAGGCGAGAGTTGGGTTTAAAGGACTTAGTCGGTTAGTATGTCATGTTAACATGTACCAACACTAACTTCCTGTGATTGGCTGAGTGGCTTTATGGCAATTATCTTGTCTTTCTTATTGGGTTCTTGAAATGTGGACAAGAGCTGCGACAGAGCGTAATTAGTGAACCGCGGGAAAGTTATTGACACTAAAGAATTGCAATTGTTCTTCTATTCATAATGGTTTCTGGTGAAATCACCTACGATTAACACATTCGGATTTTGACCTCATCATTGTAGTTGTAATTATATTGTTCTTTAGGAACAAATATGTCAATATGAGACGAAAGTGGTACATATTGGACTTGTATCATCATGATGATTTGCTGAAATGTATATTTTTATCAGTTTTCTGCACTCGTAATTGCAGAGTGTTGTACAATGCCACCGTTATGTTTCCCTAGCTCTGTCTGACCATTAAAGTTTGTCTGCAAAAACTACATACATCGCAATACTGGATAAATATGAACACTGGTCAGGAACTTAAGTTGTTCGAGCGTAATGTTAGTGGCTTTTTCCACTCGCTGCAGTGTGCACTGGTGCGGAAGAAGCCCAAGTCTTGAACGACTCGCGCGCTGCTATCGAGAGAAAAAATCTTGTTAGAAAATGGGAAGCCAACAGTTGGAAACTAGTTGTACAAGTATGTTCAGTAAAAGTATTTTTATTAGTTTACTTAACTCATATTACGATTCGGATAAGACGGATCTAGGATGTAGGCGAAGAAGGTTTGTCATTCATGAGTCACGCTCGACACGATCCGAAAAAGTAAAAGTTATGTTTAAATAGTTGCAACTGAAGAAATAAACGAAAGTACACATTGTAATGAAACTTTAAGGAGACTGTGTCGTGCGGGTCGTGCCTTTTAGACTAACAAGTGGTCGTCGGAACAAAAACCCAGTTTACAGTATTTTACGGTCAGGTGGGGGTCATAATGCACATTAACACTACCCCACCAGATTTTACAAATACTTTTATTAAATTTTACTTTTTAAAGTCATTGTTTACGCTATAACGTTGCATAAAGAATTAACGACGCGTTGTATTGTTACAAATAGTTTCGAATAGATTAGGTACAGAACATTCCTTAAATCATTTAGAATCTACATAAATATTTTACACTATATAAAAACTTGCGAAATTAGACCGTATACACAAGTAAAACGGTAGCAGTGTTAGTAGGCTTACCAAATATGTGGCAAATGCGATAACGACCTTAGATTAATTGAAGTAGCGCCATATTGGCAAAGACATTCCCCCCACTGCACTTCCTCGTTTGCAAGGATAGGCTGAATATGGCAAGCACATCGCTCGAACTTCCCTTACGGAGCAGGTGATGATTATTATTAGTAGTACCACTTTCAGTTCATTGAACCGACACCGTTACTCCGTTTACGCATTTAGCTCTCGCGGCTGCCATACGACATGACACAAATAACAATTGGCCAATTGGTTATTGCTTCTCTTAGAGGACAAGCAGTAACGGTTGTGCTATGTGTGTGCTGTGTGTGTGTTCCCAATAACGTGACAGGTGGATTATAAACGTGTTACGAGATGGAATCACTCTTAATAAACTACGATATTGACATGAGGTAAAAGCAAGAAATTGCTGCCACATTGTTAGTCAAACGAGACAGTTATGAACGCATCCGCGCTTGTGGTTTCGCGCTTTTTTGCGTCGCCATTTTGTATTCCTGCGGGGAGACGTCGGCGTGGCGTCACGGCGTGGAATTGTCTTGTTTTATAGCAAAAGTGAAACCGAGATCACGTGGTACTTTGAGATGGTTGAATGACACTTAAGGTTAACTGCAAAGTATCGCGGCTTCCTTTGCCCTGCCCATCGTGATTGATGCGGTTACTTGACAATGTGTTTTACACAAAAGGAACTTTCACCATTTTACAAAATTATCATCGAAAAACAATATAGATAAACTGCTATACTGTTCTCACTTTGTCATCGAGTATTCTTATCTATGGCGTCAAGTATTTCAACTACCTGGCACTAGTATGTAAAATCCTATTTCCCTTATCGGTTTATGTTACGAAAACATTTTTAATTGCTTACAACCGGTGTCTAATGTTAATAAACACTGATCGTTAAACATCACGATATCCCCCCGATCTTGCTAAAACTAGAAACGAAGAATTTCTTCACGCATTTCGACAAGAACGGGTTTGACTGGAACGACGAATGTCGTTGAGTTTTCATAATCACATTTGGAGATATTTTTTGTCGTCATGTACGACAATTTTCCAACTAACGTTATCTTTGATCATGGAACAACCTTTGATGTGAAAAACGAGACATGTTCCAGATTATGGGTTCCACAACCCCTCTTTTACGCGTCGGTTGTTCTGCTAACGGGCATTTGCTCAAACCAGCGGACAGATAGATGCCGAGTTCAACGAATAAATTGCCATAAAATGAACAAACCACCTGAAAAAACGGAGGAGCAAATATTTTATCATCTAATTTTGGGAGGGTTACGTGTCAATAGACTTTTTGTTCGGAAAAGGGACTTACATAAAATTCGGCGCAACTTTTGCAGTGACATTCCAAAAGAGGTCTTTTTATCCCCCAATCTAACAGGGAGGCATGTAATGTAAAATGTAATATTTTAGGTTTCGATATAGGTGTCGACAATCAATAAACATTGGATGAAGCGGTTAGCCTGTATGTAGGTAAGATTGTTAACGGACACCCGGTGGACATGCAAAGCAGACGTTTTTATATGAATAACTGTGAGACTGGTTTATGTAATGTTTTTATATACAAGTTATAATATGTACAACGTGATTATGTACCTACATGTGAGAGCAGCTAATGTTATAACTGCACATAAATATACTACTAGAGAAGTGGCTATTAGAGATGGTGCAAACTGTGATTAAAGTAACGACTTATTTAAAAAAATGAATACAGACTGTTCTAATTTTTGAATAACCTGTAATCGTCAGAAGAACAAAAGTTGTTCAAACGTTTTGCCAAAAAGGCAAAAAGCGATTCGTACTCAAAAGAAAATGTCCAGTGAGTCAGACAATGAACCGGCTTTTATCACAAGTTTGGTATGTCGCTGTCGCATTGAATATAAAACAGGTTTTTACGTCTAAATAGGTAATTTATTTAGTAACTAACAAATGCTTCCAAATTTCACCGAAAACTATAATAATGCCAAACTATTCTCACTATAATTACCGTGTATTCTTTACGGAATGTCCGTCCTTTGAAAAAAAGTCTACCTGAGCGGTTGAGTCACTGAGAAAGCTTTTGTCGTAATCCTTATATTCGGATAGCGTACCCGGCTATTTGAAACGTGGGATTCCTGATGTTTTGACCCCTAACGCAGGTAACTCGTGATACATTTTTATGAAAGCGATTTCTACGTAATTTATTGTTGTTTCTTTGTATTTGTTCAGGACCTGTCGTACGTGTATTTGGCAATACGTGTTCAATGAGGATTTACGTGGTGAGACTCAGGTTAGTGAAAAAAAGTCCTTTGTTTTTTTTTTTGTATACATCATTTTTGTTCTCGTGTATCCGGGCAATTATCAAAGTACCCTTGCTAATGGAAAAAAAACATATGGAGAAATAGATGATGCAGTTAGGAAACGAAAGTCAAGAAGACTTAAAATCCAGTTTTTAAATGTAAATATGAACTTTTCTTACAAAATAATATGATTTTTAGTAGAAAAGAAGCCAAACAAGTTTAACCGAAACATCTTCGCATGCAACCTAAAGAGAAATCGTTAAACTGTAAATCCTGTTCAGTCAGCAACGGTTCCGCAAAATTTAAAGATGAAGACGCGTTTCTAGAGCTGCGGTCTTAAGTTAACGTACACCAAAAACAACAGAAGCTCCGCTTGGAATGGCAAATTGTTGAGAATATGGCTGTGGTTATGTATGGACAAGGCCAACCGGTCCCATTATCTTGAGGTATCCATCCCAAAAAGTTTTTATTACCCTCGCTATCTTAACATTAACAACCAGATTTTAAAATTCCGGCTTCAGAGTCATCAAAGGTATGTCGTTGTGCGTTGGGATTTTCCTTCGCATATTTTTTAGTTAGTCAAGTTTGTTACTTATTCTAAATGATTTAATCTGTGCTCCAATCGTGCAGTAAACCTTATCGATGCGTCATACCGTATAATTAATAACATTTAATAATTATAATAACAACACAACAAGAACGCAAGCTTTTTGTCTATTCATCAGTTAAATAAAGAGACACTTCAAATTGAAAATCGATTATCTTTGCTTGTCTAAACTAAATTCTCGATACGAATTTCTATCACAGTCCAATCGTGAGCATCCAAATCCTAGTGGAGCGAAAAGTAAAAAAGTCTACAGTCGAGCAACAAAAAGTATGTAGTTCATACGTATAGTCCGAACTATGGAGTGTTTGAATGGAGCTAACGAGACAGTCGTCGAATGATGCCCGCTGTTTTGTGAGGCGCACCAGAAAAGATCTTTTACATTTAGCACACCTTTTGTGCTGAATTTCATAGTGCTTCCTTTAGTACACTACGTTTTTAAGCGCATTAGCGGTGAAATGAGTAGGAAGAGACGAAAAACGTGTAACAGCAAAGGCTTTTATTGCACTTTATTTTCTTTGTTTATATTCACAGATATTTGACAAAGCGGTAGAAATGACGACACGTTTGGTGCAGTGGCTAAGCGATTGGCTTCTGCGCTACGGGTCGTGAGTTCGATTCCCACACGGAACAAAAAATATGGCCTACAGATGGTTGTTTCGGGTCTGGGCGTTTGTTTGTGAGATTTGTGTCCGTAAACGCACCCAGGATACCAGAGAAATCTTAGTGTGGAGCAAAGAATAAAAAAAAAATGTATGGAATTTAATAAGTGTATTTCTTAAAGATTTTATGCATAGACGGTATACACCACACAATTGGTGTCAAGAGTTTTTTATGTGTCATGGCCCTGGATAAGACAATGTATAAAGAATTTATTAATACCAGTCAAAATATGGTAAAGAATTTTAGTCTTAATGAACCAAAGTCAACTCAGCGTATCGCAAAACGCCCTGAATGTCAGAGAGTGGATGCGATAGGCGGTGGAATAAGTTTTGCAACAACGCATAATAAGAAATATATTAGAAGCAGTCATTTTACGTATGAGACGTGACTAAGATCTTGAGGATATGCTTATTAATATTTATGTTTAACTTTATAAATAAACTTGATTAAAAAATCAGCATGAGTCACTTCGTGAGAATCCTTGTAATGATTTCAAATATTTTTGTATCGACCTCATGGCTGATTTTTATAGTATTACCTCACGTATCTTTGTTCGTCATTGCTATTAACGCTTGAAGATTAAGCAGGTTTGACTAGCTCTTTAGTGGAATACAAAACAAAGCATTATCTTTATTAACCGCTAGCGGCCCGACCGACGGACCGGTTCGTCAGAGCCATTGTTTATCTATTGTGTCTATAATTACAGTACTTGAGACTTTAAAGTATAAATATAAAAGAAAAAATATTTAAAGATGACTAACATAATAATTATGCATGAATGTTCAACGTCTGCAGTTGACTGAGTTGATACAAGGAACTTAAAATTGGGAGGATACGTTTTTTTCAACACAGTCAACCACAAAGATGGGATTTGCCAACTTTTTAAAAAGAGCTTTAAACATGGGTTGAAAGATATCAATGTGCATGAAGTCCCAAGACGTGCTGTAAAAATAATTACTGCGCAAGAGATGCACAGATAACAATATCACTAACATCATAATAATGTACGTTATGTTAATAAGACTCATCATCCATACAATTAGCTGCATTATTATAAAACCATGACTGTAAAACAGCAATACTAGCACAGCAATAAACTTATAATATTCCATGAACGTGCAACAAGTATAAAAATATACTGTGAATTATTCACTAGTAGTTGCAAAATGACCTAACCCGTGTAGAATTCTCGTGAAGCGAAAAGTTCAAGGTTTGATGCACACCCAGAGCTCGTATTGCGATATTTACTTACATCATAAATAATATGTAGTAACGAACCATTGAATAAACATACAATCGCTGTCACTTGACCAGTTTATCTGTGAAGAACTGATTTCTTCACCTTATTGATAAACAATTTTTATATTATGCATCAGAGGTAAACGTAATGTTTAATCAATTTATTTTATATTGTAACATCTATATATTTTATTATTCATATATATATTTTATTGTAATTTATATTTATTTTGTGAATTTGTAGTCTATTGAGTATAAAATAGTCAAATCAAAATTTTTTTGTACCTATTTCGATGCTTTTCGTTTGAACCCAAAGGTTGACTGGTAGAGAATGAATTTTGGCATTAAGTCCGCCTTATGTACCATTATGGTGCATAGAAATATAAATAAATAATGAAAGTTAGCTTTTGATTTTAAATGCATTTTTAATTCTCATTATCATCATTATGTAAATGGGATGGTGAATTGAAAGATTCATCAGTCACTTTCTTTATTAGAATTTCAAGAAGATCATAATAAACAGTTTGAGTTGCAGAAATATTAATGAAATCTGAGCTACGATTCGTGTTCGAATTTGCAAGAATACGAAATTAATGATTTATTATGTCGCAATTTTCAGAATTATTCTACTAACATTAAATATTAATTAATCGCTACAAAGGCCAACGTTATAATAAGAGCCAATCTAGAATAATGAGGTAAAATGCTTAAAGTAGCTGTCCTGATTCAAGCAAAACTGAGTTAAATTAATAATGATGACGTTTCGTTCATAAACCTCTACATTAAATTAAACGTGCAATTAAATGAAATGTCGGGAGCAAGGAGTATTTTTATTCAACTTCATTTTGACGAAAATGTTAACAGTATTTAAAATTAAATTTCCTCATATAAGTATTTTTGTTACTTAGAATCCCGCAGTACTTTGAACCAAAAGAAAATCAGTTTATTCAACATCCAAATCGACACACTACATAACATAATGCCAAAAGGTGCAACAGTTACGTATAGTCCGTTTTTTAATCGCGGAGACTAAATTGACAGGTACAAATGTCAAACTTGCCAATTTAAGGAACATTATTTTCAAATTGACGTTTCGTGCCTGTCAATTCAGTCTCCGGAATTAAAAAAAAACAAACTTTAAATTAAAATACTTAACAAGCACCGTGTTTATTACACCTTAAAACCTCAGGCACGGTAATTATAGACACAATAGATAAGATAATTAAGTGTCGTCCTAGGACGACGGGCGGTACGCAACCGCAATTAAACTATAATAGTAGACTGTACAGAAAATGTGAATGGGTCATCTTGGGTCAGCATAATGCTGTGTTGTGGCAGCATTGGGACTAATTTTCCTAACATGCAACATCAACAGCGGTCATTTTCAGTGACGACCTTGGCTTTGCAGTCATCAAAAAGAGAGGGCATGAAACCTAGTGCAAGCAGATTGGTAATGGTAACATTACAGAGGAATGTAGAAGCAAAAGCAATCCGTACATACATTATCCAACTCAAGGAGAGATTTTTAGTTTCCTGTGTCATCATCATTCAGCCGAAAGACGTCCTCTGCTGGACACAGGCCTCCCCAAAAAGGGGGGGGGGGGGGGGTTGGCCGTTATCGTCACACTTGGCAGGCGGGTTGGCGATCGCAGTATGGTTGTTAAAGTATTCAGAGAACGCTGCTGTCCATCCTCTAGAGAATCCCTTAGTCGCCTTTTACGACACCCACGGGATGAGATGGGGTAGTGCTATTCTTTAAGTCCGGCACTACACGAGACTATTTCTTATGTAGCTAACAAGAAACTCCCAGACCCGTTCGGCCATTTTTGTCTCAACACAAACAGACAAAAAGTTCGTCTTCATCAGATTAAATGATTAAAGTACTGTTTCATATTGCTGTTCTACCACAGCAGTATTGTGTGTAGAAACTCGCTGACTCTTACGAACGGTCACAACGCGCGACCTTGCGGATGCATCCCTTCCGCTGACGTCCGCTATATAAACAAATACGCATAATAATAGTGTTTTCGCGCAAAGATCATTTGACACGTTTTGCATGCGCGTTAATGTTACTGGGGAAATATAAAAATCAGATAATTTTATCTTTTTAGCTGCGAGTTGTTTTGTTGATGATGGTTAAATTTGCGAAACAAAATTAAGGATAAGTATAGAATGAATGATCAGCGTTTATAATATAATATTGTTTTGATATTGCCTATCGGTATAACTTTCTTCTTCCTCTTAGCGTTTCGATGACAAACTAATTAAAACTTAATTATATTATTGCGGCCCAGAACTTGGCCACTTGGACTGCGTTGTCATTGGCAACCATTAAGTCTTCCTGAGTGCAGCTGTTAGGGCAAGCACGACATGATGTAAGATGGGCCATCGTATGGGTTGAACCGCACAAACAGCTCAAATCGGTACCATCACTGACTCCCCACCTAAACATGTTGTCTTTGCTCCGACCGACCTGAGATCGAAGTCTATTTAATGACTTCCAGATCGGCACTGGAAGTTCATGTCCAGGCGGAGGTCTCTCCGCAGGTGGCACGAATGGGTTTGGTAGGGAGACTCCATCTTTCCAAAGGTTGCACTTCGCTCTTGGCAACTCTGAGGCCAGAGGTTCGACACACTTATAAAAGTTCTTGCGGCTTTTCAGCTTTTGTGGTACTGGAATATAGCCATGCAGGGGGCGCCTTGTGTCGTTCATCCTTGGTATAACTTTAGTATATCGGTATTGCCTAGTAACTGGGTTGCGGAGGTCTGATGGCAGACGCTCCGTGTAAAATACTGGCATTCAGCCGCATCTGGGGGCCTACTTTCTAAGTCCGTCAACGAAGTTAGTCGCCCGTCCGAAAGTAGCCCCAAACGTAGGAGTGAACAAAACAAGTGTCAAGTTCAACTTTTCGGACGGGCAAAAACACATCGGTAGTAGGGACAACTGTCAAATCGTGTTGTCATTTATTCTTAGTTCGGGCCCCGAAATAATCGTATGTCCGTAGGTGATAGGGAGTAGGAAACGCTATCTAAGGCCGGAAACCACGGACTTCGTGCTTAGGGAGTAGACCCCCAGGTTAGACTGGAAGCTGACCCAAATATAGTTGGGAAAAAGGCTAGTCAGAATATTGTTTTGATATTGCTTCTTGGCTGTAACCAACATGAGTTGTTCCACTTTATTATCGGGATCGCTGAGATTCATAAGCCGCTAACTACATAAGCGACAAGAAATCACTGGCTTTTATAATAATGCAGCTAGGGCTAAAATGGGAAAAGTTTGTGAGTTTCGTATTGTCAAAGCACAATGCCTTTGATGTGAGTGGAAGAGTTTAAAGATGTCACCGGAGAGGCATTCGCTACGTGCAGCGCAGAGGTGCGCCCGGCCTTTACCCACCGTTGCCAACTATTCTAGGGCTGCTGAACTGAATGCGGCCGAATTGCTCATAATGTGACGCATATTTTCGTTTGTTTGGTTGTTTTGGTTGCTTTCATTTTTATTTTTACCTTTTGTTAATTTTTGGTGGTTTACGTGCGTCACCTCAAGACGTAAAAAAATGTTTTCTTTCTTTACTTAAGTTTTCACTATGTGTTTGGTAATTGAAAAAAGATTAAGTTATTACATCGTGTGCTCTGAATTATTTGGCAATAAATAAATGATAGCCTTTAGGGAGTATTGGAAAGTAATAACGATTGACAGTGGCTTCGTGTAAAATACTGGTATTCAGCTGTATCTGGTTGAACTAGAAGCTGTTTCCAACACAGTTGGGAAAAGGCTAGGCAAAACAATAACGATTGACGAAAAAACAAGGACTAGCGATGAATGAATGTACTCAGCATCAATTATTATGTAATATTTTGTTACGATTCGATTATAACGACCGCCTTTTTGTAGTTAATTTAATCAATAAACATTACATTTAATGATATAAGAGAATGAAGTAACACCAGATTATGTCAATGAATATTATCAAGAAAAATAACCGTTACTTCTCATCGCTTACTTAAATACCGTCTCATAATTCCACTTCACAGTAAAGTATAAAATCTTATGGATTTTGCATGTAGTTAATTACCGATGAAAAACATTGACAATAATAGTTATTTTTTACGATCGTTAGAAATTGTGTGACGGTGACCTTGGTTGGTCTGCGCGAGTTGATAAACTTCTGCAATCCGTGTGCGGTCCACAAGACAAATTGTATTGAAACAATTCTGCGCGTTTTTTTCTAATCTTTGAAGTTCACAAAGCAATTATGATTGGCAAAGTAGTCGCCAGAACAGATCTTGCTGTAAGACACGCTACTGTAGGCAATTGTAAACATGCAAACATAATAAAGTTAAGTGTTTATGTAAAATGAAAAGAGATTAATGTATTAATCTTACTACTTGTACAATGTATTAAGCTTACAAACGTAGCCAAACGTAGTCGAACTGGCAAGCAATGCAAGAAAACAAATTTTGAAGAAATGATAATTTTATGCCATAATTCGTTTAAAAATTATGTAGATACAGCAATATAGTAGTCAGTAATGTAAATCTAGCCACAAAACACAACAAAACATGATGAAATATCGAATATCAATAACCATAACGTCCTATCACTTTGCAAATCCAAATGGGCGTCACATCGAGGTCACCCACACTATAAATTTGGTTCAATTATCTAGCTTTTAAGGTTTAGATATAACTGTTACCTGTGCTAGGCTGGTGTTGTTTTATATTCCGATGGCGTTTGAAAGTGCTGCGGTGATATCGTCAGTTTCTTTGGCGAATGGCAGTGTAGTGTTAACATTTATTATTCTGGAAGTGGCCGCAAGACGGCTGTAGAATAATAAGCATCTTTATGACTTCAATCTCAGATTTGAACGGGCTTAGGAAAGATTTGGCTCAAGTGTGTATGTTTTGCGTAAAGCGATTTTAAATCGCAGAATTTTGTTTTGCAACTATTTGGAGTTCAAAGATAGCTGATTGTCAATTCTTATAAAGTGATAATCACACGCCGAAAACGTTTCAACAGTATTTTAATCCCAACTTATATTAAAGTTACAAATTTTATTTTTAGTTCAATAAATATTTTTATATCTGACATATCTTCGGCATGACAGACGTTCAATAAGAAATTGCCAATTACGACTTTATAGATATTTGTTTGAAAAATAATATATATTTCTCGGGAAAAACACGTATCTTAGCTGACAGTCACGTAATCTACACGAATGGTTATTGACTGGTATACGTGAGAATATTTGTATAATACGCTACCTCGGTTACTTATTTGCAAGCGATTGAAACAAGGCGTAAGTGCGTGTATTCAGTCGTTTAACATTTCCTAAATACGAAACCAGTGGCATGAAATATTACGTGTTACAACGTAATAGCTTTATTCCAATATATTGGTCACACGACGTTATAATGTACTATGCACATAATGACGCTGACCCAAATTCTTCGTAGCTCAAGTATGCATTTTGATAAGTTGCGACTATGATAGAGTTCTGATTAAATAATTCTAAGGAATGCTACCCACGATTTAAACGCTTTAAATAAAACGAGGAATTTTTCGCGTCTGCAGTTCAAATTTTATTTTTCTGGTATTCAGAGTCCATTGCAGAGCTTGCGGTTACAGCTAGACTATTCGAAGGTTTTATTTGAATGAGACCGAGTAAGTAATTAGTCAGTGCAGCAAGAATGAAGCTCTCGTACTGTACCATCATGTTAAACACTTAATGTTTATTTTACGTTCATGTAATTATTACGTTTTGAAGCCATTACGATACAGGTGCTCACCAGCAGTCAATTCTTTATTTCGCCATCAGTTACCAGTGGTATACTTTAACATTTAGTTGTTTGTCCACTTGTCAAGTAAGTAGGCGCACAAATTTGATTTCACGATACACATTTTGTAACAAGCGTTCAAACCTGTTCATGGAATACAGTTTATGTACATTTATTTTACGGAAATATTCACGGCCGACGAATTCTGAGTAAACGAGACTTTACAGTCACTTTTTTTCTTTTTATAAAAACAAACCCCGCAAAACTGCAAAGTGAAATTGGAAGGAAACGTAATTTAATATCGCGGAAAGAGGATAAAAAGAATTCTTGAAGAATACAAAAATACCGATTGGTCTGATAGGGTGCAAAACGAATCTACGAAAATACATCTATCAGTTTTATGAGAAATACTAGAAATAGTAGCCAACTTATCATTGGAATCTTCGCCACGATCCCATTAAATCGACAACTAATATCATAAAATAATAATATAGTTCGGTGAGAGTTGCCAAAAGCGTCCGGCGACAATACATTACTGTTAATATCAGCTTAGACCAAGTTGATTGAAGTGCGGACATGTCTTAGAATAATTTTGGGTAATATTACCTTGAATTCGTGGCTGGTACCTACGTACTCTGGAACACAATGACAACCCGTTTCGTCGTATAATAAGTTGTTCAACATATTGTGTAAAGCCTTTGTGCTCTCATTGGAGGCGTCGAAACCGTTTACAAACGTAATTTTATTCATGAACTGAATTGTCTTAGAGATGAGAATCTTCTTTAAAATGTATGTACATACTTCTAAGTTTGACTTTGAATTAGTTTAAGTGATGTTTATACTTTTTTGGCTTTGTCTAGTCAATCAGACATAACTATTAATATATTATCTTGTTTAAGAAGCAGACTGAGAACATAAAAATACTAAAGCGAATAGACCTCATTTAATTTATCTATTTAAGTTTTATCACGTATTGAACAAATGCCAACACACGCTTTGATCAAAATGTTTTGTACGTTCCATGACAATACTAAAACGAATGTTAGCTATAGGCACAATATTATCGAAATCAGTTGTACTCTCAGCGACTATTGCGACAGTTGCAGTTTCGTTCACAATTATTAGGAGCAAGCTTTATTTCGACTTCTACTGAACCGGTTCTTTGGTAACGTTCGGAATTATCGATGGAGGTCGACTGCTATAATAAATTCATTACTTTATCATTTCCATCTTATGTACATAGCTCTATAAGGGATCATTTTCGAATTTCAATATCCGTTATGATGGTTGTCATACTTAATATTTTGTACAAAAATGCCGAATCATAAAAATCTCTTTGGCATTAGTCAGTTCGCTCAGTCCAATTTCATATGAAACCAGTTTAAAAAACTAGAACCAAGTGTAAGACGCGTAGGTGTATATTTTGAGCTAGTATTTATATAATGATTCCGATTTAAATTCTAAAGTTCAAGACTGAATGACACAACAATAAAATAACAATAACGAACAAATTGAAAGGTCATGTTGGAGTACGATTTCATTTTGACGAGCTCTGAGAAAATATATCTTAAGTAACAATTGCATTAAGAGGCTCATTTAAAATTACTTTATGAAATATTATAATCATCGAAGTATAAAATTCTCTAGAGATTCTTACAGATAACAATCATGATAATGTCAATACAAAGATTAATGTTGCTGTCTTGACAAAATAAGACTTACTGCAACTACAGAGTCTGGTGTATTCTTCGTTGGCTTCAGTTCCACCTTTTACCAGTCCTACTTAAAAGGACTTCCCAATAACCTTTCACAACTAGTAGGGCAATTCCATGTAGGAATGTATCTTAAGGTTCGTCAACACGGTGGCATTATGTTCGCATTCCTGCGAGGCGAACGACAGCAGGCCTTGTGACCACACAAGGTCATTTGTGAAGGGAGACCTGAAATAGGGTCGACGCTCTATTTAGAATTACGAGTTTAGATAACTTCCTAATGTGTTCTAGTGTTTTTTCTAGCTCATTCAATATTAGAATACCGTTTTAGTCCCAAGGTTGTGATCAAGATTTGATTAGCTTAGAAAAAGCTGCTTAGATGAAAAGGTTTGATAGGAGTTACGTTTTTCAAAGGTATATTGTTGTATTCCACGGTTTTACTAGATCAGACGATTGTATTATGACAAACAGGTAGGTAGGTATACACATAGAAATATTTTATAGACATTCGTGTCAACCCTGACTTAAGCCTACGTGTCTACGAGCATATTCTAGAACCAATATTAACGCCTGCTCAGCTATTGACTCCCTACTTCCTTATATTAGTATGCAGCTGCTACAAAACTGGTTTTCAACTACAAAATAAAAGATGTACGGCTAACACGAAATAAAAGACGGTGAATAAAACCCAATTATACTTTTTGCTCGACCTGAGTATCGAACTTCGAGGTTACATTGAGTTGAGTAGACTACGGCTGCAATTTATATCGAAATAACTTTTATACTGGCCTAGTGTGTCAAACTAATTTATGTATCAGTTATGCTTCTATCTGTAAACCAGTGTCGGAGTCGTGGTCAGGTTATCATTAACGCCCACGTGTATGAAACGTATACAAATTCATTTTTTGTACCATTACTGGTTCATTATGTGAGCTTTGTCTAGATAACTTATTATGACGTTGTATGTCGTAAGGCCTGAAATAGAAATCTCGTTTTAGTCGAAGAGAATTTTTAAAAGCAAAAGGACCAAAAGCACTGATCCGATAAACTCTAGGATGAAGAAGAATAAAACAAACAATCCAGAAATAAGGTCATCTGTGACCTAAGTTCGAAGAAAATACATATTTAATAAGCCCTAATCTCTCGCAACATTCGCTGCTCACGATCGTTCTATATTTACACTATTAGGGATAAGCTTTCTTTACAAATGTTGTTACAAATTCAATATAAATGTAAACTGGTCGTATATCAGCTTTGTATGTATATTTCGATCTGTATTGGCTATAAATATAGATAACACAGAATACAGAACGATTGTTCTACTTTAACGATATTTGCTGGACTCAATTTATTGCTCTTGGTATGAAAAAAATCTGTGAAATTTCTGATCAAGGTGACTCGTAGGACCACGTAACTATATTGTATCATGCCAGAGCAATAAATGTTCATGCTTTTGTACATTCTTTATTTGATATAGTAAGCGATGTAAACGGCGTGTAATACTGAGAAATTACCAGTACACTTAACTTAAAGCTACTAACTTAATGTATCAATGTAAAATTTTTGTTAGATTTCACATTCGTCCAAATTTTAAAAATCTTAACTAAAAAATAATGTTAAACTTAAAACCTGTAGTCTTCCAAGCCAAACCATCGTTAGTTATCAAAGCAGTATCCAAAGCGATAAAATAGAATCAGTAGCTGTCCGAGTATCGCACGACCACTCGCCGCTACGACAGGTCGGCCAACCGTTACACAGAGATTCCTCGGCGTTTCCTAAATAATGCCACTTGAATGCGAGATGGCACGAATGCAAATTAACAAGTTTTGTATGTGGACCAACGGTCGTGGAAATGTCCAAGTCGTATCAAAGCAAATACACTGGAATTTGTGTGTCTAGGGATAAAAATACGTTGAAGAATGCTTTAGCGTTCGCCATTCTTGTTAGATTTGATTTTATATTCATAGGCTTAGAATACAGAAAGACTATCTAAGGAATCGCAAGCATTGAGAAACGCGTTATTTATACATTTGATTTGTAGTGATATGATCAGAATGGAATACCGGATATTCTTCTCAAAATATTTTGCAATCAAACACAATTCCTCATAATCGCTACTAATATAAATAATGATGTAAGGTTCAAAATAAAAAAAAAACATGGTTGGTAAATCTTTTACAGCGATACTGTAAATGAATGTGTTCCAAGAAACCGTTTCAGTAAATACTTCATTGATCAGTTAGTAAAATATTAACATTTACCAGAGATGTCTCTTGAAACGCTTTTGAGAATTAAGTTCGTTAGGATGGGCCACTGCACTTAGCCTCTCTAGTAAATTAATTTTAGTAACAGCATTCCAAAAGGAAGGTATTTCGAAACTGGTTTACTCTTAAAATTTGTGTATAACTAGCTTTGCGTATTTATGCATCGTTAATACTTTCTGTGACGTAATTTGCCTCGAAACAGAGCGAAAAATGTTGGGTATTACGCTAAGTAATGTGCTCTGAGTCGTTATTGTTCATAGCGCAACCTTCGCCTTACTTCCCAACATGACCCTTGTAGGTTTTCTGATCAAAACTTATCACAAAGGCGAATTCTTCATCATCATTTTAATTTTTTCTTTCTTTTTAACTATCTGTGAATGTCATGACCTATTGGAAAGTGTAATTAATTATACGCTTCAGTCCAAAATTGGAATCTGCAGTTTTTCTTCTTTTTAAAAGTTTCAACGCTCTTGTTACTGCTGAATCGCCGTATTGACCTTATGCTGGCATTTAATAATGACACCAGTTTCTCGATCGCAATTAAAAGAAGATCAACGCTTTAGTAATTTAATACGTAGTGTATTGATGTTTGTGTATCTGCAGTACGTATTATTTTATTATAATACTAGCTTTTGCCCGCAGCTTCGCTTACGTGAATTTTTGAACCCGTTAAGTGACGACTTTCCATACAAACTTTCATCCCCTATTTAACTCCCTTAGGGGTTGAATTTCAAAAAATCCTTCCTTATTCTTTGTCTACATTATAAAGGGAAACTCTGTGCAAAATTTCAGCTTTCTAGGTCCAAGGGTTTGGGCTGGGCGTTGATGAGTCAGTCAATCAGTCAGTCAGGACCTTTCTTTTTATTTATATCGGGTGTAAAAAGACCCCTAACGATAACGAAAACCACATATTCTACCCATCTTTGCGATCATTTTTTCTACCAGACCATACCTGGGAAACCATTGGTTTTGGAGATATTGAAGGTCAAAGTATACATATTTTTTTTTAGTTTTTTCCGAAAACGTATTCTAAGTCATAATACTAAACTTTCTTCCAAGCAACCTTATCAAAATTTTCAATTTTTCTTCACAAATTACGCATTTAAAGTTACAAAAACGCAACGAATATCAAACGCACACGACCGCCTTGGCTCAGCTGTGTGGCCGCTGCACGCATGCAAACGCATGGCATTACCACAACCACACATTGCGCGCTACAAAAAAAAGCGTTTTTTTATGCCAGAAAATAAAAGTCGTTTTCCAGCAATTATTTTTGGTCAATGTAAGTAGTTTAGTTTGATGTACAGAGTGCGTAGATTTCGGCTATGTGATGGGTCTTTTTACACCCTGTATAGATTTAAATTGTTATTTCTTGGAACTAAAAATACAATCGGAACCCGGTGGTATTGGTTAGACCAACCCTCTGTTCACCTTCAATTATAATCTAGACTATATTAGCCTAAGGGTGTTAACAAATGCTAAACTAGAGAGCACCTTGGCTTAACGATGTTATTTTGAAATATAAAATTAATAGAGTACATCTAAATCTGTCTGATCGAATAATTAATATTCTTGTTAGAGTCTGATTTAATTGTATACATTTAGATACATTTAATTTATTTTGACTTGTTTATTGACAGTACATAATCTACCATTTCTGAAATTATAATGAAAGCAACCAGTCGATAGTATTCTAGTTCCAATATATTTTATGTACCAGCGCAGTGGACCCATTCACTGGGTACTTAAACTCCGTACTAAAACGCCATAAGCTACATCGTCCGTTTGGTTTTACACTAAGCATCAAAATGGCCACAACTTTATCATTCGATATTCGGCCTTAGGACCTTGCTATAAGGTGCACAAATTTGCCAATAGGAGAACTGTACTTTCTGTCTAGATGCTACATTGAATCCTCGGAAGCGTGTGCGGAAGCGAATTCTCTCTGGATAATCGAATTCATTAGCAGTCTTTGTACCATCATAAATAGTGCGGAAGTTCCAGATTGCTCGTACAGTGAAATAAATCCGTATTACATTGAAAACATTGGAACAAAAGTTTTACAATAGAATTTAAACGATAAAATTAACTAGAAAATGCAGTAAATATTTAAAAAGTTCTTTTAAAAATATAAAACGTTTCGATCCTGCCAGGATTCGAACCTGGAATCTTCTGATCCGTAGTCAGACGCGTTATCCGTTGCGCCACAGGACCTTGTGTAAAAGGTCTCGAAATTTAAATTTGTATTAGACGTAAAAGATGTGTCATGAAAACATATTTTGATTTGGAAATCAATTTTGGCCGGGTGGGTTATTTTTCTATTGGGTCCGTCATGCACGACATTCTGTATGCCATTTCGGTGTGTGCGTGTTTTGCTTTTTCACACTTTTTTGAGGCTAAAGTTGACTGAATTGTTACGTATATTTTTATCTAAAGACAAATGTAATTCGGTACTTAAACAGAGAATTTTAAAAGAAGCTCTTGCGATAATTATAAAATCGTATTAATGCAAAAGTGGAACAAAAATAACATTTTTGCGTTGCGAAGAGCTATTTATAGAGCACGTTGATATTTTTTCTCATTAAGCAGTCATGAGAGATAATAACTTTTTAATATAATAAAGCTCAAAGGAGATAAGACGTTGGTAGTAATTAAATTTCTTAGATTTTATAAGTGTATTAAAGGTGCCATTTATTCTATTTTACGCGCCTACGTTCTTGTCGCGCCTTGTAAATTCAAATTCTTGGAATTACTTAATCTTGTGACCAGGAATTTCAAATACGCAGGTAGCACCATTTCAAATGAGAACTTTTCCGTGAAAAATACTTACCTTTCACGGTTTAAGGTCACTAGTCATGACTTTTCTTCCTCATTCCATACGTAATATTTAAATCCCTTCAAATAAATAACATCCGTAATGACCGAGTTATGGTGGCCATCTATTCTGCATAATGCCATTTCCGAACTTTCACTTCCACTGAAAACTTTCCAAAAATGCGTCCCTCGAATATTTTTTTACATATTTAACGTCTTTTATTACTTAATTGTCGTAATATGGTAAGTTATAACATGTACTTATAATTATATTAGACGAATTTCTCCATATTTCGTATAAAAAACAATGATACAATTCCAAGTAAAAGTTTCTGCCGAATTGATTTCAATGCAACAGTTTTAACTGCACGTTTCCTATTATAAGAAAATATTCGCGTATTCCAGGTCGAATACTAACTAATGTCGGGTGTGTTGAAAGTTGCGCACGCGACTCGAGCGCGCATGACCCCCTTAGCACTAACGGACTGGTAACCGTTGGCTGGGCTCACGTCTTCAGATGTATTGCTTTGCGGTATTAGCCGCTCGAGTTATATAACTAACGTATTGAGTAATTTGAGGGTCTAACGTGAGAGAGCGAAGACCTTAGAAAAATTCGAGAGTGATAAACCAATATTTGCTCATTAGCGAAATTTTTTGTTGAGTTATGAGGTGTTGCAAGGAGATAAAATTTTGTTGATCATTTATTTGGAAAGGTAGTTAAGACTTGTTGCTAGGTCATGTTTTCGCTGCGAGGAAGTCAACATTTAAAATAGTAAACTGAAGTAAACAAACAGGTATTCGGGGCATGTAAATTCTGGCTTTATACGAAACATTCCATTTTCGATCCTAATCAAGACTTTACGAATACATGTCAGACCTTATTTCTTCATTGAAACAGCATTTGCAGGTCTAAAATTAATAATGACGTCAATAACAACCGGTTGTTATAAATATTACGAAATTCTTGTACAAAGCGGTTTGTATCCAAATCCAAACCAAAGAAACTTCGAAAAGAAATTTTATAAAGAATCCAAACAGCATTTTGTTTTAACTTTTTCAACGAGATCTTTACAACAATTAGATACAGTTTTACTTTGTGCAGTTTTTGCAACAATCATAGTTTTGTGTAGTGCAAAATGCAGGTACTCTACTTTCTATGCGGGTCAATTTGAAGCGTGGATAGTGAAAATTAAACTATCTTTAGGAGTACGTAACACTTTCACCTTGTACACGAATCTGTGTAGTGTAATTACGGGTATGGGTCTTTAGTCAATCAGAGCATCATAAACATATGTGAATCGAGTAATTGGCTCAATTACTATGAAACGTAAACCAATGGGTGCGTTCTTATCATGCGTCGATGGGTTTTAGCCGGTATTAAAATAGTTTTCGATCGAGATTATGGTTGCTAATCTTTATTATAGGTGAGAGTGTGGAATAATCGTGAGAAAATAAGTGCAGAATTCATGTACTTGTATGTAATGAAATACTTTTAACTATAAAGCGGAAATAGAGGAGGTAAGATTTTTAACCCAGAGGTTGCCTGGTAGAGAATGCCTGATGGAATTAAGTCCGTCTTATGTACCATCACAGTTCATAGATGTATAATTAGTGATTCGGATTGGCTTAGCAATTTTTTGTCCAATTTATACAATCTTCGCTATGATTAGTCTTAACTACTTAAAACAAAAGCTAGACAACGAAATCCTCAGAGGCCGGCCAGTCATAAAATTTTAAAACAAAACAAGCTTTAATAGTAATTTTAGTCATTCAAAGATTGATCTTTTTATGCTAACATACGGTTTTATTAATATTTTATCCGAGATCAAAGCGCACGACTCGATCCTCTTTTTTGGATTCTTAAACGATGATGGAATAAAAGCTTTATTTTGCCCTCTATGACCCCTCTGCTCCTTTTTTGTCAGACATTCGTTTTAATGCTCTCTTTGTTCGTAATTATAGAACAACATGAAATATGTGCAGGTTTTTACTAACGTGGGATTTTAGTTCATCTTGCAACGCATTATTATGAAGCGTTTCTGGTTTCGTCTAGTTCCTGCTTATTGTCATTGTTCTTTCTGCATCTAGGAAGGTTTGACACGTTTTTTGCTTGTATAGATTTATTCTCAATTGGTTTACGTAGATTTAGTATACCCAAACGAATTTGATAAAAAGATAAATAAATCATTTTGAGTCTTTTTATATTAAACTGCTATTAAAATATTGTTAAATCAAATCAAAATTCCGAAATTGTTATCTACGTTTGTAGATTTTGTTAAAACAAGTGACTATTCTTAAATACTTACTTTATGAAATAAGTCACCAAACAATTGTTTACTTTTTATTATATATGTTTGGTATAGGGTCTAGTTACATTGTTTTGAAGAGTCGTAAAATTATTCACGCATTCATGAGTATCTTTGCATTTATCAAATTTATTAAATACGTTAAATTATTCTATGGTATCAACAATAGTTACGTCATCTTCGATAATTTTCATTACAATATTATTCATTACATGTTTATTAGTATTCATATAGTAGTACATCTAGAATTTTCTATTCATATCATACGGAATAACAATTTCCATGATACCACAAGAGGATATTTGTGAACAACCTTCGGGTCGTCATACGAATTTCTCCCAGAAAATGATTTATTCATCAGAGCGCCGCAACACCCTATCGACACCACAAACCTAATTTAGTAGTATGATTGATATGGAATTGAATATTTTTATTATAATTAATTCCGATTCATATAATAAAAAGTCTCTGAGGAATGAAAATGAACGAGCTCTTGGGATATGGAGAAGATATATTAGTAACATTTTTGAGATAGATGACAACGGAGTTGACTCTTGAGAAGTTGTGATTTCAAATGAAGTAACCCTTCCAGCTAAGCTAAAACATGTTCGTTCACGTTTCTTGGAATTGAGTTGAGCCATAACTTTAAAGAGATTAACGCTATTGTGTTATAAAGATAGACTTACAAGCGTTAATCTTTGTATAATTTCCAGAAAGGTGTTAGAATTTGGTTGGATTTCTAAAATATTAATTCTTGAAATACATAAACTGGTTAAATTATCTGTTTACTTGATAGAGATAAAGTTGAATAGGATTCCATTGGATTGTGCCAAAAATTAACTAGTTTTGGCACTGTTTGGTGCTTTGGCACTAAGAGTGGGGATTATAAGCTTGATTTATCCATGGTAGTATAGCTGTCGTCGTTGATCAACTTTAACGGTACAGGTAGTGATTTCCAAGTTCTGATATTATTAGCAGTATTGATAAATTAAGTTCTCTTTTAGAAAAGTGGTAATGATGAGATACGAGTAGGCTGTGTTTTTAGGTAACAGATGGGAGTTGAAAAACTTTTGTTTCACAACAAGTTTTTTGGAGTTATCAATCGGGAAATTGCATATCTTCATCATAATTTATGAAAATAGAGATGCGAGGGATGCACTCAGGCGCATCGCGAGTTACCGAGGCGACGAGTGAGGAGGTGCGGAGGGAACCGCGGGTGAGGGGTGGCGGGGGGAGACCGGTTCAACCTCGTCACTAGGTATACTCGACTCTGTCCCTGTTTACCTCCACTTCTTGTTTATAGTGTAATAATTTTGATTTTCCACTAAATGCCTCAATTGACTTGCTCTTTATTAGTACAGTAAGTAATGGAGTATTTTTGGTTATATTTTAGAAGTTTATTATCAAATTGGAATGCAAAGTGCAATTTAAGTCTTATGGGTCTCTTACGTCTCTATATTTTCAAGTAACTATTATCCTTATTTCAATAAATTCCATTGTTAAGTTAAATAGGAATAGAAACAATTGTTTAAATCATTATTGTTATTAAAACAATTCATAAACTATATCATAATTTAAGAGTTGCATTTTAAAATTTGTTTTAGTTATTGATCGTATTTGATGTAATTTTTCTCAAATCAATCTAATAATAAAACCACAAACACGTTATGATGAAGACAAAGCCAAATCTCACGATTATCTTATTCCAGATAATAGTTTAGATAACAAAGTGCTTTAACAATGTAAAGCGCTTGAGATGTAAGACACTCAACGGTGCGCGTTGATGTCTTCCGTTTGATGGCATAATCTTGAGCTTTTATCATAACGAACATTTCGGTTGTTACTTCAGAGTTTTGTCAACATTTGTATTCATAGACATCGACACAATAGACCCATAGAACGTTAAAGTCAAAAACCTCTGACGGAAGAAAGTTGTCCAACCGAAAGCGGTCTCTCGAGATCGGAATTTTGGTCGGACACGTATTACTGACATACAGCCGGCGCGCCCACCTGCTAGCAACCACACCTGAACCAAAAGTGTGTCAACATCGCTGACTCCTCGAACTCGACGATCGATCGTCACAACTTTCACATTACCTTAAATTAACACTCGACTGAGCTAGCACTGATACGTCTAGATAATACAGAAGATTTAGGCTACACCCACCTTTTGCACGCCGCGGGGCGTTCCAACTAAAAATCCGGTTAAGCACTATCAGGGGTTGGGGTTAACGCACGGCCACTGTGCTTATACACAATTCACAACACTTGAGTCACAAGGTTTGCCACATGTCGGCAGGCCGGTGCGGTCTCGACGGCCGCCAAGTCAGCACTGAGGCTTTCTTCTAGACGACGCGCGCGCGTGCGCAGGTAAGAATGAGACTACGGTTACCTACACACCGCTACGTTCATTACCTAGGTGTGCGTCGCCGGCGTCGCCTATCGACGTATTTCAGAAGATCATGTTAAAACACGTGTATTTACTTTTGATATTAGACTAATTTAAGGTGTCGACATTTTCATTGGAGTTAATTAGTATGAAGTCGTGTTTGTAACGGTTGTTGTAGAGACAATGTTAATGAAAAATCTGTTGTCTTACTTAGTACAAAAACTAATTTACCGCTAAATACTGTATTTTTTACATATTTTATAACGTAATTTAATGAACTCTACGAAGAGTAATAAAATCACTTAATTTCAACTGTCGATCTATTATCTAACAACTATTAATATTGTCGAAAGTTATATTATTTCGCTTTTATTTTCTAATTAAAACTATTGTTTTTTTTCTACAATACACCTACAATATTATAAAATGTAACAAATAAACAACATCGATAAACTAAACAGCAACGCTTCCCCGATCCACTATTACATTCTCGCGACGCTACAATCCGTACACACTACTACAACCAAAGCAGTTGTGGGTTACATATTTAATATTCAACGTATCGCAAAAGACAACGGCATACTCACACATACTAACATGAATAAAGAAGACTAGAATTTTGAAAAAAAAAAACAATATTATACAGGTTGAAATTGTAAACACTCGACAAACCGAAATGGGAGATTGTACAAAATGTAAGGAACAGCAGATTTTTTTTTCGCGATTCCCGTTTTGTTCCAATATTAAAAGTTGTTCATAGTGATGAATACAATCTCCCGTTTTGATTTGTCGAGTGTTTACAATTTCACCCTGTATAGAATATTTGTATCCCGTGTGGGGACGGGCTAGAATATAAAACTTCCTCACCGCATGCTGGGAATAGATGTGTATTGTAAGATTCAACAAAACCTAGCACGCTTGGTGGTAGGATCTTTACGGTCCGCCTGGCTAGCTACCACCCTCACATTAAAGTCAAGCCAAGCAGTTTACTGTGTTCTGTCGTGTGTATGTGAGAGCCAGAGGGGTATAGGGGAATCTCTCTATATCTCTGTTACTTGGATTCGTGTGCTCCATCTTAGACCTTGTCTGCACTTACCATCAGGTGCGACGAGGGTCAAGCGCGACGAAGTCAAATAATAAAAAACAAAAAAAAAACTATACTCTCTACATTTTTATTTAGTATTTTTATTTTGTTTAAATTGTAGTAATGATGACTAACAGTCTAACGAGGGGCTTAACGCGACATTTGGTGAATCATATTTCGTTTCATACTCATAATCCCTGCAACTGGACTGCACATCCAGTCGCAACTGCAAGTTATGCAACTCCCAAACGCAACTTGAAGGCAATTCAATGCAACTGCGTGACAACTGCCGACTGGATGTGCAGCTCACTTGCAGTTATGATTATGAGTCATCTACCTAGCCTTTTCCCAACTATGTTGGGGTCGGCTTCCAGTCGAACCGGATGCAGCTGAATATCAGTATTTTACATGGAGCGACTGCCTATCAGATCTCCACAACCCAGTAACTGGGTAATACAATACTCTTGGTAAGACTGGTTGTCAGACTTTCTGGCTTCTGACTAACAGTAACGACTGTCAAAGATCTACAAATGACAGCCGGGACCAACGGCTTTACGTGCTTTCCGAGGCACGGAGGAAACTCGCTATGGTAAATGGTCACCCATCCACAGACCAACCTCGGCAAGCGTGGCTTAACCCGGAAGATCGGTCTATGCGGCTGTAATTATTTAGCCACGAGCTCCTCTGGAGTTATGATTATGAGTATGAAACAAAATGTGATTCACTACAGGTGACCTTATTAACTCCCCCCCCTCCCCTTATATTCGATTCTCTCGAATTTTGTAATTAAAAGTAGATTTGAAAATTAACCTGAGCTAGGTATAAGATAAAAGTAAGTTATGTCACTCGAGAATTTTGTATTAAAAAGTTGCCAAATAAATAAATGTGAAATGTTTCCTACTTTAAATGTTAAAAGATCAATACCAACATAAAATATACTTCACCTAAATATTATTTACAAATTCTTTCTGAATTTAATTTATTTATTTAGTAATTTATGTACACACAATACTTAATAAAAGATAAGTTAATCAGGACCGTTCAAAGTCACTGTTTGTTTCTTAAAGAATTCTTTTCTAGCAGACCTGTGAGAGGATAGTTTAGAACAAGAAATGTAGACAATAGTGTGTTAAAACAAAAGAAACAGATAAATATACAGACACAAAGAACCAAAAAATACAAAAAAAAAAGAACAATTAATTACCATGTGGTTTTATTTACCTAAGATATCCTAATTCTAAACTTTTAGATGCTCAACTTTAAATAAATATAAATTGTATCACAAAAGCGTGTGTAACTGTTGTTTAGACTAAACAAGGCTTAAAACACCTTTTCAATGATTGGACTTTGATGTTAAACACGTTTTAAACAAGTGTCTAAACGTTGGTAGTACGACCTAAAGTCTTTGTTGTTGAAGTTATCTTTTTATCTCCGAAGTGGTAGTTTACATAAATAAGGGTTTACCCGAGGCATCCTAAGCTGGAGTTCATTAACTTAAGTTATCTGGTTAAACAATTGTTTATTAGGAAAATGTACTAGAATTTGAGGTAAATGGTTGTTTAACCAGAGAATATTAATGTTGACACCAGCCTAAGTGGAACATGTGCGACAATAGGTTAAGAATGTGGTACTTTCGCCGGCCGATGACGTCATTATTCAGGCCGACGAGTCATACGACAAGGATACCATAAAATACGAAACCGTTAAGTATAGAGGATGTATATGTACCCAAGTAAGGCAAGCAGGTGTTAATAACAACATAGGTACCGCAAGGACTTTATATAGAACTGGACCGAGATCTTGGCAATTTATATTATCTAAAATAGACTTTATATGCAAAACATAAGACATAATATGGCTTGGCAAACATTACGGTACACTTGAGATAGCAATAATTGTACCTTGTGTCCCTGTCTAATACACACTGTGTGTTGTCACGTAAATAGAAAATGCATATTCCTAAATTAGTAGAATTTTTGAACTAAATGTACAAATTCATAAACCAACTTTTTTCATCTTAATTTATCCCAAGAGACGCGATACAACTATCGGAACTTTTGTTCGTCAACGATTCGTTTTAAGAGGACTTTTTTCGTCAACGTAAGGCCAGGAGGCGATTTTCATATAATGTGCTTTTATCTATAGTTTTTTGACAGCTTGATATTAAGTCAACGCATTTATTTCAATTAGACCATTTAAAGACACTTTTGATTTATTAGGTATTTATAATAGGAAAAAAAAGAAGTTACTGCCGCGTTCCAAAGTGTAGATTCCTATGGATTAAAACGGGCAGTAAACTACATGGTTACTCTTTTGCATCAAAAAAAAAAAAATTGGCATTTCGACACATTGTCCATAGAAAAGCTGTCAAAACGTCAAACTCATTCCTTATATAAAAGTTATCTGACGATTGAAAAATCAGCCCTAAATATTATAAATTAAACGATTTGATTGGTACCTATAATAAATATTTTATTACTAATTTAACAAAAAAAATCTAGGTATTCTCTCTATCTGACTCGTAATGAAGATAAGAGAACTCGGTTTGGGCTTTTCTATTTAGCTTCTTCTCAATGGTAGTAAAAAAAATACAAATGCTGATAACCCCATTTGCATTGACGTAAACCGATAATTTGAATTAAAAAAAATTAATAATTGGATTTATTACACAATTAATTTGGAATTTGCGTTGTAAATGCTTGCAAAAGCGAATATTACCCGGACTGTGGAATATCTTTTCACAGAAAGGGTTTTTCATTACTTGAATTTTCTTACCGTTAGGGTGACCATGATACTTCTAGTAGCAGTACATACAAAATCTAAATGTCTAATATGGGATTATTTTTCAAAGATTTTTATTATTGTAACTCTAAGACCGCAATGATACTCATTTTCAAATTTAAATCAAGGCATTGATACATTATTTAATAGCTCTAAAAAGCAAAAGTTTCACGTTCAAAAGACCTTTGTGACTCTAAATAAAAGAAACAATGTGGTTATGAACGTACCAACGTGGATTAGTTTTGTCAACTTTTTTTAGCGCGTAAATTTAAAAAACATCTCGAGTTGTTTTGTTCCCCACTACATCGATGTAGTTATTAAATACTTTAGTTAATGCAGTTTTAAGTGTTTTTTTTGGTAAATTTGTTTCCGCAGCGTGATATTCTGTCATCATTCAGATATCTGTATCACAGTTAGTCGATCGAAGTTGTCAATGAAATTGTAAACTAGCATTTCGTTGTGATTTCATACTTTATTGTGAATCCTGTTTCAACAATGTCGTACGTTCGTTTACTTACCTTTATCAAAATATCGAATTAAATCTAGGCACATAGTCTCAGTTTTTTTTTATTAAAATGTATATAAAATGTGATGCTTTTATTTTTAGTGAAACACAAACAAGACGTCGCCGTCGTGTTAGTATGACCAAACTGCTTCACCTGTGGGAATTTTTAAATAACTTTAAATAAATTGCATATAATATTGCAATAGGTACCTATATTGGTTTATAAATTTCCTTTCATCAATTTGGAATGGGTTATTTATTTCCCTAATGCGACGCTGTCGCTTTTTCTCCATACGATATTTACTCTCTAAATATTCAAATATCTCGTACTCGTCACACATTTACAAAAACAGTAAAAAGTGTGATCTAATAAACACTTGTAATTTTTATACAAAGTATCGAGTTTAGAAAGTCTTATCGACCAAATTTTAAGTGGGTCCTCACAACAGTTTACCTCTAATAACAAAAACAATGTTGAATAAGCTCGTAAATATTAACTTTTTCAAGATCGCTTATTTTGACATTACAGCCGCTCAATATACACTCTGCTGCTATCAAATAACACATCATGGTATGAAAACTATACAAAAGAAAAGGTGAACGGATTTCGTAAACGTCAACTTAGCAGGCCTGCTACAGGCCTGCTTTAACGATGTCATAGTACAAAAACGCAGGGCAGTTCAACTTCCAGGCAACTTCTGCCCTGCTTTAAGAGGTCATAGTAAGCCCCCTGACCCAAATAGGAGCGGCGGCGCGGCGACCTATAGTCCCAGCCTAACATCTGAATATAATTACAAAATGTACCTAAACAAAAAAGGAGTAGTATGTACCAGGGATGTTACGGAGGTGGTTTTATCGGAACCGAAGTCGGAGTCGGAGTTTTTAAATTTGGTTTGTCGGATTCGGAACCGGAATCGGAGTCCGAGGCGGATTCGTAGGTGTTAGCAGAAGAGAGATGTGTTAAGGACAGGCCTAATAAAATAAAATAGTATTTACATAATTTCAGTCAGCCTCTTTAATTTCAATTAAAAATAATAAACCTACATACTCAGTAAAGGCGCAGGCGATAAAAAAAATGCTTCGACCTCCTATTCAAACCTACGATTTAAAAGTATCGGAGCCGAAGTCGGAACCGGAGATGTAATATCAATCGGAAGTTCCGACTTATCGGAGTCGAAGCTCCGTAACATCCCTAGTATGTACAATAATCGTGTAAATGTTAGAAGACATTGCTAATTATGGTTATATCTTTTTCCGATTGGTTTAGTTAACTTGCGGTATAAAGATATTGTAATGCTTTAAAGGACATACAATATTTAGTGATACTAGGCAGGACTTATTACACCATAAGTCTGCCATATGGATACCCTTGTGTTAGAAAGTGACAAGGCGTACACTTATACCTATCTCACGTGATTCGCAGAAATCGACAAGTACTCATTCCAGTTGTACGTAGTACTTAATACTTCTATGAGGTACCGTGACTTATGATCACCAATCAGGTTGTCAAAAGTGGTTATTATGACATTATTCAAACCGGACCATTACGCACTTGGTTAACGAATTTCCAAAGAGTATGCAATGTTTCGAATGCAAGCTTAAGTTGCATAAAGTTTACAAGTTGCTGTTACACAAAGTTCGGTCACTGCGACCCCCTTAATACGTATACAGGGTGTACTTGGAAGTATGGATTAAATGGAATAGGGGCGTGGGCAATGTCATTTCCAAATTTTTTTAACCCTGAGAACGTCGGTGCAATTTTTTACGGTTCAAAAGTACCAATTATTGTTTTTTTTCAATCAATTCGCATAGAAAAAAATCATTAAAAAAAACTATCAGAGCTATCACTTTTTTCAGGACTTTGGCGAACAGTAGGGCTATCTTGTGGTAATCTTTTACGCAGCTAGAAAACATGTGTTCAATTAGAAAAAACATTTACAGCAAAGGCTTTTTAAAATTTTACTCAAGTTTTACTACTACAAATTTTGAAATGACCTTGCCCACGCCCCTATTCGATTTGATCCATACTTCCAGGGACAACCTGTATAACAGAACTTGCAGCTAAAAATGGGTTACTATTTCGTTTCTTTCACAACATTTATGTTACTTGGGGTCATTGGTGGTCTGGGTTGCAGTCACAGAACTTTGCAGTGAATGTTTAAGGGTTGATATAATGATGAGGAGATATGACGGCAAGCAAAGCAGAAGCGAGGTGTTATTAGTTGCAAATATGAGAACTGCCTCAAAGTACACTCTCTTGTGTCGACACGAGCTATACAAGAATAGCTCCTGCCATGGTTAAAAGTTTAGCCAGTTAGCGAGCTTGGTAGCAAGGCTGACTGCCCAGGGTGCGCCAGACGTACTTTAAGTACACTATGATTGTATTTAACAAGATGTTTTTTCAAAAATCAAATCAAATTCTTAGCATTTTTAAATGCTCTTAACGTAAACAAAGTCATAACAAAAATTATACAAATAATGAATAATGATAGGATGATAATAATACTCAAGTAATTTCGAATATACACCGTGGGCCCGAGGTACCCGAAAGATTTTAACCTTCGATTCCGATGCCTAATTGGAGAAGAAAAGCTATTTATAGTGTGTTGAAAAAAGCTTAATTTTCGAAATATTCATTATTTAATGAAATTCACAAATCGAAAAATATCTATGGTAACAAGTCCCAGGAACGCGATGTTGCGACTTTTGTCATACCATACCCCTCTCGCCGTATGTCTTATTTGACGGGGAGGGTTGTGAAGTGAGAAGTTTCTTATCCACCCACACGACAATTTATAAACGTTGCCAGTTCAATCTAAGGTATTGTTCACAAGGAAGCACTAAAATTAATTTATTCATAAGGAAAAGAAAAACAAAAAAAAAAAATTTTGATTTTTTTTTCGTATAACATTTGACTCTTAATAGCATCAGATTGGCGTGGTTAAAATCTTTCGGGTACCTCGGGCTCACGGTGCATAATCAATGTCAGCATGATACTTTTAAAAATCTACTAAAAGTTTATAGATTTGGAAAGGTACCAAGGTCATTGGTGTATGATTAAATTAAATTCTACGAAATGATATTGGTCATATAGCTTGACGGTGATTCTACCACTAGAAACTATATTTTATAAAATGTTTCCGCAAATCTTTAAGGCAGTACAGGTAATAACGTAGACTAGTATTTTCAATTTAATTTTCTGGCAGCTTTCTCACCTTTATAACCGTACTGAAATTTACATGTAAACACGAACATTATATCCATCTAGGACATAAAAAAGAACCTTCATTCCCTTCGAGACGCCTCGTTTGCTTCAAAATATCTTGAAACACAGTCTTATCAGAGGAAACGCACCGACACTTTGCAGCAAATCTCTGGGCTGTAATCATGAATCAAAGGGCCAACTTTATACCTTCATAATACGTGATGTGTGACGACACAATTTTTTCAACCCGCTCATTTCCTTGAATATGGCATGCGGAAGTATGATGACCTACATTCTGGACCCTGATCCCGATTAGGGACCCGGATGGGTTCAAATAACGAACTAAACGTAGTTCGATGTTTTTTTTATGTTGCAACCATGAATGTTGATCCAACTTATGTCAGACCGATACTGATCTAACACGGCGAAATGGGAAGAGTTTAAAAGGTGACATCACTTGTTGGGAATAGGGGAAAAGAAATGCATTATAAAGATAAAGATTTTGTGGGGGTTCGTAAAGTGTATCTTTAATGCGTTGCCGATGGAAGCAAGCTATAAAGAGTGTGAATAATGGACTGCAGTTCAGTGTGTTTGTTTTTTTATGTTTTTTTTTTCATATACAAATATGCAAAGACAAAATAGTTAAGTACCATTTTCTCTCCTGTTTGTGAACCAATTTTCTTTTTGTTTAGTTATATTGGGGTGCATGAAAAGAGCCTCCACGAGTGACGATATTTAAGCACGTCCGGCGCACCATGGGCAGTCAGCCTCGCTACCAACCTGGCTGACTGGCTAATCTTTTCATCACAGCATGTGCTACTTTCGTATAGCTCGTGCTGATACCAGAGAGAGAGAGAGAGAGTAGCTATTGTCGAGCTTTAGTGCAATCAATAAGAAAAAACTGGAAAAAAAATACGCGGGCGGAGCCACGAGGACACAGCTAGTTATATTTATTATATTAGTCAGCATAAAAAAGAGGAGCTCGTGGCTAAATAATTACAGCCGCATAGACCGATCTTCCGGGTTAAGCCACGCTTGCCGAGGTTGGTCTGTGGATGGGTGACCATTTACCATAGCGAGTTTCCTCCGTGCCTCGGAAAGCACGTAAAGCCGTTGGTCCCGGCTGTCATTTGTAGATCTTTGACAGTCGTTACTGTTGGTCAGAAGCCAGAAAGTCTGACAACCAGTCTTACCAAGAGTATCGTATTACCCAGTTACTGGGTTGTGGAGGTCTGATAGGCAGTCGATCCATGTAAAATACTGATATTCAGCTGCATCCGGTTCGACTGGAAGCCGACCCCAACATAGTTGGGAAAAGGCTAGGCAGAAAAAAAGTCAGCATAAAAATAATTAGCAGCTAATTAATACAGCCAAAAAAAGTCTAGTTCTGCCGTTTATTTATACATACAGAATCCCAGACCTATACGCCAAAATATGCAATTCCAACACGAACCATTTCCACTATTAAATCACATCAATTTAACCCGAAAACCATTTATTCTAGTCGGCCATATTGCGGCCGTAAGTCAATACCTAATCCAGACAAAAACATTTTGCACGCAAACCTGCAGCGGTCGATAGTGGATAAAAAAGCCCATAGAATCCCGGGATCACGTCAACCGGCAACCGATCACCATAATTCACGGGACTGTCACATCCTTATATAAATTGGACCCGTCCACTTAGCCGGGATAATACTGGCGAAGGAAAAATGTCCATGCGGGTTTGCTTACTACTTTTGGCTTTTTGTTCTGTTCATTACTGAGTTCAAGGGCATAACGGTAGGATGGAGTTTGAAGTTTTTCTTTTTAATATTTATTTTGATAGAAGATACGTCGGTGAAAAAGAAGAAATAATAAATATTATTAAACGGGCAAACAACATGAGAGAAGAAGAATTGACATTAAAAAACCCGGCCAAGTGCGAGTCGGACTCGCGCACGAAGTCTTCCGTACCCATTATCTATAAAAACGGCAAAAAAAAAACACGTTTGTTGTATGGGAGCCCCCTTAAATATTTTATTCTGTTTTTTAGTATTTGTTGTTATAGCGGCAACAGAAATAGGTACATCATCTGTGAAATTTTCAACTGTCTAACTATCACAGTTCATGAGATACAGTCTGGTGACAGACGGACAGACAGACAGACGGACAGAGGGACGGACAGCGGAGTCTTAGTAATAGGGTCCCGTTTTAGCCTTTGGGTACGGAACCCTAAAAAACAATAATACAACTTTTCGTAATACCTATAATAATCCAGTTCAGAAAACATTAGACAAAAGTGGCCCATCAGGGCAAGAATGTTATAAAACCCTTTCTTCAAGTAAAATTTTAGTTCATCGTCATTCACCGTTAAGGTTCATAAAAGCATAATACTATGTTGAATCCCCGCTGGAAGCAAGCAGGTTGCTTATTTCGGTTTCTTGCTAAATAGGTCTTATTTATACAATGTTAAAATAAATAGAGTATACACTAATACAACTATCTACTTAAATGTTATAGCTGTACCAACAAAGATGCAAGATAGCTCAGGCAGTCTTGCAGCCCTGGTTATTGATGAGAGACTCAAATGACGACTAGTGGATAGTTAGGCTACTTTCAAAGCTCCAATGATTAGGTTTCAAATATTATTTTGCATGTGTAGCCGTGCTTTGAGTCTAAGAGCATTTAGGTGTGACAAGAGGCAATTCATGAATCATATTGAATGGATAGGAACACATATTGTTTAGGTGTTAATAACATCAAACTGCGATTACCAAGCCGAGCATGGTGATTATTACGTTACCCCCTAACATCGTTTGTATTAGGGGAGGCCCATAGGCCCATTCAGTAATAACTATTCCATGTGTTGTTCTACGATGATCAAAAGCATTGAAACCTCATTCTAGCACACACCGATCCCAAACATGATAGTCCAAATCCGAAAAATAATCTTCATATACTTAGTCTTTGATGAAGTGAAAGAGCTTGTAAAGCAAATATACGACTTTGAAGAGGCAGAACGGCCCTCGTGATAAAATTACGAGGAGGTATATACCTGCTTTTACTAGCACATAATAAGGAATGAAATGTGCGAGATGGAGGATGAAATAAGCCGCCAACATTTACCACTTTCTAACATTAAAGGCAGTGTACAATTTTAGATCTCATGCCTTCAGGGATTTCCTGCAGTCAAAACGTCGAGGTCAGCCCAACATAAGGATATAAATGTCTGTTTCACAAGTGTGAAAGGGAAGTTTGCCAACCCAACAATTTGTTAATTACGAAGTTTGGCTAGATTGTCCGAAAACTACTTTTACCTTCTGATTAGGTTAGCTAATTATGTCACGGTGGCCGTTTTGTTTAAAACTATCAAATTAGGTAATTTGGTATCGCTATTAGGTAAGGTTAACGTTCCAACTTTAGTAATAGCGCGTCTCTGGAATATTTTCTGGTAAATTAACGCAGTATTTGTTGTGTAATAATCGGTTCATTAATCACTTCAAGTGTGTTGTTTAGTTTTTGTTTTTTGCACAGACACATTTTTATTCAATGCGTGATTTCGTAACATTTCTGTTACTATAATTTAAAATCTAATAATTAAATTTTTGTGTTATGTTCCGTGTTCGAATAATCGTTAAAATGATGTACCCATCTAAAAACTATAGTATCAATAAACACCGTTGTTAAATTTAAGTTGCTATTAACACTAACATTGTAATGTTTAATTACCGTCTCACATGTTTTGGATTTCTATTGGAATTAGGGTTGTCTTTAATCTTAGAATGGCTGAATGTCCTATTTCTATGTCCTAAACCCACCGAGAAAAGAATTTAAATAAAGAGTGTTAGAATCCGACAACCTGGATTTAATCACAAAATGAATCGGTATCCCTAATGAAAACTCAAAACTGAAAAGCGTTTCAATATTTATTTTATAGTTTAACGACCTTCCGATATGTTCGTACGTAGCGTGGCGAATCATGAATAGGTAAACAGTTGGCCATTCTGATATGCCCAAGTTTATCCAACTTTACGGTAGTTTGGCAACCAATGCTAGTGCTCAGTTGTACCATAGTAGTGCTGCGAAAACTTGTTGTTGTTCTGCACTATAAGTTACCTCGTTCTTTCCTTTGGGGCAAATAGACTTGTAGTATTTAGCCTTTATGTATTCTACACTACCTTTATCACCTCCGATTATATTGCCTTCACCTATAGCGTGACTAAAAGCAGTAATTTCCATATCGGGGCAATCTTAGCAGAAATTCATTTTCGCATAATTTGCAGCACCGTCAGCCCCATTTCTCATACTTTCGTTAGCAAATTTAGGCTCCATTTTTAGTCTCTTAATAGTGTCTATTTCATATTTATCAGACTTTTCATAATAATTCAAAATTTCATTTTTTTGTTCTAGTTATTTAATGTGTTGCAGAAGTACCTATACAGAATCGTATAATGGTGCTAAAAGACCGGCAAGAATTTATTACAGTTCTTTATCCTTACAAATCCGAGACATTGTTCAAGGTCTTTCGTAAGCCTGCCTTTATTTAGTTCAATTTGTCTTCTAAGACCGGCAATCCACTAACTTATACGTAACTCTATCTAAATCATAATACAGTTCATTTTAATACATCATTCTGAATAAACGTTCCGTAACATGTCAATATAACTTTTCATGACTCTCGTTAGAGCATCAGAATAACCATTTATCTTTACTTTCATCTAATTTAGTGTCAATAAAGTTCTTTAATTTTTTTATTATGCAGATTCGTCAAACAGTGTGTTTAAATTTCAAGTCATGACAGTAGTATGCGAGGAGATTTTAGAAAGTGTATAATTTTAACTAAATTTAAATAGGTATTACGATGTTGTATTATTACGACGTGTGCTTGTAATTCCGTATATTTTTTTTAAGTTATTATATCTGGTGGCACTTGCAAAACCCATAACAATTGTCTGTTAATTTCGTGGGAGAGTGCGAGCGGGTGCTTTGAGGTGGGGCATGTGTGTTAGCGACGAACTTACGATTGTTGATTAGGGCTAATGAAAGTATTTGTGATTAAACAGTCCAGTATGACTTGTACCTTAATACTTCAAGATCCATTAGTACTACAGCTTTCTGTCAGGTTAGGTTCTGATTACGATTCCCTAGTAAACATTTTGAGGCCTTACGTGAATGTTCTAGCCTTTTCCCAATTATGTTGGGGTCAGCTTTCAGTCTAATCAGATTCGGCTGAATACCAGTATTTCAATCCAAACATCAGGAAATGCCCTTAAACGCCTTCTTCTTCCTGCCTTTATCCCATGTTACTTGGGGTCGGCGCAACACGTTTTCTTCTTCCATTCCATCCTGTCACCCGTCATGATATCACTGACTCCCTTCTCTTTCATATCATTCTTCACATAATCCGTTCTTTAGCCTCTCTCTTCCTCTCCATCCCTGCCCTGCAGGAAATGCCCTTAAACTAAAGTTAGATAAGTGGTCAGACTTTTGGCCTTACCTGAATATCGTCAAAAAAGATATACAATGAATCATATAATATTACGTAAAATTGTTTATGTTTTGCATCACCTTCGGAAAAGGGAGAGAGACAGAGAGGGATAAGTGAGAAGAGAGGCCTATTCTGTGAAGGTGTGAAGTACACGGCAGCTGTCAGTAGAACCACACATATTAAAACTGTAGGAAACGTTACGTGGCGAGTCCTCCATTGTTTCAACGTTTTGTGTTTCCTTGTTCGGCTGTTCTGATCACACATTTTTGTACACAACCATATTGTATGATCGACCGAGTTATTTCATATGTAAATTTTCGGCCTTAAAATGTCTAGGAAGTGTTCCACGTAGCTAGTTTTTTAATTCCAGGCAGATTCCGCGGGGCACGGATTTTAAGAATATATTTCCCCTTCGTTGCCGGTCAAGTGAATGTAAAAGGCGATGATGAACCTGGTACAGTTAGCATCAAATATATCGGGACGAACCGACTGTTCAAAATTACCTGAACAACTAAAGAAATAAGTCTTTATCTCAATGGGATAAAATTCTTGTCAGAATAACATTTGTCGTGTACTATGTTCATTCTGAAACAGCCCATTTTGACCGTCAAATCAAATCAAATAAAAAAAAAACATTTCACATAAACCAATACAGGCGCTTGTGAAAAGTCGAATTTAGGTGCACGGTTCCGATTAGTCGTTTTCTATGGAGAAGAGCCGGCAAGAATCTCCATGGTTACTCTTTTAAAAAAAGGATATCTTTAACAACGTCATTAAGTACGGTACTATATATTTAAGATAGTTAGGAGAGAACAATGTAGTCTTGACCACAGACCTGTGAGTAATGTAATACCAAGTCTTGAGTACAAAAAACAACCAAAAAGAAAAAAATAACAATATGAATAATAATAATTTGCACAATTATTATATAGGCAAAGTCCACGAAGTTCTTTAAAATGAAGCTAAACTATATAAAACAATTGACATAATTAAATGACATCAAAACTTAGACAAAACGTCATTGTAAAATAAGAAAGAATTCATTTAGTTTAATTTTGTTAGTTGTTCAGATCATTTTGCACAGTCTGTTCGTTCCGATATATTTGATGCTGACCGTACCATAATTATGACCGGAAAATGGCAATAGGCTCGCCACCCACATGGGACTTAATACTAAAGGCGAAACGTGGGTGTATTTACAGACTCCCATAATAGGAGTACACCTCTGTTTACACCTCCGGGAATTACAGGCGTGAGTATAATTATATATGTACATCTAGATTCATCTTGTCTTTTCGCTTGGATATCTTCAAAGGTAAAGAATGGCTTCATTTCTGATTATCTGATTTCTTTTTGCGTATCTATTTATAAATACACCAAAAATAATCCGAGGCCCGTTGGACGTTCAGTCACTAGGGAAAACCTTATTCGTCATTAAGTACTTATAGGCCTACTTTGTAAGTAGTTTTTTTTGGAACCAGTATTCTCTCTCCCTCTTATACAACGTTATTTTTGGTATATACAAAAACCGAGACACCCCAACAAGATTTTCATCAGAACTGCCCGAATATGTGTTTTTTTTTTTAACAAATCTCCAAGTTACACCGTAGTTTATGTCGCGTTAAGTTCCCTAGTAAAGTGTGAAATGCCTGAGATCTGCTATGCAGGGGTTGTCTAATACACGGAAACTGACATAGCAGACTGTCTCAAGCTTCAAGGTGTCTATTCCCGTCCACTGTTATGCATAGAAACCTAGTGAAACAAAACTGAAATTTATGAAAAACTATGCCAATCGATTCTCCTAGTGATTATGAACAAACTAGTTTCAGGTTTAGTGTATACTAAACTAAACTTGTATAAGAAATGTTACCCCAGACTACGATTTCTCTTGAAATTAGATGCGTTGACAGACACAAGTCTTAACATGCATAACAACTTAGAACCTAAAGAACTACATATTTTTAGGGCATTAAAATATTTGTTTCGTGCGGGAAACGCAACCGCGACGCGCAGCGCAGAAAGCCAATCGCACAGTAACAGCACCCAATGTGTCGGCATTAAACTGCCTTTTATGCAAAAAATATGCTCTTCAAAAATAAATAATGTGCAACCCGAAAATGGATTCTGGCCATATAGCCGTAAAATTTTGCGTCACAGTTTATTTATGGTGGCTACAGAAATAAATCTACTAAATATTACTTGAATTAAAGAATTATTATTCCCTCGTTGTTCTAGTATTCGCAAGCGCGACTGCTGCGCGTGAGGTCCTGGGTTCGATGCCCTGGTCGGGCAAAGTGTTATTAGGTTTTTCTGTAAGGAATTTCTCAGTAGCAACCCGGAGTCTGGATCTGTGCCCGTTTGATTGCAATAGGCTCGCCCCCTATTACATGGGTTTAAATGTAACGACGAAATGAGGGTTTACTAAACACCTCTACCCGATCCTTAAGGGAGTACTGAGGTAAGTAGCAAGTCGCATAAACACCTAGTTCCAGTTCATTTCTGCTTTCCTGGTAGTTTTAATAAATAAACAAAGGACAGTTGAATTTTAAAATTTCTATCGATATCATTTATTATATATAAATCCTTCATGCTCTTTCTTCTCTATGTTTCATCGTTGGTGCGTTTCGAGGAATAAAATAATAATATTTTTAATTTGTAAGCGCACCTGACTGGTGCGTTTCGAGGAATATTTTTGGTGCGGTTCATTGGGTGCGTTTCAAAGTTGGTGCGCTTCGACACCCTAAATATGAGTGAAAGAATTTTTGAAATCAGATGTGTAGTTTTGGAGATTACGTTCATTAAAACTTACAATAGTGTAGATTGTAGTGTCAGTAGTGCCAAAAACATGCACGCCTGCTAATACTATACCGGTTTATTCATGAAGGCTCTATTTGGTCTCTCGGGAGAGATCTTAATTACGCGTTTTTAGGGTCACAGAGCAAACGAGACGGTAGATTAGAGTTTTTCCCTTTAGTCCTATGTATAACACATGTTGTACGGAGAATCCAACTTAATTTAAGTTCTCAGACTTGCGAAGTTCTCAAGAATGAGGATAGTTCTGAAGTACACTTGTCGGGTTTCGGGGACTGTCTCTTTGGTCTTGTGAGAAGTGCGACTACCAAGTGTATGGTTCTAGGTTTTATGCCTAGTATGTACAAAGTGTTGTAATAATTATTTATGATTACTTACGGTTCACTCACGTGCATTTTTTGGGATTGCCCGATTAGTGACTTCGTCGCGTGTTCAGCTCATGATTAAGGGGTCCGTTTGGGTCAGAAACTAGTCGGGCAATCCCGAAAAATGCACGTAAGTAAACCGTAACTGATCAAGGGTTAAAAATAGGAGTTTAGGCTCAAAAAACACTAAAAAAAAATGCGATCAGTTTTTTTTATTTCAGGTTGAATTTGATCGTAAAGATTTTTTTTTGTATTTAAAAAAAAGCGACCTGTCTATTTATAACCCTAGTTTGAGGGAAATTCCAAAGTATTTTAATCACCAATGTTTATGACTACCAACAAATATTAAAAAAACTACTAAAATAATGCAAAAAAAAAGTTATGAATGCTTGAAGGTCAAATTTTGGAAAAATCTCAATAAAGTATAAAAATTTACATATCTCCCAAACTATAAAACTTTAGCTAGGGAAAGTAGGTTCAATAATTAGTAAATGACCTCCTCTATATGCGAATTTGCTGTGGCGAGTCCAGATCCAGTCACCCTGTATAATGCAAGCGACATGAGTTTTTTCGATTGAAACATTCTAAGTACAAACCCTGATTTTGGAACTGTGACTTCTTCTCTCGTGGCAGCATGAGCTATATGAGAATGGCTCATGCCGTGCCGAAAAGATTTGCCAGTCAGCAAGGCTGGTCGCAAGGCTGACTGCCCGGGGTGCACCGGACAAAAACACTTAAGTTTCGTTACTCGTGAAGGCTTTTTTCATGCACCCCATTGGAACTGTGACTGCACAGAAAAAACTGTTTTGTTATAAGTAACACAATATTACGATATTAGTTACATAAAAAGTCACAACATAAAATGTGCTACTGGTAACTAAATCAATAAGCTATCAGTAAACAAGCGGTTTACTAATTATAATCACACTTTGTTTCCTAGTAACCACAATTTGGCTAAATATTAAATTACTAAACTAGTTATGTTTTCCATTTTGATATAGGTAGTAAAATGACTATAGCGTCACCTCTATCACACAAGGTGAAATGTAGGTACCAGCGATTGGGGTTACTTTGATATCAACGGGCGACATTGATAGTTACTAAAATTATTGCATTTGGTCATCTATCTCTGTAAAAATGGAACTTATGCAACATTGCAACATTGACAGTTTTCCTATTTTACCATACGGTTTATAGGTGTCTGCGAAGTTAGATGGCGAAGATAAAAAATACTAAATCACACCCCTGATTATGTACCAAATTCGAGTCCTAATTGGGTCTACTTTGACACTGAATGATAAAACAGGGATTATCAAAGTAAAAGCCTGCGGTCCGACTTTGTTAAGGAACATTTCTCCTTTTTTTTTATCGAAAACTATGCTCTGTAGTTTTTTTCATCTAGTCTATGTGATTTTATATATCTCAGTTAATTCAGTCTATATGAAATATTTTTGAAGTAGCAGCTAAAAGGGAAAATAAATAAGATACAAACACATGAGGCTCAAAAAATTGATCAAAGTAACCCCTTTCTACGGTAACCAATACCCCTGCTTACTCTTTAAAGAAAACATGGCGTGACGTACATGTAAGAGTTATCAGCTCGTAACTAGTATTCATTCCCGTATCCTTATTCTGTTTAGCATCTGGTTCAGAATTACAACAAGGATATTATGATAGTGCGTTGACTTTCCGCTTGACGTGATCTGTATGTTGGAGGCCAATTCAAATGTACGTGAGCTTACTACGAAAGTCCCTACTATGGCCAGTATAGAAGAGGTTTTATGTGAATACGTATGGCCCGTCATAATTTGTAAATATTGGTATGAGAGGAGGATATTTTTGATGCTTGTTTATTCAATTTTTTGTTTGTGTTTCATGCCAATATTTTTATGTTTCATTGAGTGTTCTATTAGTTAACTATTTTAGAACGAAGCTTTGTATACGGAAGCTGTTATTTGCTTATTTTATTATCACCAAAGATTTAGGGACAAAAATTTAGGAAAATATTCCGATCTGTCCCCTCGTCGGTAACACCGGACAGATTGAACCTTTTCATTTCTATTTGTTCCCCTAAAGAACAGCACAGACCAAATAATTCGTTCGATTGTCTGTTCGTCTTGAGGACCGGGGAACAGATCGATTTTTTATTCCTGATTGGCCTTCCGAACAGCACAGGGGGACAGTTCGGAATATTCCAAAATTTTAAGGAATATGCTTAGGTGGTATGGTCAGGTTGAGAGAATGAGTGAACGACGATTAACATAAAAAAAACTTTAAAAAAGTAAAAACCGACTTCAAAAAAAACTAAACGGAGTAAAATAATTATCATTTAATAAAACTACCAGTTTCAGAAGTCGGTGTATTCAATTTGTTTCAGCGTAGAACACCGACTTCTTCAGCACAGACGAATTGAGAACCTCCTCCTTTTTGAAGTCGGTTAAAAAGGACTTTATAAAGGCGGATGTCGGCAGAAACGCCGGTAGAGGATGTTTTAGAAGGACATACATCGATGTTATTGGTAATGTTTTTCAAAAATAACAAGCACACTGGTTGAGAATACTACTCTCAACCCGCGCGCCTTTATGACAAGATGTATGAAGTGTTTAAGGATCGTAGCATGTGGTGTTCTACAAGGTTAGTCGGAAAGGGCGTACTAATACCTAATACCGCAGGCCACTTAAAGTATCATTGATGACTGTTTTAAATTAAGTGTTAAAATTTAAAAATACGGTAATTTTTATTTCCATGACATAACATTTTATTTTAGTTTTTTCAAAAATTCTTCGTCACTTCTTAAGTTACGAATCCAGAAAATGGAGCTCCTAATTTGTGACCGCAATTATGACCTAAAATTTAAACTCAGCTGATCATAGCTGAGGATAGATGGATTTTAACGTATTTTTTATGAAACTTTGGACAGCTATTTCTCTGAAAGTATTGAATTTGGGGGAAAGTGGTAGAACAAAAGTTACTCATAATTATGGGTACTTTAACACCCTTTCGGATTAGTACCCCCTTTCCGACTAACCTTGTATAGTTTCTGCCTATCCCCGTGGGAAAAAGGCGTGAGTTTATGTGTGTACTATCACTAGAAACCAATAATAATAAAAGTAAAATTCCCTACATACTCCGTTTTTTAATTAAAAAGAAAACGATTCTATTGCATAACCTTTCAGATAGTATGCAACAAAATTGCAAACGTTTTCTCTATTTTCTCATATTCCAATAGGCATGCAACATTTGGCAACAAACCTATGTACAGGCGCTATCCGGATTAAAAAGTTTTACGTCTGTGCGGGCGCTAAAGCACTTTATTGCTTTTACCGAGTGTTCGGAGTAAATACCACGGAGTAATAGTATAAAGTATAGTTATTACTTCATTTCATAAAAATTTTAAACCTTCATAGGTGTGAGCTTGTAGTTCTGATTTACCAGGCTTTGGAAATTCTTAGTCGTTTTTATTTATAACGAAATTTCAACATTTTCTTAGTTGGGAGTTTGGACTCTACAGGGTGTTAACGAATTCGTGTAATTCCTTAAAACCACATATTCTACTACTGGTGTAGATAGGCCCCGCACGGGATTTAGATTGATTAAAAATAAAAAAAATAAAAAACTTTTTTTTTCATGCGGCTTTGTTACCGATCGTATCTAAACCACCTAATAAGGATTCAGTAAAAAAAATTATATTTATGTGAACATTTCGATGCCACGCATAAATTAATGAAAGTACGGCGACACGGCTGGCAGGAACGACTAACGCGATATCACTCTTTGCAGTCAGATAACTCAAGGCTCTAAAAAAAGTCAGAAATTGAAAACCAAAAAAATAGTTGAAATTTTTTTTTTTCCTTTTTTTTCGAAAATTCCCATTTAGGGTTAATCTTTGTCACTAGTAGATCACGCGGTTTGAAGGAATTACACGATTTCGTTAACACCCTGTATAGTTATACAGTTTAAGCAGTGTTTTATGAATACACGCACGATTCTGAAAACTTCCAAGGCTGGTGTTTACCAACATTAATTCTTATTTATTTATACTTTTTTTTTTTTTATAAATATTTTTGGGACATTTTTTACACAGCACCATCTAGTCCCAAACTAAGCAGAGCTTGTACTATGGGTACTAGACAATGGATATAATACTTATATACTTTTTTTTTGTAAATACATACTTATAATACTTATGAAACACCCAGACCAACACAAACACTTATGTTCATCACATAAATATTTGTGTCCTGTGGGAATCGAACCCACGACCTCGTGATCAGCAGTCCGACACTCGAACCACTAGACCACAGACGTCGTCACTTCTATGCACTATGGTGGTATATCAGGCAGACTTAATGCTATAAAGCACTCTCTACCAGTCGACCTTTGGGTTAAAAAGAAAAGCATCGAAATAGGTACAGGAAAAAAGATGATTAGACAATTTTGTACTGAATATACTACAAAGTCTTTTTAAACTAACAGTCGTTTACTTCAAAACTGTACTAGAGTTTTTGGTAAACCGTCGTTTAATAAAAGAAAAACCGCCAGCCTAAGAATCTTAACCCTGGTTAAATAAACTTCTCAGTTGCTAAATCTTACGTTGTTAGTATTTTGATCGACTTGTCTATCTCATTCATTGACATGAGATTTGACAACAGATTAAAATCAACTTTTTAGAAGCCGGCTATTAGTCTTATAATAATCAGTAAGAGAAAAGGAGCTCCTTGTGAAAGAATTAAGCCTGGTGTACACGGGTCGAGTTAACGCTAGAGGCAACTAGCGTAATACTCTACCAATTCCAAGTACTCTACCAGTTTCAGTTGAGTAACTCTCTACACGTAGATTTATATTTTATTAGTAGTGTAACTAGTGTAACGTCGCTCATGTATCGTCCGGGAAAAAAGAAAACGCCATGAATGGGACTCGAGCAGTAAGTTTACTATACGTATACATGGGTCGACGAGGCAGTAGAGTAGAGTGGACACCATGGTGGGGGAAGGCAAGTGGTAGAGTAGCTTGCCCGCGGGGCTAGTCACTCTAGTCTTTCAAGTTTTAGTACTCTACTCTGCCAATGCTGTCTACATTGGTATAGTTAGTAGCATAGTTAGTACTTTACCGTGATACTATACCGTTCACTCTACCCGTGTATACCAGGCTTTAGTCCAAGGAAGTACCATACCTCCATACTTATTTCTGCCGCTAAGCAGCAATGTTCCGGTTTGAAGGGTAGGTATGGCTGCTGGTAAAAGTACGGGCACATAAAGCTTTCTAACTTTGTCTCTGAGGTCGCGAACGCATCATCAATCCTCTTGTTGATGTAGTTGTATACAACGTGTCACAAAAATACCCCTAAAGCCGAAAGGGGATTAAAACGTCCCTTGTAAAGAGTCTATTGGCAATATTTTAAAACAAAAGAAATAGGTACCCAAAAAAAAATTGGACAAATCATACAGGTTGTTAACGAATTCGTGTAATTCCTTCAAACCGCATGATTTACTGGTGACACTGATTGATCCTGCGTAGGTTTTTTTTAGGAATGAAAAAAAAAGTTTTCAAAAAATGAACCATGGTATTCTGTATTTGAGTAATTTTAGCGTCCCAAGTTAACTGGCTGCGTGGAGCAATATCGCGCTAGTCGTGCCCGTCAGCTGTGTCGCTGTGCCTTCATTCATTTATGCATGGCATCGAAATTTTCTATCATATAAAATAAAATATTTGGGAAAAAAAAGATTATTTTTATTTTCAATCAATCTAAATCCCGTGCGGGGCTAATCTATACCACTAATAGATCATGTGGTTTGAAGGAATTACACGAATTCGTTAACACCCTGTAAAATAAAATCATCACTGAAACGCAACCCTGAAAACATAAAAGTAAAGAGTAGACTACCCAGAAAGTTATTTACATTCTTACTTAATTTCCTCTGAGAGGTAAATGACAAACAACATCTATAAAAGACTATTTGATTAACATTTTCTTTTTTATGGGGAATTATGTAACACGTTGTATAGGTGGCGGTAACCACTTACCATCAGGTGGACCGTCGCTCGGCTTGTTTGTCAAACTATTACACTAAAAAGTCATAAAATTAGAAGCAATAAAACTAAATATAATTACGTTATTAATCATAGGCATAAATCCTGCTTGCCTATAAAATACACACAAACTTTACATAAGAAATTACTTACGTAGGTAAAATATATGACATAAAAATGTTAATTCTCTGTCTCAAGAATGGTCTAGCCTTCTCGACACGCGAAGTGTCGGCCCAACGTTCTTAATGCCTGTGATTAAGACGTGCCCTTGGCCCAAGACAAGGCCTAAACATGCCTGGCCCCAAAAGGCTTGAAAATTTAGTCACTAATGAGGTTGACTCGTTTTATCTTAACATTTGTCTTAGCAAAATGAAATTGTCTTCAATTAGCACATCGTGTTAGAGTATTACAAATATTTTAAGATTAAGATAACATAACATCACGCCTGTATTGCCTGAAGGGTTGGGTAGAGGTGTATGGTACACCCTTATTTCGACGTAATGTTTAAGTACCATGTAATAGGGTGCGAGCCTTTTGGCGTCAACCGGGCAGAAATCCAGACTCCGGGCTGTTACTGAGAAATTCCATGCGCAAAAACCCAATAACACTTTGCCCGACCTGGGGATCGAATCCCGGATCTCACGCTCATCAGTCGCGCTTGACCAATGAGACAGTTAATATTTTATTGTTTAAAATATGCCAATGGGGAAATGCAGTTATTTTTAAATACCCAAAGATCGCCAATTGCGATATTAAGCCCTATACAATTGGTTTTTCTTTTAGGTAGGTAGTTCAAAGTATCTGCCCGAGGTTTGGAATTGTGCTCAATAAATGGCTACATGAGGCGTCATGTGCTAAGCAAAGTTGTAGCCTTATTTACTTATTGTAAGCCGTTCACTTGCCATCGTCCATTAGTGATTACTACTGTAATCATTATGGATTGTTGTGGCAGGACTTCCACGTCCCCATACCGCCACCAAGCTAACAGTCTTTCGCTGGTGGGATCTTCAGCGGGTGTCGATTGTTACATAAATAAATGGGGCTTCCCCCAGCGAAAGTGACTGAACACTTCAGAAAAAAATCATTATTTCTGTCAATACACAACTTAATGAAATTTCATACGTACAACATTTTAGTCAAGTGATGTAGAAATTTAAGAACACTAAACAACAACACTTGACATCCTAGGTCAGAAGTTTTAGTAATTAATGCTAAAAACGGCCGTTTTTGGTACTTATCGCTAAAACTTCGAATCCAGAAGCTCTAGTGTTGATATTTGGTGTTCGAAAATTTCTACAACACTTGACTAAAATGTTGCACGTACGAAATTTCAATATGTTGTGTATTGACAGAAATAATGATTTTTTTCTGAAGTGGCGCCACTTTCGGTGGGGGTAGCGCCTTAAAAGTTACGGGGAGCTCTCGACACCCCGGGCCCGGCGTCAGCCCCTAAGACTAGAAGACTATTAAGACCTTAAGACTACACTTCTACTTAAACTTTTATAACGCAGCCTCACATTGGCCTTATTTGCACCAATGTAATGTCTTGTGGTGTCCGTGGGGTGCCGAACGTAAAGAATAGCACTACCCCCTTCCCATGGGTGACTTAAAAGGCGACTAAGGGATTCACTAGAGCATGTGGAGCAGCGTTCTCTGAGTACTTTAACAACCATACTGCGTTCGCCAACCCGCTTGCCAAGCGTGGCGATTATGGCAAACCTCCCCAACATGGAAGATGCTTGGGGTCTATGTCCAGCAGTGGACGTCTTGCGGCTGAATGATGATGATGATGATGAATGTCTTGGAGCCAATAATCCGATGTGTTGATTAGTCTCCAGCGATACTTGGACAGTGATGTCATTCAAAATTACTCACTTAATCTTGGAGCCAAGCTTGGACTCAAACTTGAGACCAATGTGTGGCCGCGATATTAAATAATTATGGCATGAGGTTATACATATTTCTCAATTTGATAACATTATTTTCTATGTCTAGTCTTTTTCCAATTTTATTTGGGGTCAGCTTCCAGTCTAACCAGGGGGCTACTCCCTAAGTCCGTCAACGAAGTTAGTCGCCCGTCCGAAAGTAGCCCGAAACAAGTGTCCAGTTCAACTTTTCGGACGGGACAAAACAGACCGTTGGCAGGGACAACTGTCAAATCATGTTGTTATTCATTCTTAGTTCGGGCTTCGAAATAATCGTATGTCCGTAGGTGATAGGGAGTAGGAAACGCTCGTAACTAAGGCCGAAATCATGGACTTCGTGCTGAGGGAGTAGACCCTCAGATGTGGCTGAATACCAGTATTTTACACGGAGCAACTGCCATCCCACCGCAACCCAGTTACTGGACAACGTCGATATCCTAAGATTAGACTGGTTGTAAGACTTTCGGGATTCTGACTACACATAACGACTGTCATATGTTTTCGTAGGACACCCGGGACCGATAGTTTAACGTACACTCCAAGGCATGGAGGGGTCTCGATGTGTAACGAATGGTCACCATCCACGGACTGACTTTGGCAAGTGTAGCTTAACCTAGCAAATCATAGCAAAGGTGAATTATTAGCCATGAGTCTGTTATCGGTAGCAGGTAGCGCTGGGCAATATTGACAAAAGAGGGTGGTCGTCGATATGGATCAACCTACCCGATGTTATCATGGTGGTCATTCGACGAAGCAGGAGCATTCTGTGTTCATCAGCTGAAGAAGTCTGACCTTTATATCTGACTAGCTTGTCCCTATTTTATGATCTTGTAATAATTGTGTAAAATATTATATAGACCTAGTTCATGTTACTAACACTCAAATACATCAAATACAAAAACAATATAATCAAATACAAGTACTCTCAGTGGTGGAGAGTCTATGTTCAGACCAAGATCCAAAGTCTTGAGCATCGGCGCAAAGTTGCTAGTCTATCGGTTTTTTATCGGACACATTTTGGAGAGTGTGCTTCAGATCTGCATGATCTAATACCCCCCTGCCCTTTTTTCTATCGGCCAGCCAGAAGCACGAAAAAGCGCCATCGGTTCATCGTTGATATACCAAAAACCCGAACGAAGCGCTTTGATTCCACTTTCATTGTGAAAACCGCCAAATAGTGGAATGCGCTGCCCGAGTGGGTGTTCCCCGACAGCAGCTACAATCTAAGTGTCTTCAAGTCACGAGTGAATCGGTTTCTTCTGGGCAAGCGTGCTCCATCGCATCATCGCTTAACATCAGGCGAGATGGCGGCCAAACGCAGGCTAAGTAATAAATAAAAAAAAGTTGTTTTTATTTACTACGTTTACCTTGCTCGCAATCCTAAGATGCCGTATATTAGCTATAACTGTAGTGAAATAATCACCCCCGAACGATTATGTTGTTGTGTCTTTTACAAGTCTCTCTGAATCTGATAGCAATCTCACCAAAATGTTGGTCTAAACTCTAGAGTTAATTGTTTTTAATTATTAGAGACATTCTCATGCATTTGGACGTTTTGTTCTAGTCGGCGTGAGCATGCATATTAATATGTGTGTAACGTCTGTTAGTGCTTGTTGTTAGGACTGCAAACTATAATGTCTTGTGTAGTTCGCTACTTTCCAATATGCGCCGGTTCCGACAGTCGGATTTCTTATATTTCCACTGGCGAACTGAAAGTAAATTATTAGACACATCTTGCAGGTTTGTTGTATCCTTTAAGGAGGACTGGCATTAAGGTTGTTAAGTTTAACTATCACACTATAAGGGCTCCTGCACACGAGACGGTTTTAACACGGTCCGGTTTTTTGCCGGCGCCGGGTAGAAACCGTCCGAGCCTGCACACAAGACGGTTTGTACACGACCCATTCCATCCATTATATTGCGTTTTGTGTAGGTAGTCGGCATGCGCCGGGCGTAGGTCCGGTCTCGTGTACACGCGCTCACATACTGCCATACTTTACTGCGCACCGGGCGTAGAAGCGGCGAACGCCGTGCCCGGTTGCGCGGTGAGCCGGCGCTAGCGCCGGCGTCGTGTGGTTAGCTTCATAGTGTCCCATACAATACTGACGACCGGACGTAGACCCGGTTTGAAGCCGGGCTTAGCTCCGGCGAAAAACCGTCTCGTGGGCATGAGCGCTAAGGGTTCCGTTTTGACGTTTTAGGTATGGTGTCCCAAGAAATAAATTTCTGAATTAGGCACAACTTAAAACAAAAATGTTGTGATACTTGCCTTGTCAGGCTGCGAAGGAGACGGCGCGGGGCGGGACGAAATAGATGCATTCCTTAACATTGGAAGGAAGTAACGCGGTGTCGGGAAAAGTGGATGAAATGGAGGGAGGCCTTTGCAGGAGTGAGACAGCATAGGCTGGTAATAAAATACTTGCCTTGACTATGATAATTATTTTGATCAAAAACTAATTCTGAAACAGTACTTAAACCTTGCAAATGAACCAAAGTTTCCACTTCAAATAAATAATCTGAAAATTGCCGACTTACCCACTCTAAAAAGGTTATCTATCACACGTATCATTAAAAAATGCGCTTTCCAAGTGCTTACGCAACAAAATGGGCTCATAAATGTAACGCGAAGAACCCCACCAGCTATTAAGGATTTATTTGCATGCCGCTCTGCGATGTTATTACTTCTAAACACGTCACGACTCTGGGCCAATGAAAAGGGATAATTGCATATACCGCGCCATTATTTTTTCTCATTTCACTTTGCGAGCCGTTTACTGAGGTAAATTGCGTTCTGAAAACTCTTTCTTTATTATCTGAGTTGGTTTTGCAAGTTTGATTTAGAACGTCTTCATTTTAAGCGTTCTTTTTTAACCACCGACGCAAAACGCGATGTTATATGTCGATGGAGTGTCATAACATTGATCTGTCTGGCTGTCTGTCTCTGGCGCCGTAGCTCTCAAACGGATGAACCGATTTCAATACGGTCTATTCGCGATGGTTCTTTGGTAATAATCGATTTATTTATTGTTTAATTTATGTGTTTTAATGCTTTCGTACTATTTTCAGGGTGTTTTCATCGTATCAGCTCGTAGATGTCTTTTGTTGAACATTGCTTATAAACCCCTGAATGAACTGTGGAATGAGGCAATAATGCGATAACCACGAAGTTTGGAGAAGGATTGGTGATCGCTGTATGTTGTTATAGGTGTGAGGATGGCACAATAAGCGCTGTTTGCACCGGCGTTCGTTCCTTGACCAATCCGGACAGGACAAGTGACGAAGACGCACGAGCAATATCGACACAAAGCGCGCCCCTCTAGTCACGAGCATAAGGCCTGGACTCTACCAAAGCGGAGACGAGAAGATTTGTTTTTCAGCTAGTGTGTATCCACCGAAACTGTGCGTAGATGCGTGCTGGCTAGAGTGGAGATGTGCGCTGACTAGAGCGGAACTGAGCTGCGTGCGGCGATCGTTAGATGTGAACGCACAGTTTAGTGCGATCTGACACGAAAGGTACCTTGACGTCTCAGTCATGTCATAGAGGACGGGTCGTGCGACGCGGGGGGCACCGCTCACTGCACACGCACACATCTCATCTCTGATGTGCGCCGTCGTCAGCTTGCGAGGCAAAGCTCACTTCTCCGCCATATACCCCGGCCCAACTCAATATCAGCGAGGATCAGCTCACATCTCCGCTTCCATCGCGCCATACAAATATGATACTTCTCCGCTCAGTGGTATCCACTTAAGCTGAGTGGAGACGAAATGTGTTAATAACGAAATTCTATTGGTTTTTTAAAACACACGCTCGTCTCATCTCCGCTTTGGTGGAGTCCGGGCCTTACGCTACGCGGCGCCGTACAGTACTAGCTCGACTCGTGATCTCGGTGCGTGTTCAGACTGCTTCGAAAAACGAACGTTGAAGTTTCGGATCGAAACGAAACAACGAACTTATTTCAACTTATATAATCTAAGTATTGCCAAACAAAGAATTAGTAGATGTCAATTAACATTAGGGGAGTAGGGTGAACGAAAGACAAAACGTCAAATCGCGAAAATCGAATATACTCTGGGATCCGAAACACTTTTGTGGTTGCCGATTTGCGATGCCGAATGTGTGATTCGTCAGTCGAAACTTCGTAGTTCGACTTTCGGAGTAGGCAGCTCATGATTAAGGGCTCCGTCTGGTTCCGGAACTATAACCGGCCAATACCGAAAATGCATGTGAGTAAACCGTAACTAATCATAAGTAGAGATGAGTCCGATATCATGTCACATGTAAAAATCATCGATATTTTAAATTCATTTCATCATGCAATGACAACGACAAAAATAATCATCAGTGCTTTTAAATCATTACTCGAATGAATGAAATGAACGCGAACTTCAGGAATATTCCGATCTGTCCCCCTGAACTGTCCCCTTCGGGGGGCCAATCAGGAATAAAAAAATCGATCTGTTTCCCTGTCACCAAGACGAACAGACAGATCGAATGAATTATTTCTGGTCTGTCCCCTGCTGTTCTTTAGGGGGACAAATAGAAATAAAAAGTTTCGATCTGTTCCCCTGTTACCGACGAGGGGCAGATCAGGGGGGACAGATCGGACTATTCCGAACTTCAGTGATTTGGACGGGCCATCTCGACTTAAGTCGTTCCGCGATCATTTCAGTATCTACTCATAACTGAAGTGACCTGATCATATACTCAAAAAATCATTGATGATTTTGTCATTGTTCTCGTCACCGATATTTTCTTGTCATTGTCATGTAGTCATTGATACAGAAAAAATCATCACTCAGCCCATCTCAAATCATAAGTATTAGGAGGATGTTTCTGTCCATCCTCCTTTCCGAATACCTTCGGGATATTTAATGACATCATCTGGAAGAGAGGGAGTGATACATTTTTTGTTCACGGGAGCCACACAGCCATTTCCAGTAGGCGCTTATGAAATGTGCTGAATTTCTGTTATATGCGGCATGCGGCAGATTTCGTCGGCCCCTATGGAAATTAGCCACGATGACATTATGAACGTACGCGTGCTGCCCAGCCAGTTGGAATAATTTCTTATCGCATATGATAGTTGCGGCAAATTGTGGAGTCCGTTTTAAGTTAAACATTTCTTGTTGCATGCAGGATAGGTATGAAATTTTTCTGCCTAGCCTTTTCTCAATTATAATGGGGTCAGTTTCCAGTCTAGCCAGGGGGTCCACCCCCTAAGCATGAAGTCCGTGGTTTCGGCCTTAGTTACGAGCGTTTCTTACTTCCCTATCACCTGCGGATATACGATTATTTAGGGGCTAGAACTAAGAATGAATGACAACACGATTTGGCAGTTGTCCCTACTACCGATGTGCTTTTGCTCGTCCGAAAAGTTGAACTTGACACTTGTTTTGTTCACTCCTACGTTTCGGGCTACTTTCGGACGGGCGACTAACTTCGTTGACGGACTTAGGGAGTAGGCCCCATATGCGGCTGAATACCAGGCTGTCCCTACTACCGATGTGTGACTAACTTAATGAGTAGGCCCCCAGATGCGGCTGAATACCAGCATTTTACACGGAGTGGCTGTCATCAGACTTTCGCAACCCAGTTACTGGGCAATCTCGATATCCTAAGATTAGACCAGTTGTCAGTCAGGGTCTTGATGTGTACTAAACGATCACCCATCCACTGAATGACCGCTGCAAGCGCAGTTTATTTTTCGCAGATCGTATGAGCCGCGCAGTTGTTAATTAACTATGAGTCTGAAAATGTTAATCAACAAGTATCACTCCGTCTCTAGGAACACATTTAGTGTTTACAACAACTTAGTCTGAATCATGTAGGTATACAGGTTAAAATTGTAAACACTCGACAAACCGAAATGGGAGATTGTACTCATCACTATGAACAACTTTTACTATGGGACAAAACCGGAAATCGCGAAAAAAAAATCTGCTCTTCCCTACATTTTGACGAGCTATGCGAACATAAATGTAGGGAACATTTGTTTTTTTTCGCGATTTCCTGTTTGGTCTCATAGTAAAAGTTGTTTATAGTGATGAGTACAATCTCCCATTTCGGTTTGTCGAGTGTTTACAATTTTAAGCTGTACACCTACATGATTCAGACTAAGTTGGTGTAAACACTAAATGTGTTCCTAGAGACGGAGTGCATACTTGTTGATTAACATTTTCAGACTCGTCCCGCCATCTTCTTCGCGGTCTGCCGCGACCCCGTCTCGCTGTCTCAGGGCTCCATTCTTGTACTATACGGGCCCACAGCTCATTCGGTATGCAGCAGACATGCCCTGCCTAGTTCCACTTCAGCTGGGGGGCCTTTTCAGCCACGTCTACAATTTGAGTGTTGGAGCGCAATATTGTGTTTCGAACTCGATCTGTTAATTTACACCGCTGCGCTCCATAGAGCCTTTTAGCAAACTTTATACTCGCTTTATATATCGCTTGGTGGTAGGATCTATACGGTCCGCCTGGCTAGCTACCACCCTCACATTAAAGTTCGGCGCCAAGCAGGTTACTGTGTTCCGTCGTGTGTATGTGAGAGCCAGAGGGGTATAGGGGAATCCCTCTATATCTCTGATACTTGGATTCGTGTGCTCCATCTTAGATCCTGTCTGCGCTTACCATCAGGTGCGACGAGGGTCAAACGCGACCAAGTGAAGTAATAAAAAAAAAACTATAACAATTTATCTCATACTCTTATTTATTTCACAGTCTACAATATTATTCTAAACTCTTGTATATTTCAGTCCTGTATACAAAATTACGGTACTAATTATAATCACAGAGACAGTTAGGGACGCGCGGGCTGTCAAAATATCGGATGTACCTACAACCTATTTTCATACCTTCTGTTAAACGACAGTACTAGGTATTGTTCTAAATTCTAGTACATTTCAGTCCTGTATATGAAATTAAGGTATTAAGCATTAATCACAGAGACAGGAGCGCTTGAAGCTCGGCGTCTCGGTGACAGTTAGATTAGATTATTCCCACAACAGCGGACAATTCCTCGAATATAAATCCGAGTTATATATGGAGGTCCATGTTGTAAAACCTTCTTGACAGCTTAACCTCTTTACTGGGTTGGCTTAGAGCCGTTTAGATAAAGTAAGACGGTTTAGCTCTTGTGAGCCAATTGTTAGTATTACCGAAACAGACGTTTTTAGTTTTAGTTTCCACGATATGTTGGAGCTTTGCAGTCAAGTGTGTTCCTATTTGCAGTGAGCTGCAATACTGAGGGCGTTGGCTCCAATGTGGGAGATTGCGCTGCGGACTTGGTGCGGTAAGTATATTATGTTTGAGGTGCTAGTTTTTAGTGTTAGAGTTTTGTCTCATAACTTTTGTCAATAATTTTAATAAGTTCTGTTCTCTTGCTTGAAGTTATAGAGTTGATAAACATGGGAGAAATCAGTTGTCGTAATTTTAGGTCAGCACGACGAGAAACTGTCAACCTCAATTTAAACTCAAAATCTAATTTATTAAAATAAGACTAGAATTAGTTACTTCTTTTTGAATGTCAATGATACATAAAGATAGCTTCCAAAGATGCCTGCCCTCCACCGCTATCTAGTGTTTATGCGTGGAAAAATAAACGGCGCAACCAACTTCCCAGCAACACAGCCCTGTCTGTTAAGAGAAAAAGTTCACTGAGTTTGTCCAAAAATGTAATATTAATGGTGTAATTAAATTATGCAAACCAAGGATGACAATATAAAGTAAGTATACAGGGCGTCCCACGACTTTGCCACACGGAGGGGAAGTACCTTAAATACGCACGAAGGTACTTTCCTTCCATGTGGCAAAGTCGTGGGACGCCCTGTATATAACAAATCTGAATCAAATCCATCCGTTTTCAAATTGTAAGTCATTTTATTCATTTGTTTTTCGAATCGTGATGTCGGAAATATTCCTTGAAGACCGCTAATTGCAGCAGTCTACATTATATTGTATTTTTTATCTTCTAAGGAAGTAAAGGAGAGAGTGTATGATCGACATTCGACGTCTACGGGTTAAAACAGCGATGCTGATAATGGTACATACGTTAATGTTTTAGTAATCAAAATTAAAAACAGTATTTCAGAAATAAGAATCGACGTGTTTTTGAACTGTTGAAACTTGTAGCGTTAAAAAATACAGGTCGTACTACAAAAGCATATGACCAAATACTCAAACGCTGCTTAACTTTAAGTTGCCGTTAAGTTCGTGCTATTACTGTCACTTCGCTTTTAAATGACAGTGACAGCACGAGACTTACGGCACGAGACTTATGGCACGAGACTTATGGCACGAGACGATTAGACACTAAACTTATTAAAACCGTGTTTGGGTGAATATTTGAAAAACAATAACCAAAATTAAGAACGTCATTAACATTATCTCAAAGTTAAGAATGCAGATGTTTAAAACTGCAATTATGATCATGAAAACACCAACACTGCTGTCAACCAATAAGACAAGAATAAAAACAATCTGAAACTACTATAATGTTTACAACCAAGGAGAAACATGATTTGTTAAAAAAAATATTAAGATAATTTGAATATTGAGCCGTTTAAAGTCAAACTTCTTACACAAAAAGGTGTTTAAGCAGTGTTCAGTCTAAAAAAACAGTTAAACACGATTTTGTGGTAAGACGGTATTACGGCGAGGGCAAAAGCTCTAAAACATCGTTTCTAGAAATATGCAAGGTTAGTCGGAAATATCACTGATGACTGTTTTAAAACAAGCGTAAAAATTTCAAAATTCGATAATTTGTATTTCCATGTAAAATTATTTTCATTTTAGATTTTTCAAAAATTCATCGTCGCTTTATTTACGAATTCAGAAAATAGAGCTTCTAATTTGTGACCCAAAATATGACCTAAAATGTAAACATAGCTGATCATAGCTAAGGATAGACAGATTTTAGCATATTTTTATGTAATTTTTGAACAGCTATTTCTCTTAAACTATTGACTTTTGGGGAAGTTGTAGAATAAAAGTTATTCATTATTATTGGTACTTTAACATCCTTTCGGATTAGTACCTACTCCCTTTCCGACTAACCTTGTATAAGTGGCATTTCAGAAAATACTGACAACTTGTATTCGAAACTTTGATTACCTGGCTTAATGATGATGATAATGTTGCATCATGATAACAGTACATACCTGGGGGATTACCATGATCTCTTAGAGCAGGAATGTTTTAATATTATTACAAGAGTGGGTAAGAGATGGCGCTAGAGAGCTGTCTAGCGCTGTCGCTTTCCCACTCTCGGAATAATATTAAAATATTCCTGCTCTAAGAGATCATGGTAACCCCCCTGAATCACCAAATTACGTAGCAATCAAGATTTTTCTGGAAATTTTAAAGTTTTCAGTCCAGACGTGACAGACCGGTCCAAATTACACGCCGAGCTAATTACGAGTAAGCCAGGGAACTTAATTGCTTTAACGACCGGCGACATCTTTAATTTTATTTGCGTTTTACGTTATCCTTACAAACATTGTATGTAGCTTCTTGATTAAGGTCCAGAAATATATTTTAGTTCTCTTATATCGGTAAGAGCTAAATGAGAATAGTTTAAGCCATGGTGAAAAGATTAGCCAGTCAGCAAGGTTGGCAGCGGGGCTGACTGCCCAGGATGCACTGGATCTGACGTACAGACGCTAGCATACCAAGTTACCCGAAACTGTCAAATTTTCCCAGTCAACCTTGAAAATATGCTTCTGCGATAAAGATGAAAATATATTTTAGTGTTATAATATGTATTTATATTTAGTTATTTGGTTCATTCCCGATTTTTATTAGGTTATATATTTGTATGCTGCAAACTGTCTTTATATTTTTCTTAGCAATTATTTCCATCCAATGGTTGTCTGGAAGAAATTGCTTTAAGCTATAAAACCGCCATTTTTACTGTTCTTAATTATGTGTATTCATTCTGTTTTATTTATTTTAATGTACAATAAAGTATATCTATCTATCTATTGAAGAAATTTGACAGATTGTAGTAGCTTTATGTGCTGGAGTCTGTACCTCTGGTTGACGTCATCATGTCGGCGCCGGTTGTCGCTGAAAATCAGCGGCTCTGTTACGTGCGTGTGTCACAGCATCATGCTGAGCGATGGCCGTTTTGCGCGGATGTGACGCATATTTTACCAAAAGTTTTTTTCTTGTTTCTTTTTCGTCCTTTCGGAGCGGGTAAACGTATTCTCTTTGTTCCTTCTTATACTATAGATGACTTATTCTCTATGTATCTACATAGTGGACTTTTAGAAATCATTTTTTTTTGTGGTAGTAGAGCTTCTTGTGAAAGTTTGTTCGGAAGAAGTTTTTTTTTTTTCTATTGGTCTGCTGTAGTTGGTCCTAGGGGACCATTTCTACGTAACCGGGCAGTTATTGGCGAGACCTGAAGGGTCTCCAGCCAATGGGGGAGTATTTCGGAGGAAGTACTATCACCGCACTTATGAATATATGGGAAAGTGGGGTAGAACCTGGACATTAAGGCAAAAATTCAATAAAACACAAGTTTGGAGAAAATTAAATCAATTTTAATAGGCTATATTTAGTTTAGTTTATTAAATAAATCACATATTTAGCACTTGAGATTTCTTAATGCTATATAACAAAAAATAATCAAATGTAAAAGTTATGTTTTTACGGTTTTGCCCCACCACAGTGACCCCTTAAGAGGTTGTGCGTTAATTAAGTTACACCTTGTATAAAAAAGTTTCAAACAGTGTCTTTTGCTTTGTGTGACTCCTACAAAAAAGACAAGACAAAAGAAAAAGACAAAGGTTAAAGACAAAAGCGTCGTGATAGATATAGGTAGACTAATTTTCACGACTTGTGGAAATAACACAACAAAGATTTTATCTTCTAAAGCACAAAGTTACCGATTAGATTACTTAGTTAGCTTTTATGTTTAAGAAAATAAAAATCTAGCTGTATCTATGTTTTATTTACAAAAGTATAAAATATCACTACGTAGTATAAAACAACGTCGCTTCCCGCTGTCTGTCCCTATGTATGCTTAGATCTTTAACGACACGTTTGGTGCGATTGGCTTCTGCGCTACGGGTCGTGGGTTCGATTCCCACACGGAACAAAAATTTGTGTGGCCTACAGATAGTTGTTTCGGGTCTGGGCGTTTGTGTATGTGAGATTTGTGTCTGTAAACGCACCCACGATACAAGAGAAATCTTAGAGGGGCAAGGTTATTTAAAAAAATAATTAAAACTACGCAACGGTTTTTGATGCGGTTTTTTTTAATAGACAGAGTGATTAAAGAGGAAGGTTTATATGTATAATACATGCATAATATAGTAGAGAAAAACGCGGAATACGCGATAAACGACATCCACGCGGGCGAAGCCGCTGGCGACCTCTAGTAATAAATAATTTAAAAAAAACCCTACATTAAAATGGCTAAAGGATTATTATCAAATATAGCTGAGAACCATCTCGATTAAATTAACTGTCAAACAAAAAACCGCATTCAAATCGGTTCATCCGTTTGGAACTTTTGGGAGCTACGGTGCCACAGACAGACACACAGTCAGACAGGTTCAAACTTATCTTCTTCTTCTTCTCTCGTGTCAGCACGAGCTATACGAAAATAGCTCATGCTGTGGTGAAAAGATTAGCCAGTCAGCAAGGTTGGTAGCGGGGCTGACTGCCCAGGGTGCGCCGGACGTACTTAAGTATCGTCACTCGTGGAGGCTCTTTTCATGCACCCCTTTTCAAACTTGTAAACACTCATATTTTACGTCGGGGGTTACTAAAGATTTTCTCGCTACTATTAATTGGATTCCATATTATAATTAACCCCAAACCTCAGTTTTATGACTTATGTTATCATCATATTCCACAAAAACTAATAAAAATCAAACATGCGAACTTAATAACTAGCGGCGAGGACTAAACGAGAGCTAAACTTTACGGTTGCTATCATAAAAAAAACTCGCAGTTTATAGCCTTGATATCTCCACTATTTTCATAGTCTGCTTGTGTGTGATAAGCTTAACTACGCAGCGGATTTATTTAGGCTCCTGTTTATGTTCGTAGTGGCAGCGCTTGCGGCGTCTCCTGTTAGGCAGATAACACACTTAAGAGGGCTATCGCATTTTGTCTCCTGCCTCGCTCGCACAGGACCATATTTTTAAGAATGTTAAATTAAAAGATGCATTTTTTAATAATGTATTCAATGGGCTCCCTTTAAAATAATATTAATTTGACAGGTAATTATTAAAAACACATTACTATCGTGTTCCCTAATAAACTCAGCTCAATAATTATTATGATCCGTTTTTGAGATAAGTTTAATAAATGTCACAATAAAAATGTTTTTAATAATTATACCTATTAAATTAATATTATTTAAAGGGAGCCCATTGAATACATTATTAAAAAATGCATCTTTTAATTTAACATTCTTAAAAAATATGGTCCTGTGCGAGCGAGAGAGATGAGAAAATGCGATAGCCCTCTTAAAGCGTTTGACCACCGCCGCCGTCACCGAGAACGAGATTATTTCGGACCGTGTTCGGAACGACGTGGCGGCGATCTCGGTGGTTCCCAACATAAGAAAAAATCTGTACACCGGCGCCGTCAATCTTGGATGTAGTGGACAAGAGCAGACGCGTTTTGTATTGCCGGCATTTCGGTCCGTCATGATCTCGGCGGAGTTCGGAGCGGTAGCGCCGAACTACTCACAATCTCGAGGGCCGAGATCACGGCGCTCGGATGACGGATGTGCGGTGGACACGCAGCCATATTAATGTATGAAACGCTACTTACGGCAACGTCATCTCGTTCTCGGTGACGGCGGCAGTGGACAAACGTCCTTAGCGGGCAGACTACGGCGTCAAATACATTAGCCGTTTTGAATGACGGTGTTCGTCTGCGTAAAGTTGCTTGACTACTTGTTTGATTTTCATGTCACTCTGCAATGAATTATTCAAGTTTAGTGTCGTATTCGTTGCGGACGTGCCAGGGATCGACAACATTCAGCAAGTCTGTAGACAGTTTGCTGTAGTGTTAGCTGAACCAATTTGCCGTTTGGTAGGTTAGGATGTGACAGTATGTTGCTTTAAGTGCTAATCCACATAAATAATCCTAACTTCCTAATCCTAACTTAATATTATAAATGCGGAAGTAAGTTTGTTTGTTTGTTACCTTTTCACGCCTTAACCACTGAACCGTCATACGTTATCAGGTGTACAGAAACGGACACAGTGTACCTTTCATCCCGAAAAAAAGTACTGTTCCCGAGGAAAACAACAATAACGTTAAAAGATGGCGCCACGTGTCTTTCGAATCATGATTGAATTATAGAAACTTTAGTAGTGTGTTGAGAGTTGACTGTCAAATTCTAAATTAAAATTACCTCCATCCGTGGGTTACTGCAAGGGTACCAACTGAAAATCAGCGCTGGGTGTTTGACGCTTAGCATATGCGGAGTTGGTGACTCTTTCGGCATGGAAATACTCGATAGCATAAAGTGTGTATGTTTAATTCTTTTTATGTTTTTATTGTATCATTGTGTCCTTGGCTGAATAGATTTTTTTTCCTTTCTTTTTTTAAACCAGTAAGGCTACTCACGGGAAACCAAATGTGCCCACCAGAACCACGTATAGTAACACGAATGAATGAAGGATAGTATTACGGAGTCTTGAAAACATGGCTCCTAATTATGGAATTCCTTTGGGTATACACATTGCGGGTTGGATTAAGTTGCACTAAAATGAATAATCATGAAAATGTATCTCGAGCTTCCAGCATTAAACAGGCGGACAGCGATACAGGGAAAATTAGACTAAAATAATAAAGTTATTATTTCAAGACCTTTATAAAAACTGCGGCGTAGTAAAATATTGTTACAGCCAGTATAAAATTATGGAAACTTGTTCAAATGTTGTCTAGATTATATACGTCGTAACTTTTCTTTAGATGAATTATGTTTCCAAAGGTTTATCTACCGACTTTATTTATTTATTTAAACTTTATGCAACAAAAAAGTACAAAGGCGGACTTAATGCCTTAGGCATTCTCTACCAGTCAACCAAAGGTGGTGAAGAGATATCAAGGCAGGTGCAAATTATTGTACGACAGTAAAACGAGAACAATTGAGATTATAAAAAAAAAGAACTCAAAGCAATTACACAAATGGATTTAAATGTACACAAGTACAAAATAATTAAAATTCTCAATACTTATATATGAATAATTTACTACTTATATAAAATCCTATACATAAAACACATAAAAATATATACCTATATACATATAAAATACATACCTTATGAAAAGAATAGAAAGGAGGATTATGAGACAACTCTTACTATTTGTTCTGAAAAATAACTCCGCAATTTCCGCTTGAAAGCATAGCGACTGGTGGCTGTCCTGATATCAAGAGGGAGCGCATTCCAAAGAAGAATAGCCTGAATATGAAAGGATGAATGAATGAAATCAGAAGTATGAGAAGGACAGCTAAGTAGAAGATTATTAGAGGAACGTAAACTCCTAGCATGAGTAGAACAGAGATATTGAAAACGGGAAATAAGATACGAAGGAGGAGAAGGAGAAACGGACGACACGTTTGGTGCAGTGGCTAAGCGATTGGCTTCTGCGCTACGGGTCGTGGGTTCGATTCCCACACGGAACAAAAATTTGTATGGCCTACAGATGGTTGTTTCGGGTCTGGGCGTTTGTTTGTGAGATTTGTGTCTGTAAACGCACCCACTATACAAGAGAAATCTTAGTGTGGGGCAACGTTTTTTTAAAGAAAAAAAAAAAAAAAAGAAAAAAAAAAAAAAAAATTGAGAAGGGAAAAAAGCGTGGTTAACGCACGCAAACTTCTTCTCTGACGAATAGGTAACCACTTAAGCTCCGCCCTGAAGCTGGATACGTGATCATATTTCCGCAAATTAAAAATGTACCGAATGCAATTATTTAGCACCCTATCCAGCTTATCCAACAAGACTGCATTCAAGTCAAAGTAGCACACATCACCATAGTCAATGATGGGAAAGATTAAAGTCTGCACAAGCATTGTTTTCGTCTTTGCAGGCAAAAAGTTCCTTAGACGGTATAAGGAACGCAAGGTACCGTTCACTCTCTGACAAACACTGGAAACCTGACTTTGCCAGCTAAGCGTAGAATCAAGATATAAACCGAGATCTTTCACACAGGGGCTAATTGGGATGACAGTACCATTGAGAACTATAGAAGGAAGGGGTGAAACCGCCACTCTGCTCATCATGCGTGAACTTCCCATAACAATGGCCTGGCATTTTGTGGGGTTTACAGCCACCCCAAATCTGTCAGACCAATTGTTGATGGCATCCAGATCCCGGTTTATATCCTAAATGGCCACTGACAAGTCATCTACCTGGGATGCAGTGTACAGCTGAAGGTCGTCAGCATACAAATGATACGCACACTGAAGAAAGGGAGTAATAAAATTTATAAAAATAGAAAACAATAATGGAGAGAGAATGCCGCCTTGAGGAACACCGACAATAAGATCAGGCCAACTCGACGAACTCTCATCAACGCGAACCGACTGCCGACGTCCCCGAAGATAGGAAGAGAACCATTCCAGCGCCTCAGATGAAACTTTAAGATGCGAGAGCATAGGGAGGAGAATATCATGACTGACAGCGTTAAAGGCGTTGGAGAAGTCAATTAATACCAAAACGGTAACCTTGGTATTCTCCATCGCTTCCCTAACGTCACCAGTCACTTTAAGGAGGGCAGATGTTGTACTGTGTCCAGGCCTGAACCCAGACTGGAAAGAACTCACGAGGTTGTTACGGTGAACATAACCCGAAAACTGTTTATGAACACGGGCCTCAAGCACTTTTGACAAAAATGGGAGAATGGAAATGGGCCGGAAATGACTAGGAAGGCAGGGATTTGAAATTTTAGGGAGAGGATGGACATAGGCTTTACGCCACAGGGATGGGAATACCCCAGAATCCAAAGAAAAGTTAATAATATAGGTAATGGGAGGAAGTAGGAAGTCGAGGATTGAAATGACCATAAAACGACTAATGTCATCGCAGCCCACGGCCTTGGATTTGATGGACAGGATAATCTTTTTAATTTCATCCTCGGTGGCTGGAGAAAACTTAAAGGAATCTATATTAGGTCTTGCTAAGCCTGCAATGAAATCAACCGTCTGAGACAACACTTGGCGATCCAAATGACTGGTGGTAGTGAAATGACGGTTGATATCATCTAAGGCAATAGTCTTAGGGAAATCTATATGACGCTGTTTACCGATACCCAGGGTACCAAGGAACTTCCAGATATCAGCAGGAGAAGAAGATGTTATATTTTCGAGAATATGGCAGCGTTTAGCGTTGCGTATCATTTGATTACACCGATTCCTCGCTACCTTGTAAAAAACCCAGCTCTCTTCAAGCCGATCCTTTTTGAATTTGCGAAAAGCCCGATCTCTACGCCTCATCGCCATTCGAACCCCTCTCGTCATCCATGGAGCAGGCGGACGTTTAAGCTTCACCTTCTTAACAGGAGCGTGGGTGTCAAAGAGCGCAACGACAGTCCGATTAAAAATACACAATTTGTCATCAACAGTCGTTGCCTCTACAAGATGTTCCCAGCTGAGTTCCGACGCATCCTGGCGTAGCTTATCCACATCCATGCGCGCAAAACAACGCATGTGCAGTACTTTAGGAAGTGGTTTGGGTGGTTTTAGGACATATGAAAGGTAGATAAGGTCGTGATGGGAAAAGCCAGGTGCAGGACACTGACCATGAGAGGAAACTAGAGAAGGAGTGGATGTAAGGATTAGATCAAGCCAAGTGTCATCACCTGAGACATTACAGTGAGTAGGCTGCAAAGGAAGGACATGGAGACTGACGGATTCAATGATATGGAGGAGTTTACGGGTACGAGGGGTAAGGTGCGTAAGGTCTGTGTTAAAATCGCCCATGATGATACAGTGTGCATACTCCGACCCTACAGATTCTAGAGCCAATTTAAAGTTGGAAAAGTAGTCAACGGCAGGCGGACAATAGACAACACCCAGGAGGGTTTTAACACCTTTGAAATAAACCTCAAGAAAGAGATACTCAGCGCTGGCGTTATAATTAGAAGGGGAAGAGGCGAGGACTTTGAAAGGGAAATCACAACGAATGTAAATAGCAACACCACCCCGCCCCTTACCAATCCTATCATTACGGACAAGAATGAAACCAGGAAGAGGGTAGGTTGTAGAAAGGAGATGAGGTTTAAGCCAACTCTCAGATACCAGAACAGCATGAACATTGGCATCAGAAAAGGTGTCAAACAGATCATTGTAATGACTTGGTACGCTTTGAGCATTGATGTGACAAACATTAAACAAGTGCCCTTTGTGATGGTTAAAGACTTGATGCACAAAGTCACCCAGAGTGTCAGGCAAAGAGTTAAAACTTGCGTCAGCAGATGAATCGACAGAACCAATAGCAGAGCAAAAAGAATCATCATCAGATATCATAATAATACAGAAAAAAAAAATATATATACTATATTTATAGATAAAATAATAAATATAATTTAAAAAAAGTTATGCAAACTAAATATTACTTATTAAGCAGTCTAATCAAAACTAACATCTATTCACCACCTACCAGCTACACCAGTACATTACAATAAAAAACAATAATAACAAAACAGAAGTAAAGAAAACAGTTATTATAGATAAACAGAAGTAAAGAAAACAGTTATTGTAGATAAACACAAAAAAACTTTATGTATTTAAAAAAGTTATAGTGGTCTATTATTAAATATAGCATATTCATATTTACAGGAGTAGTATTGTTTCGAATGTCAAAAAAAAAACAATCTTATACTTTATTGGGCCCTTAATCACTATGTCACATCAAAACGTTACTCTCAAATAACACGGCTGCATTACTGTCCAATGTGCAATCGGAAAAATAGAGTAGTAATTTTTAAATGTACCGATTTAAAACCTTCATGAGTGATAATACTTTATACATCCGGCATCCTGGGCTGTCAGCCTCTCTGCCAACCTTGCTAACTGACTAATCTTTTTAGCACGGCATGAGATATATTCATATAGCTCGTGCCGGAAAAAACTCCAAGCACTGAAGTGGAGCTGTTGTGCTAATGTCTACTGAAGAACCCTCGGACTACGCCGTGTACCAATTTCTCGATCTTGAAAGAACTTAAAATGAAACATTATTTTCGAATGTTCAAATACGAATTCTTAAGTTCTTCGGACATGTAACCCGGAAGAAGGACTCAATGGAACGAAAGGTTGTGCAAAGCAGAATAGAGAGCAAGAGACGCCAAGGTCACCCTCCGACGCTATAGTTTGATATCATTAAAACCATGATACTCTTCACCATGACCGAATGTTCTCGCAAAGCCATAAGTAGAGCCGAATGTAGCCGCTACCCAAGAACTGAGACCCGATATAATCACTCTGCCAAGAGTAGGTACACAACTAAGAAGAAAGTAGCTCGTGCCAAAACGAAAGAAGAAGAAGAAGGACCCTTTCCGACAAATACGCTTATTTCTTGATTAGTATTCGTAGTAGGTACTCAGCATTATACATATAACTTTGTAGTCAGCCCAAAAGTCAGTTTTAGTGAACATAGGGTACCTTGCGGCGCTGCGAACTAGTCGCGGCAGTCGGTGGTGACCTCTCGCTTCCGGCCGTGGTTCTGTCCATGGTCGGGCGCGAGAGTGCGTGGGAAGCCGTCGCCTCCTTCTGCGAGGAGGTGATAGCGACCAAAGAGGGAGCACAAAGGGAGAGAGAGGCAGCTGCCACTCTCCCTTCCCGTGCCAGACGCACCGGGCGCCGGAGGGCGCGCGACGATCTCCGGCCACCATAGTGTGTGGCCTGCGGGCGGCGGGTTAGAGGACCCGTCGTCTGACCAATAACAGGCCCAAGAAGGCGGCGCGCAGTGTTCCGTGTGCGCCTCTCAGGAGGACGTGGGGCAAGGCCCCACAGAAGAAGAGGTCTGCCAAGGGCTGGCGGACCGAGGTCGGCCGGGTCAGAAGAAGGAACACCGTGGGTTTTTAGCCGGTAAAAGTCCGGCATAACCCTTCGCCTTCCCCGGGCAAAGGGCATCCATGAGGAAATAAAAGTGTACCTTGCGGCATTTACAAGGCCAGACTGGCAAAGGGGGACTAATTACGTCACACAGACAGATTGGCAACCCATCCGAACGTAACAGTAACACACGCAGCCAGATTCACCTCGTTTTATTCCATTTTCAGGCTCACACACGTTTCATTTTTGGCTTTCGGTCGAAAATTTCATTCGCATTCATCAGTAGGTACTACGAATGAAATTGCGCTGCTGGCACGATCGAGTAAATCATTGTTGACATTTGCGAAAACGCAAGAAGTGGTAACTAAATCGTTCTAAGGATGTATTATTCCCAAAATCAGCATATTTCGTTGGCCTCTCTTTGTAGTTTTATTCCGAAAAGAAGGTGTTTTTTTTCTCCATTTTGCTGCTTTAGATGGTCCTCCAGAACCCCTTTTACGTAACCGGGCAATTATTGGCGAGACCTGAAGGGTCTCCAGCCAAAAAAAGAAGGTGTCTAAATAAGTCTATTTTTATACTGGCCTCGATTTTAACCAAGCAGGAAATATTTAAGTTTGAAATGTTAGAGATCAGAGCGATCTATTTTTATTTTGGAGATTTGGCTTTATACATAATACACAGTATTTAATTAACACCAGACTTCAGAGCGACGGATACGAATTCGTGAATGCTTTCATCGTTAATTTCATTTGAATTCACATCAATCACTTACACGCATTTACTATATTGGTTCAAATAAACAATATTACCTATTCGATTTATATACAAATCCTTTTTGGATTTATTGATTTATCATTATGTTTGCACGGTTCAGTTTGATCGGTAAATTATTAGCGTCAAAATCAAATACCTGTTACCACCCTCCATCATGAGGGCCGTCGGGCTTCAGTCTGTTTGCCAACCTATAGCTTATGGCCTCTTCTTCACACACGTTTTTTCGCCGTAAAAACCTACGATTAATTAGCCGTGTATAGGCACGGTCATCAGTGTTCATCAGTGTTGGGTCAAGTGGGCGGGCACTAATTTATATGAAAATGAATAATTTAATTCACACGGACCACATTTTGTCGCCAAAACTGAAGCGACACTATTCATACGTAACCACTGCTTGACCATTTTTTGTCACTGCGATGTGGTTGGTTATGGTACGTGTGAATATTCCCTGTAAAAATAGCTCAACGGTTATCCTTCATTTTCCTCTATGAAATCCGATCAAAAACAAACTTAACGTTTATTATCTTAAACAAAAGAGTAATATGCGTATAGAAAACTTAAACTTTACTCCTTACATTTACTTTTAACAGAACAGCCCCCTGAGACAAAATTCCTTTTTCTTAAACATTAACGCCTGCGAAAAGATCAAATTGGGTGGAAATGACATTTGCTTACGCTCGATCAAATATCATCTCCTTAGAGTTCGATCTTTTTGCAGGCGTTAACGTTTAAGGAAAGGGATATTGTCTAGGCCCACAGGTATTCTTTCTGGAACTAGTGATTAGTAACAGCATACTTATAGTGAGCATAAATATAAGGGCATTTTTCCTGTCATGCGGGTTCGTGCCCACGTGCGTGCGTTACCCGCATGCGTGGCGCTCGCAGTTTACCTTTTTATGCGTGTTCCACGCATCACAATAAATACATATTGTATGAAAAGGTGAAATTCAGGCGCCACAGGCGCGGGTGATGCACGCATGCGGGCACGAGCCCGCGTCACAGGAAAAAGGCCCTTATAACTCGCGTTAGTCTAGCAAGTTATAATATTTTTGATTCTAAAAATAATTTTCTTCCTCATATTTCATGTGTGTAGTGTGGATGCATGATAGCATGAACATAACATAATTATCCCATTACTGTCCCTCTGCTACCACGCTAGTATGGTGGAGACTGGCGGACTACACACAACATCGACACAATTTTTTTAAGTTCTAAGTTCTGCTGGTTTCCTCACCATGTTTTCTTTCACCGTTAACGTAAGTGATAATCAAATTCTGACTCGCACATGAATTTAAAAAGTCCGAAGTAAAGGCCAGGTTGGAACTCAGACCTTCCAGCGAGCAAGGTACCTAAGCGTTCAATACAATGCCGTTCAACGATGCACAATACAGTTGTGCATTTAAATAAAACAATTTTCCGTAAGTACATAGAACGGCAAATATATTGTACTCACCACAATCCAATCCCATTTGATATTCCAACTTGGAACGTGTGGAGGTGCTCACCTCCAGTCCAGAATTCAAGACTATGAATATTTATACCATGTGAAGTATATTCAGACGTACCGGAGTATCTACGATGTAGATTACATTGTTCATAAAGTTTTGATAGTCCAATTTGTAGGTATCATGCTACATACTATCACGCGTGAATTCCCTGAACGGGTCAGCAGATGTGAACACCATTGAACAGAGGTTTACTCGCATGAAATTTGAGTAAGAGGGTAAGAAACTTCGTTTGGCTTAAAGAAATGCTGATGTCATTGAGGTAAGCATTAAATCTAGAAGTACCTATAAGAAAATGTGGCTATTGTTGATGAGTCCGGAGTAATATATTCGTATTAGTAGATTTGCTGAATAAACTGGCAATACGTATCTAAAAAGAACAGATTGTCGTAATCAACACATAACATAACACTTTGCCTGTATTTCCCAAAGGATCGACCACAGGTGTATGGAACACCCTCATTTCGCCGTTCAAGTCCAGTGTAATAGGGGGCGAGCCTGTTGCTGTCAACTGGGTACAAATCCAGACTCCGGGCTGCTACTGAGAAATTTTAAACGGAAAAACCCAATAACACTTTGCCCAACCGAACCCCGGATCTCACGCTCAGCAGTAGCGCCTGTGAGCATTAGACCAACGAGGCAGTCATTAAGTCGTAATTAATACGGTATAATTAAGTTAAGTGGAAGCTGCTGACTATAGATATCTCTTGTGTAGAGATTGCAAACAATAACGATGCCTGCCACAGGTGGTACTTGATGAAATATTGTGGGCAAAGGAATAAATAAGCCAATAACGATCTATTTTGAAAGAACTGGGAATATTATATTTCCGTATTCGAGTAATAACTTTCGTGAGACACATTCATATTTATGATTAGTTACGGTTTACTCACGTGCATTTTTTGGGATTACCCGACTCGTTTTGGATCGAAACGGAGCCTTTAGAGCACAAATACGCGTCCGATACTTGCCTCCGATAGTCGGTTCCGATAGTCTGATCAGACTATCCGAAGGCCTCCGCTTCATACATTTGTTTGAACATGAATTACACGTAAGTACGATCAGACTATCGGATCGGATGTCAGAATCGTAAGCATCGTCCGGGCGTCATCGTCGTCCAGAAAAAATCTGACACGAGAATCGTACGTGTATTACATGAATCCGATCAGATAGTCCGATCCGGCTCCCGGAAGCAAGTATCGGACGTGTATTTTGACCCTTAATCATGAGCTGAAAACACGGCGAGGTCGCGAGTCGGAAAATCCCGAAAAATGCGCTTGAGTAAATCGTAACTAATCATAAATATTAGGTATATTTCAGCTGGTATTGGCCAATGTTCAGCCCGACAGGATTTAATAAAATTATTAGAGATACGTACAGCCCGTGAAATTGAAAATGGCGGCGCTACTTTGTTGTCGTTATTTGTCATTTTTATCTGTGAACGAAAGGCAAATAGGGTAGTCCCATTGTTAGTAATCGGTTTGGAAACTAAATACTTTTTCCTTATTTATTGTATTGGTTTCTGGTTTCTCTACAGGTACAAAATGTCTGGATTTTCAAAGAGACCTTGACCTCTTAGTTTGTTTCGGCTTTTCTTCTCAGAGCTAGTCAGATAGGAAATAATAATAATAATAAATTCATTTATTTCAGAACCAGTCCATATGCATACATTGTGAAATTAAAAATATTAGATACATTATTAAATTGTTAAAAAGATTAAAATGCCGGTGCCAACTAGTCTTAAAAAAACGTTCCTTTGACTTGTAAAAGTGCCTGTGACAGATTTTTTTACAGAAATAAATAATTAGGTATCATTTTTATAATTTGTTAAACACCTATGCACCTAATCCGCAAATAATTGCATAATTTTTTAATGTGCATTTCTTGCTCTGTTTGTAGATAAGTATCTTACTACATAAAACAACCCCGGCAAATGACGACCTAAATCGTAACAGAGAACCACCAGACACGTGATGACACGATTCATTCCCATCAAATGCAAAACAGGAGAAACCTTCTCACTATATTACTCTGAATAACTTTACTACATCTCGTCTACATTTAGCCGAATTTATAGTTGTCTAAATAAATTCCTTTTGTGCGCCATAACAGGTGATTTGTCGAGGTTATGTTGTATTAGCGGGTGAAAATTACGAGACAGCGTAATGAGGGTGCCACGAACGCGTTTCAACTTTGCACCGTAATACTTTAATTTTATGTGTGAAGAAGATTCCATTCCACATTTTATGTGAAAGGGTTTTAGTGTCTAAACGAAAGTTGAAATGTGTGTCCGTACTTAAAAATTACTTATAGCAAGGACGTCGTCTAGTATGTTGCTCAAAGTTATTTTACAGGCGTTTTAATATTAAATGTATTTTGTAGACTATTTCCCGGCGTAATTTCCTCTTTGACTTCGTACCTGCCTGAACGTATTTTAATATGGTTTTGATGTAGACTGCAATTACTTTGGTGTGTTTTGATTTTTATACTAAATGAGTTATTTATGTTTACCTAAAAATCGAATCATGCGCATGAGCCCATGATTTGTATAAGTACTATTGTGTATTGATCTACTTGTCTAGTCAGCCTATCCATTACTAGCAATAGGGTTCTATCAAAATAAGAGGGATTCATAGATAACATCGATTTAGTGAGTGCATCTAAACACTGACAATACTGCTCATATAGGCCCAGGGGCGGATTTCCCTATAGGCCACGTAGGCCCTGCCTAGGGCGACAAAATTTAGGGGGCGGCAAAATTTGGTGGGTTTTTTTTAGTTGTCGCGCCTTATAAGATCCTTTCCGCCAAATAAAACTCAATAAACTCAACTCAAATGTAAAAAACTCGAGTGTCAAGCCAGACAAAAGACAATTTGTGAATAACGTATCTATTCATTGTTACTTACAAATAGAAATGGTAAGCATCAGTATTTGAAACACTGATTGAGATAATTTTATCATTTACTGACTTTCGTTGTTTTTTATTTTAATTTAATTCCTGTAGTTCATTTAATTTTTCGTGATTTATAGCGAGTAGGGGGCCGCAATATTTCATAGGCGTAGGGCAGCCAACGTATCAAATCCGCCCCTGTATAGGCCACACAGAAAGTTACCTTCAAAGTATTCATGCAAGTAAGCTATGAGTGACGTGCTTACTGAATTCAATTTTTTTCAAGTTAAACTTTTGGCAGAATAGCATCTACCTTGAATACAACAAATTATGTATATTAACATATTATCACGCCTCTATTCCCCAAAGGGTTGTGCAGAGCTGTATAGTACATCCTCAGAATACAGAAAGTACTTTCTGTATTCTGAGAGTACATCCTCATTTCGCCGATATGTTTAAGGGCCTGTCCACATCTCCACGTCACGACGTCATCAACATGGACCGGTGCGGTAACGCGGCATGGTGCGTTGACGTAACGTGCAAATTTACGTTACCGTATCGTACCACGTTCCGCCTCTAGCCGCAAGCGCGCACACGTATATGCGCTGATGCGCTCCGCCCGCGCTCCCCACGCCCGCGAGTTAGTCGCCGTCTATGTGCTCCGATGCTTTAAAACCATACCTTACTGTTTCTCTTATTAAAATTCAGGATCTACATGGTCAACGATAAATCTTACAATGATCCTGACGTGCATTTTTACGATACGGTAACGCAAATTTGCACGTTACGTCAACGCACCGTGGCACGTCACCGCACCGTTCCACGTTAACGACGTCGTGACGTGGAGATGTGGACAGACCGTAAGTCTCATGTAAATAGGCAGCGAACCTATTGTCATCAATCGGGTACAAATACAGACTCCGGGCTGCTACTGAGAAATTCTACACGGAAAAACCCAATAACACTTTGCCAGACCTGCATGCTTATTCTCAACCATCGGATGAGTTTCCGTATCCGATCGGAAAGTATCCGATCGGAAAGTATCCGACGGATTGATTTCCGATCCGACGGATTACAAAATTTTATTCACAGTTCCTATCGGAAGGAAATTTCCGATTCCGATGAATGGTTTTTGGAAGGTGTGTTTACTGTGTGTGCTACGCAATGGTAGAAAATATTCTAATTCGTCACAGCAGAAATTGTGTGGTTTTATTTAAAATCGAGTGCTTTCCGGCAGCGAATAGTTGACGGATTAGTTTCCGTAAATTGACGTCTTCATTCCGAATAAAACTGTCAAAAGTTTTCGATTTCGGATTTGTGAATAGCGTTTAGAGGACACTGTCGAATACTTTCCGATCGGATACGGAAAGGGCAGTTTCCGATAGTTGAGAATAAGTATGCTGGGGATCGAACACAGTACCTCACACTCAGTAGTCGCGCTCGCGACCACTTCACCTACAAAGAAATTAAATTGTGTCTAATTAATTAACTTAAGGCAGTCCATTACTCCAGTTTAAGGGTGACCCTCAATCACCGTAATTATAGACACAATAGATAAACAATAGCGGTGTCGTCCTCGGACGACACGCGGGACGCAACCGGTTAAATTACTGTTAATGAAATAGGGACCTACCATTTATTCATATTCATTTATTTGCATTCCACAAGGTAAAAAGATGTTATCAAAAGGCTTAGAGCTAAGAGCCGTTGTAGACCCTGTCAGGGCACAGCAAAATTTGTTATTAGATACATAGCTATTGCTTAAAGTTAAAAATCTATCTAGAAGTATTTTTATAATATCGTTCAAAATAAGTTTCAGAACCGATTAACTATCTTGGTATATGTGATGAGGAGGGACGAAAAACACGACCAGGAGAGTGATGAATATAAATGTTGATGAATCGAGAGGAAGAGGGAAACCAAAGAAAAGATGGATGGAATGTGTGAGAGATGATATGTATGGAAAGGGAGTAAATGATAGCAGGACGGCTAATAGGGAAGAATGGAAGAAGACAACAGCCGTTCCTAAGTAACGTAAGTAGTACTATTTTTGGAATATTCCGGTCTGTCCCCCTAATCTGTCCCCTCGTCGGTAACAGGGGGGGACAGATCGAAACTTTTTATTTCTATTTGACCCCCTAAAAACAGCAGGGGACAGACCAGAAATCATTCGTTCGATCTGTCCGTTCGTCTTGGTGACAGCGGAACAGATCGATTTTTTTATTCCTGTTTGTCCCCCGAAGGTGACAGATCAGGGGGACAGACCGGAATATTCCCTATTTTTTATTCTGTTACAGGTTGAAATATCTTAGCTCAGCAAAATTCAGAGAAGCTTTATTTTTCTCGTGAAATACTTACTTAATACTTAGAAAAATATAGCTAGGTAATTAAAAAAAGAAATTTAGTTGAAATATCCGTTTATAGAGGAATGAATTACATATTTCTTTATTTTTAAATTCCACACTAAAATACAAATTCGTAGAATACTCTCAGAGGACGATATTTCTCGTGGTAATAGTGATTTGTTACACATGGTCTCCTATTGTTTATTTAAGTAGATAATTACTGATACTGGAACTGAGTAAATAATTCTTTATGCGCTTTATTCATTATTATTATTACTAGCTTTTGCCTTCAGCTTCGCTTGCGTGTAATTTTAAACCCGCGTTTACCCCTGTTTTAAGTGTACCTAGTTGTTAAATCTAAAAAGTTCGGCTTTTATTATTTACTAGCGACCCACTCCGGCTTCGCACGTGTACGTGTTACAGCTTAAAACCTTCCTCTGGAATCACTCTGTCTATTAAAAAAAACCGCATCAAAATCCGTTGCGTTGTTTTAAAGATCTAAGTGTGGCGCCACACCATACCAAAATTAAGCGACCGAACTTCGGCATCTATGTTTTTTATATAGGTAAAACACGACGTAATTTCAGCCTGGTGTGTCGCGGGTAATTTAAAAAACATTGCAGGCGTAATCATGCCGAACTTCGGTCGCGTATCTTCGGCATAGTGTGTTTAGACACTAAGCATACATAGGGACAGACAGACAGCGGGAAGCGACTTTGTTTTATACTATGTAGTGATTTTGTTTATTGTTTATGCCTTTCAAGTTGGAAAGGAATACCCGTGGAATAAGGATTTTCATACAAATGTTCACAGCCCATTTCACCCCTTTAGGGGTGCAAATTCTAAAAACGCTCAAAGACGTGTATGTGTATTTCTAACCAGAAGTCTAGATATTTAATTTCATGCTTCTTACTTCAAAAGTACCTACCAGATTTCTCATACAAACTTTCAACACTGATTTCACCCCTTTAAGGGTACAATTTCATAGTAAATTTCATGCTTTTTACTTCAAAAATGACGGACTTGCATACAAACTCAAGTCACCTATTTCACCCCCTTACGGGGTGAGTTTCGAGAAATCCCTTCTTAGTGGATGCCTACATCATAAAAGGAACCTAATTTGAAAATTTCAAGTTTCTAAACCCAGCGGTTTAGGCTGTGCGTTGATAGATCAGTTAGTCAGTCAGTCGGTCAGCTTCTTCTTTTATTATATGTGTATATTAGATTTAAGATTTACAATTAGTGTCGTTATTCCGTCGTATTTTTCGTTCAATTTGGGTTTTATATGTAAGACGCAACAATTCTACCGTCGACTATGACAACGACTACTTACTCGTAGCAGCAGAATATGTTGTTTTTATTTATTAGAAGTCTTACATTATCTGAAAGGCAGGTGAACCCAAAAATTATGGGGGCTGAGTCACCCTCGTCCACGGGAAGGCACCCTTAGTTCGAAACTCCACACGTGGTCCCCGGGTGGTGCCAATCAGGTGACAACCTTTTGCTTGGTGGTAGGATCTTTATGGCTGGCTAGCTACCACCCTCACATTAAAGTCCGGCGCCAAGCAGTTTACTGTGTTCCGTCGTGTGTATGTGAGAGCCAGAGGGGTATAGGGTAATCCCTCTATACCTCTGTTACTTGGATTCGTGTGCTTCATCTTAGACCCTGTCTGCGCTTACCATCAGGTGCGACGAGGGTCAAATGCTAGCAAGTGAAGGAATAAAAAAAAAATGAACTAATCAGTTGTAAAATCTCACGTCAAGTGCTTTGATTGGCTGTTAGAATTTTGGTGACAGATTTGAGAACAGATTAAATTGATTAGCTTGCTTAGCTTACGACGAGGGCAACGGCCCTAATTAAGTTGTCGTCCATTAACTATTATTGACATTTGATTCAGTAATTAACCTATAAGTACAGAATTGCAGCAGTGTACGAGATGTGCTGCAACGATGAATACTAATAATCTGTTATTGGACAAACATACAATTACACTCGGGAGCAATTATGGGGCGCCAACATAAACCTGAATATCTCGGAAATAAATAATGAAGTAGTAGAAGTCTATAAAATACTATTTATTTGAATGAGCTTGTTATTCAAATAAAGAGTATTTTATACACTTCTAGCTTTTGCCCGCAGCTCCACTTGCGTGAAATTTTGAACCCGTTAAGTGACGATTTTCCATACAAACTTTCATCCCCTATTTAACTCCCTTAGGGGTTGAATTTCGAAAAATCCTTCCTTATTCCTTGTCTACATTATAAAGAGAAACTCTGTGTAAAATTTCAGCTTTCTAGGTCCAAAGGTTTGGGCTGGGCGTTGACGAGTCAGTCAGGACTTTTCTTTTTATTTATATAGATAGATATTATTTATATAGATAGGTAGTACTCAAATAAAATTAATATAATTTCTTATATAGCCTATAAATAGTAGGTATATTATACAACAAGGGGATAAAGCAGTGTCTTATGTCACGGGCGCCATATTGAATCCCGAGCGTAATGAAGGATGCTAGGATGGAGGATGAGGATGATAGGATGTTAACGCATCGCAACGGATCGCAGCGAGGGGTTAAGACTAGAAGCCTGAGTGCAGCGAGGTATTGAAGCTCGCCCAAGACGAAGACAGCTTTATCCCCGAGAAGAATACTCTACTTTTCACACCTTCTGCGAGACAATGAAAAGCAATAGTACTAGAATCAAAGTATTTTATTAAAGTTATAATTACAGTAGTAGACCTATTTAAATACTTTCGATAGTTATTTGCTTTATGACCTCCTGATTTCCTTTTAAAAATGCCAATAATTTGGTGTATGTATTCATTTAAACGTTGTGGTTGATGCTTATTGTCGACCTGAGCATTAAGGAATAGATGCATAAGCTACTGGCTTCTTTGTACATGTTAAATGCTTGAAATAGACTAAAAGCACTGATTCAGATATAGACTTGGCCCCATTATTAGTTTTCCATTTGAAGAAATCGTCGTAGGCTTTCATGTACGTTTCCTTTGACTTTTCTGGGAGTAGATTGTCAACAATGCCGACGGCTTCGAATTTAATGTACTCCGGAGTTAAATCACTGTCGTCACTCGACATTTTTGTGAGAATTTGTAGCTTGGAAAAGTAAATAATTAACAGCCACGATTTGCAGTATTCGCGCCTTTTTTTCTTTTTTGTGTTCTACTCGTGATGGCGAGTCCGATTTTCGAACAAGTTCTTTTTCAGGGGTGCAGGGGTGCAGGTCTCTCTGGTAAAAGTTTTCATACGAATGTTTAGTTGAGGTTTCAAATTCGAATCACATTATTCTGTTTATTCATTTACAAAGATTTAAATATTATACCATTACATTTTTTAATATTCCAATGAAAAAAAAATAAAAAAAAATATAGTAGCCCACCGGCATCGGGAACAGGGTCCAAGCTACCGGTGGTCAGGGCCTCAGAAAGAGGAACTTCCTAACAATACGCGCCGTGTCCAGAAGTACCGCTTTTCGTATCAGGCCCTTGATCTAGCCGCCCAACGAGAGCCTCTTTAGATGTTGGTCGAGGCTCTTGGATATTAAACCATTGGCCGTAACTCTATCGGCACAATAACTACTGAATCAACATCCCACATGTCGACAACCTCATGTGCCAAGTCTTGATATTTAATTTCTTTGTCTTTCTCGGCTTTCACAAGGTTCTCATCATGCGGAACCGTGATATCAACAATCACTGTGAGACGCTCCGATCGATCTATCACCACGATGTCAGGCTTATTGGCAACAATAGTCCTGCTGGTGATGATAGATCGATCCCAGTACAATGTGACATGACCATTCTCGAGAACTGGGTCGGGCACATACTTATGGCATGGTACTTCTGCGTCCACAAGGTTATATTTTAGAGCAAGTTGCTGGTGGATAATCCTAGCTACGAGGTTGTGTCTGTGCAAGTACTCACCGTTAGCAAGACGAGAACAACCAGAGACAATATGTCGGATAGATTCACCGGGACAGTGGCATGCCCGAAAGATGTCAACCGTGCCGTCCTTCACAATATATTTTCTATAATTGTTCGTCATCATTACTTCGTCCATAATTGCACAACATTATTACCATTATCATAAACATATTATGTTATTATTGACCAGGCGGCTGATAATGAAATCCAGTTCAATATTATTGGCCGACTAGATCCTAGGGCTATAATGACTTGCTTTACGTTAGGGCTGCATAAAATATAATTTGAAATTGTCGTGCAGGTGCTAGGTGGTGTGAAAAGTACTTTTTATTTAAATAAACTATCATTCTTAATTTCCAAGATATCAAGGTTTATGTTGGTGGCCCGGACTCATTGTTCCCGAGTGTGGGATGACCGATTTCACCTGGTAAACTAATTCTATCCGTATCTCAGTTCTTAAACCAGTTTGGTCGCCTTTAGATGTAGTAAAGCCAAGCCAATATAAACTAAATCGGCTGTTATAAGCCTAAAACCATTGTAGAGCTCTTTCCAAACGTGATGTTGATGTCACTCTCTACGAAACTTATTCAAGCTTTAAAAGACCAGCCTTAGGGGGGCTACTCCGAAAAACGAACGTTGAAGTTTCGGATTGATACGAAACAACGACAAACATCGGAACTTATGAATAAATTTACGATCAAAGTATTGTCAAACAACGAACTACTACAATATGGCCGACGTATCTTGGTGAGTCTGAAGTTAGCTGATTAGCTGCGCAGTAGACAATTTCGTTTCTAAAAGATTCATTACGCAGCCAAACAACTAACTTCAGATTCGCTAAGATACGTCGGCCGTATTGTAGAAGTCAATTAACATTTGGGAGTTTGGTGAACGAAAGATAAAATGTCAAATCATGCAAATCAAAACGATTGTCGGATCCGAAACACTTTTGTGGTTGGAAAACGTGCGATTCGTCAGCCAAAACTTCGTAGTTCGAATTTCGGAGGCCTCTAGGCTCCATTTAACGCATTTCTACTTCCAATTCCAATTTCACACGAACGTATTTAAGCTGAAAAGTTCGCACAAAATTGATTGCTAATAACTGACATTCGCAACTCGCGAGCGTGTGTACCTTTCGTATGTATGCAGTTTGTAATTAGCGCCCTCTCTGAGTCGAGGTGATTACTCCAATTACCTCTTATTGTATTGACCGATGACACGTACAGTAATTAGCAAGATTTTTACAGTGTTGATTTTATATTTTGCTTTAGTATGGTATGATTCTGGTTTTTTATCGGTGAGTGTAAGCTTGGAGTAGGACAGTTTCAATTTAAATATTGTATTGAGTTGATGATTCACGCACTAGCCAAGATCGCAAAGTCCTAGCCAGATGGACCCATCACCCGAAACAAGGAACCTGCAGGATGGACTGGATTAGGCAACCGAGGAAGATGAAAGCAGGCGAGCGAAGGATGATCGAGTGTTGTAGCGCAACTTGGGAGAGGCATAGGTCCAGCAGTGGACTGCGATAGGCTGAGATGATTGTTTGAAAGTGGCCAAGCTCTTGGATTTAGTGCGATTCTTGCTTTTTAATTTTTTGTTGCGAGTTTGTTGTGTTTGTGGATTTGCGATTTATGTACAGACGCCAGCACATCAAGCTACTCGAAACGGACACATTTTCCCATCCAACCATGAACCTAATGCTTTTGCAATAAAGATGAAAATCTATTAAAGATTGAGATTGTAGTGGACTGGTGTCTGTACATTAATTGTTCGAAGATATTATACAGGTGGTAATAAAGCAGCATAACATAATCAGTCAATTTCTGTCCCACTTGTCTTTTCTCAGAATGAGAAGGGTTTAGGCCTTAGTCACCACGTTGGCCTGATGTGGGTTTCATACCATCGAGAACTTTGTGGAAGCTCTCTCAGTTGTGCAGATTACCTCACGATGTTTTCCTTCACCACTAACGCAAGCAATAAGCAAAAAGACAAAGTAAGATTTAAAAAAGTTAAGTTGGCTGCAGGCCTAATTTTCCGTGTCTTGTAAAATATTAATATGCAGTGTGACTGCATATTAATAATATTGTATATTATAAATTTGGTAAAACGACATAAATTATGCGCCTCGCGTAATATCCGTGTTACCGAGATTTTACGAATTATGCGATTCGGTTAATCTTTCTTTGTGTCTTTATAACATAATATACAAAGTGGTGATGACGTAACAACATTAAATGATACCACGTATTCTTATTGTTTTCTAGTACCGTACACAAAAAAACAGTTACATCCAAGCACATTTTTGTCGCATGTTTTTTCAATTTCAGTCATTCGTGTAGATGAAGGAACATTGAAGTGGAAACTTATGTTAACCATATCTGTTCTACACGTGTAAATAAAGATAATTTTGGTTTAAACGGGTCATAGATTTACATAACTTCGCGTAGAGATCTTTGTATTCGTAAAATTATTAAATCGTACGATTCCTGTGACTACACTATTGAATGTATATGTTACGGGTGAAAGCCGAAGTGTGGCTACACCTAGTTTTAGCCGGGTACAACTAGGTGCAGCCGGCCAATACGGTTAAACTTAGAAGTATCCTACTTATCTTCGGTTAGAACTAGGTTTATCCTTCATCATAGCGGGTAGAACTAGGTGCAGACGCACACCGGTGGTTAAGGGGAACCCCCACACGGATAGGTTAGGTTCGAATGGGATGACGGGGGCTAGAGTGAGCGATCGAAGCGAGCGAACGAAGCCCCCCTCATCCCCTTCGTGTTAGGTTACTTTAAACCCTGCAGACAGAAACAGGAGCCCCGACTCCGTCGACTTAAGTTACATCTAGTTCTAACCAACTGCTACTGGTTGCACCTAGTTGTACCCGGGTAAACCCAGGTGTAATCGCCATTCGGCTTTTACCCGTAACATATACATGATTGATTTTATTTGTGTTCAGTCGTAAAACTCATCATAGAATACGTGGTATCACGTGGTATCATGTTGTAACGTCATCCCCACTTTGTATAACTCCGGCTTCGTCCTATTTGAATCAATTCCGTATAGATTAATTAATCTATAATCGACCAATTGGTCGCATATTCGAACAAATTCGGAAACACGAATATTGCCGAGACGCATAATTTATGTTGTAGTACTGTATGCCGTACGTTGAATTGCCAAAAAGGTCTGTAAAAGCTTATACATACAGCTTTAGTCCACCTTGGTTCTGTAATTATTTCTTAAATCTTATCATAATTAAAACGAATATGAGTACCGCCATTTTTATGTAAATACATACTTATTTTCAGTTGTATCCCTTCAGTAATCCAATAACACCATCATTTACAAACACCAATTAAACAATCCAGAAAGGTATACCTACAAAATTTTGAATGAATATTACTTTTTACCACTTTTATTTAAAATTTATTCCATTAAACTTCAGTTTACATTCTAAAACTGGGGTCCCGAAACAAATTTGTATCTCGCCTTGTATCGAAGTTCTACACAGAACTGGTCGCGCGAACTTCTAAAAGGAAAGTATTGTAACCTATTTATTTTCTAATCTACTACAAATTAGACTGATGTTTCTTTGGAACTTTGTTGAGTCCCAGTTTAAACCACAATAAATACAGACGTAGAATGTTGTATCACTTTAAAAAGATAAATTAATAAGCTTTATAAGCTATGGGTTTCATTAACGTCTGCCCGTTAACGCCAAGGCCAGAACAAAATAATAAATAATTAATTATACTTTTGCCTAAAACGCTAATAATGAAAAGAAAATTTGCCTAAATCACCACATATGGCAAAGACATTGGTAATCGAATTATGCTATTATAAGAGATACTGTTGCCCATCTTTTCAAAATTAAAACTCGTTTATTTAAAATGAAAATCAGTACTTTTCAAACGTGAAAATTACAATAGAGAGCCCCCAAATGCACAGCTTCCTCGTGTTTATGATGGAAAGAAGAAGCGGCGTAAGGTTACGCCGCTTCTTCTTTCCATCATACAGTTTCTGTGATCTGAGAGCGCAACCAGTTCCCAGCTTCTTTCTGACGTAATCGTTTTGCCGTCTTTTACGACACCCATAAGGCCTGAATTACATAGAAACGACATAAGGCGCAGGCGCGTTACTTTCATACGTTTTTTCGTGCCGCTTCAAATCTTTTTCGTACAAAATGTATGAAAGCGACGCGCCTGCGCCGCTTCCGCACCTTACGCCGCTTCTATGTAATTCACGCCTAAGACGCGAAGAGATGGCAATGTCTCGATGAAAGAAATGTTGTAATAACTATGCTCTATTTAATATAACAATGAACAAAGCCATTTTAGCAAGCAAATGTAAAGAAAAAAGCGACGTATTAATTAGCTTCCAGAAGGTATTCAACACAGTATTATGCTTTTATTACCTTAATGGTCAATCAAGATTGGCTGAAACCCTAGTTGAACACATGGTTTAATATCATAATATTATTATACCATGCTTGAACATAATGGTATGAAGATATTCGTGTCTTAGTACTTGTTCACGTTAACTCGCGGGCGCGGTGGCGGGCGCGGTCGCGAAATATCAAACGTAGGGCATAATATGCAAGTGTTCACGTACAAAACGCAGGTGCGGGCTATGTAGCAGGCGAACTCGCGACGGGAGCGCGCGGCGCGCTCGCGATAATATCAAACGTATGAAGTTGTTTGCGAGTGTTCACGTCGAACTAGCGGCAGAGCGCGCGATTAACTCGCGTCGTCAGGTAAGATCAACACGTTTGAACTTGCCGCTGGAAATGATAGCACGTTTTTCATCATGTCGTTTAATACAGAAGAATTTATCAGTGCTATTCAGGCAAGAACTCTAATTTGGCAAAGCAAACATCATGACCATATGAACAGAAACGTTCTTAATAAGTTATGGAAAGAAATTGTTGAATTACTTCTTGATATGGAAGGTAAATAAAAAGCATTCATATTTATAGGTATTTTAAACTGCTTTATTTTTGTAACTATAGTATAAGGTATGAAATCTCATTTTAGGAATGAATTTTCGATTAAAATAAAAGATCGTCGTCCATGTTTACAACCTCTGATAACACGTCACACTCGCGCAAACGCCTGGCGGTCAATGTGAACACGAACTCGCCAAGTCCACCGCGCCCGCCACCGCACCCGCACCCGCGAGTTGTACGTGAACAAGCACTTAGTGGGCTACTTTTGTCTATTGTTATAATTTTAAAATATAGGTGTTCTTGTATTCAGAATCAAATTTTATCGGTTTACAGCTTCCCAAAAAAAAAAGTTAAAGTGGGTAGGATATAAATATGGCTAGAAAACTGTCCCTGTATAGGATTTTTAAGCGTACCATAATAGTTCTGTGCATTACCATATTGCATTTTGGGTTGTATCACTTGTAATTTACATCGCAAGGAATAAGCACGAGTAGAACCTTTAAAATAGTCATGACACTAAACAATTCATTCATGTTAATACACCTTACATCCGTGTGGTGTCGGACGTAAAGAATAGCACTACCCCATCTCTTCCCCTGGGTGTCGTAAAAGGCGACTAAGGGATTCATTAGAGGATGGGCAGCAGCGTTCTCTGAGTACTTTAACAACTATACTGCGATCGCCAACCCGCCTGCCGAGCGTGGCGATTATGGCAAAACCCCCCAACATGGATGTGACGATGCTTGGGGGAGGCCTATGTCCAGCAGTGGACGTCCTTCGGCTGAATGATGATGATGAATACACCTTACAATAAAATACACTTGTTTCTATAAAAAATTACATTGAACCGAGTAAACATCGAAGTTCTTGGCCATTACTAATTTTATTTGTAACTAATCGGTCAAAAGTTCAATCCTCTCGGCTCTCTCTTCCAATATTGTTAAGTTCTTTCATTACGTCACGAATATAGTTAGATCCTCTTGTTACCTTTGGGACTATTCGGACTTTAACGACATGTGCTCCCACTGTGACGTAGTTATGTTCTACATGCCTCAAACCGAGGTCATTACAGGGACTAGAGGATTATGAACATTAACGTAGAATGCCTGAGGCTGTCAGGTTACGTCGACCGCTTTTGAATTTGGAATAGCGACTAATCCTAAAAGGATTTCACTGTATTCTATGATTTATGCTCTTTAACTCGTATGAGAACTACGTCCGTTGGTAGACAATGCAAGAAAAAAAAGATGTGTACGAATTATTGACGTAATACGAATATACCTACTGAATAGACAGAATAGATACTTGTAACTTTAGCTTACATGCAAGAGCTATTACAGTACGACATTTAGGCTGCAGACTCACTGAGCGTATCGTACGCGGCTGATTTGTTGCGTTACGCGTATACATCGCGCTACATACAAATTCTCCTACGCGGTCTTACCACGCGTATTATACTGAGTGTAAGGGACGGTGTACCGAAAACTGAAACAGTGAATTCAGCCCATTCTTCTAAATCGAAAATAAGTGGTTTTCTTTCTCGGAATTTTCCGAATTTCCTGGAAATTGCTAATTTGTCTATGTTTTATTGTATTTCAATAAGTGTTTTGGCAGGTAAATAAACTGAGTATAAAGGACAGGTTACCAAAAATTGTCAGAGTGAATTTAGTTCATTATTTTGAACTGAAAATCCGTGGAAATTGTCAACGAAATCTTTCGAATTTTCTGATTTATAAATAAATACATTTTATTTTTGCAATGTGCTGTGTGTCCTAATAGGATTGCTTATTTTACAGCAGAAAATGTAAAATTTGTGAAAAGAAAAATCGGAAAAGTCGGAAAATTCCGAGCACAATTTCCACTTCTTTTCAATTCAGAATAATATATTGATATAGGCTGAATTCATTGTTTCAGTTTTCGGTTCACCGTCCCTTACACCTGGTACATCGCCGCGTACTGCGCAATATACGCTAAATGTGTTTTAGCCCTTAATTGCGGCCTCCACGCATAATTATGTAACGCCATACCTGCGTGAAAACTTCGTGCATATTAAAAATGCACCTTTATTTCTAATCTGCTTCTGCATAATTTAATTCAGCACAATAAACATTACATTGAGCGTTTTCTCAGTATTATTTAGCAGAAAATAGTTTCTTCCCAACAATGCATAGTAGTGTTTAAAATCCCTTTGTCCGCTATTCAAAATAGAAATACAAAGCTCATTGTTAGCTTTTAACTTATTGTTATTTTATAAATGGAATATCAACAATCAAACTAAGTAAATTTGGTGTAACGGATTCATTTGAATAATAACTAGAATTGTATTTTAATAATATAACTATTCATGAGCAAGTAGAGGTGACAGCATTAAATATTACACGAGCAATTGCTGTAATTGTTATCTGTCACAATAATAATTAGTTTTAGCCATTACATTTGATGTTAATGATAATATCTATTAATTTACACTATTATGCGGGCTCATTATCTTTCAGGATTTTAATATACCCATTATTTTGTTTGCATTCTACCTAAAAACTGGTTTCAATTTGTTAAAACAAATATTTAGTTAGGTTTAATTAAAAATGAAAATATTTTGGCGTTAATTGAAGCAACGGAGCTGTAGGAATGTATTTTTGGGAATGTTACGCTGAAGGGGCAGTGCAATGTCTGTCAAAGGACCGATGGTCGTTGGAGTAGACGAGTGCTTGAGTGGAGACCGCGAATTAGGAGTGAGGCGTATTTATCGTAACAGCTATTTAAAATAGGTATCTTATGATAACAGACTGTAACGGTGACAAATAAACTGAAAAAGCAGTTCCTGTTCCACGAGCTAACAAAATCCTCTATATGACAGTCACAAGGTTTTCTCTATTCATGCTTATGACAGTTCCCTTAGTTAGAATAAGATAAAAAATGCAACATTGAAATAGCAAATAAACCAGTTTACCCGTAACTGTAAAATTATTGAAGTTAAACGAAAAAAGTAGCCGCGAATCGGTTTCTAAAAAAAACATAATTAAATGAGTGTGGCATAATATGAGGGCGGTTTATTTTTTGTTTTTTATTATATTTACGATTATCAGGAAGAAGTTTTCTTAGTTTTCAGTAACGTAGATTTTCTTGGATCAAATCAAAAATTCAAGGTCAATCCTGAGGCAGAAGATAATCTCCGGTTGCTTTGAAACTTTCTATTATAATTCATATGAGCACTTGGCACGTTTTTGCTGCTATTATAAATCGAAATAAAACAAAAAAAAACATACATGAGTGACCCACCCTAAAATCTACTCAATACCGCCTCCTCCTCCTTCAATATGTCACTCGTTTAACCAGCCATACTGTTTAATTGTAAAGCAACCCAATTATTAAAGTGTCAAGTCTCAATCCAGAGACATTATTTTCGTAATTCATTACCTGCAAACCAAAGACATACGACAGGGTATTCCCAAGTAGGTGGTTGTCCCAGGCCTTGTGGCGTCCCGTACAAGTGTCGCCTCGCTCGGAGCGGTAAGCCGCAAGCCACACACTCCACATCTGCCTCACTATCTTAACGTTTATTGCTCATTTATTAGCTCGTACATCATTAATTATTCGGGCTACACATATAATTGAGAACAACGTGGAATTTATTGTTGTCTCGCAAGTATGAAGAAGTAAGCTTTAAAAAAAGGAAGAATGGACTTCAATATATCACTGTCGTAGATATGTCATTGTCGAATAATTTATGTACAAACTCATATATTTTTGTGTAGGTACCTAGACGATATCATCAAACTCGTTGGATTTAGTTATCTAAATAAATAAAAAGAAAAGTCCTGACTGACTGACTGACTCATCAACGCCCAGACCAAACCTTTGGGCCTAGAAAGCTGAAATTTTGCACAGAGGTTCAATTTATAATGTAGACAAGGACTAAGAAAGGATTTTTCGAAATTAAACCCCTATTGCAGTTAAATAGGGGATGAAAGTTTGTATGGAAAATCGTCACTTAACGGGTTCAAAATTTCACGCAAGCGAAGCTGCGGGGAAAAGCTAGTAACTATATAAATAACATCTGAACGGATGTTAAAAATAGTTTGGGACTAAGCCTTTACATTATTTCATTCGTTTGAGGCAAGTTTCAATTGGGCATTTCGAGTCTTCTTCATCTCTCGTTCAAAAAAGATTTACCAGCAATCTTGATAGCGATGCTGACTGCCCAGGGTGCGCCGGACGTATTTGGGTATCGTCACTCGTGGAGGCCAAATATCATTCCCTATCTTCAGTTGGGGGGCATGAACAGAGCCTCCACGAGTGACGATACATAAGTATGTCCGGCGCACCCTGGGCAGTCAGCCCCGCTACCAACCTTGCTGACTGGCTAATTTTTTCACCACGGCATGAGCTATTCTCGTATAGCTCGTGCCGACACGATAGAAGATCTTCAAGTAATAAGTGTACACAAACAAAATACAAATACATATACACGTGGCTATCCTCCTTCGAGTATTTTTCAAAGTCGGAAAAAGCTGGTTGAGACAAAGTAGATATTTTGAGCGAAGAAAAGTGAAAGTGGCTTACACTAGCTGCACAACATATTATTATAACTATGAGATCAAGTAGATATTTTGGGCCAAGAAAAGTGAAAGTGAATTACACAAGTATCTAACTTAACATATTATAACTGTGACGTAATAAATTATAGTAGGTAAGTAATCAATAAATCTGGCCTGTAGTAGTACACGGTTTGTTTCAGAAGTAAAAGGGATAAACTAATTTAAGTCCATACAAGTGTGTAGTTTTCTCTTTATAAGTATAGATTATTCCACTTGCCCAGTAATTGGGTTGCGGAGGTCTGATGACAGTCGCTCCGTGTAAAATACTGGTTTTCAATCGCATCTGGGGGCCTACTCCCTAAGTCCGTCAACGAAGTAAGTCGCCCGTCCGAAAGTAGCCCGAAACGTAGGAGTGAACAAAACAAGTGTCAAGTTCAACTTTTTGGACGGGCAAAAACACATCGGTAGTAGGGACAACTGCCAAATCGTGTTGTCATTCATTCTTGATTCGGGCCCCGAAATAATCGTATGTCCGTAGGTGATAGGGAGTAGGAAACGCTCGTAACTAAGGCCGAAACCACGGACTTCGTGCTTAGGGAGTAGACCCCCTGGTTAGATTGGAAGTTGACCCCAACGGAGTTGGAAAAAGGCAGAAATACCACGCACGAAGTGAGTTCGCCGTTAGTAAGAGCTCTTACACACCACATTTTTTTCAGGCGCCGTCGACGCGCGTTTCGCTATCGCAAGTTGTCGGCACTGCTAAACTTGAAATAGGCAGATTACTTGCGATTGCATCGCTGCAAACTCACGAGAAACGCGCTACAGACGCGCGTGAGCAACTCTCCTGGCAAAGTAAAACGCGTGTAGCACGCGCGCGAAGGAGCGTGTATCGCGCTACAGACGCGCGTGAGCATGAGCAACTCTTCTTGCAAAATAAAACTTGACGCGCTGTGCCAGCGCGTCTGTATCGATGTAACTCCGCGCTACGAGCGCGTCGACAGCTCGAGAAAAAGTCGTCGTCTGCATACTACAATTTTATGAACGTGTGAAAAGGTAAATTGGTTGCGATAACATCGCGTTTGCAGCGCGTTATAGTTGCGTGCGTCGCGCGTCGACAGCGCCTAAAAAAAACGTGGTGTGCAAGAGCCCTAAGTCCAATAAAAAGATAACGTGTACCTAAAGCAATTTTCAAACTTCGCCCAACAAAAGGGTGGATCTGTACAATCAGACTTGCGGTCTTACAAAATGTGTCGCGTCAACTGCGCGAGTGCGGCGAACAACTCTTGCAACTTCTTGTGGGATGCCCGACATTTATTAAACATGTGTTAAAACTTGCAAGTGGTGTTCTTGACATTATTGGGGCGGTGACTTTGCTGAAGATAGAGTAAATAGCCTAATTAGAATTATAGGTAATACCCAGTTTGTTTTAGACCCGTAATTACAAACTATCGTAAAAATTGGGATGTAGTGGCGTTTATAGAAACTTCGTGATGATATACTCTTTGGTGGCAAGGAGCATAGTTCACTCCAGGCACATGCGCGTGTCAGTGCCTGTAGACAAATGGCAAACGATGATCGCTAGAGAATAGATACGCCAATTAAATGTATGGAAATGACATAACAGATCGCTTGACCGGTCGAAAGCTTATGTCAATCCAGTACATCTTTCTATTCTCTAGCGATCATCGATTGCCATTTGTCTACAGGCACAGTTTAGTGTTCTGTCTGCTGTTAATTTACTCTGCTACGAACGTTATTGTATTCAGTTTAAAATTGATTACTACATTAAATTATTCATTTACACCTGTGCGTATACAGTTTTTTTTAAATTCGTATTTTCGATGCAACATATAAATATTGTTAAGTAAGCCAAGTAACCCTACAGGGTTATTTGAAAAACGGGGCTAATTTGAAATCAGTTAAGCAAAGTGCTTGTTAAACCATTACGGCTACAGGTGCTATGTACGAGTATATTTACGATTTCAATGTTATTGTGTATTTGATATTGTAGATAATCTCCTAAGGAATGTTATGCCAATTAGCCCCGTGATTTTCAAATAATTTCACTTACCAGTAGTTTATGACGACACGTCTGTGTAGAGTCTTAAACTATCTATTATAACACACGCTAACACACGTCTATTTTGACATTGTATCATCAGTCTTACGATATTAATTCCAAGAAGGATTATGAGAGTCGAGTGGTTAATTGACACGGAGCTTTGGTTAATAAATAATCATGCAAGCATATTAGGGGTAAGTGAAAGAATTACGCTAATTTCTAGAGTTGCATCTCGCTGTTGCCATACTCATAAAATAAAAAAAAAATAAAAATTCATACTAGATTATTATTGAATAATACAGTATAAACGTAAGCAGTCTATTTATTTAATCCACAGCCATTATCTTAAGTCTTAATAATATTTACTATCTACTTAATCTTACATGATCACCATTAATTCCTTAAATATAAATACTAAATCGTAAAGTAACGACTTTAGACAAATCTTTCCTAACCAATTTTATCATTAATTGGTCAAGATCCTTGAGAAACAGTTTACTTTATTATCAATACGATTTGAATTTTTATAAAACCTAAGTACGATGCAATAAACGGTACTCGGAAATAATCTAAGAGTGTTTACGCACTGCATCCGATCCAAATCCGAGAAAATACGATGCGAGGAAATTCGGATGCAAATCTATGAAATACGGATCGGATGTAACGCACAACCGTGCATACAAATAGTACTACGGCTATACTTCGAACCGGCATTTCTCGGATTCAGATCAGGTGCAGTGCATAAACGCACTTAATTGTTCAGTATAATCATACAAAAATACAAACATGAGAATGAGAATTTGGTCTTTTAAAAAAAAAAGTTTGGCGTGATAGTTATGTGAAAGCTATTCTTATTTATGATTATTTACGGTTTACTCACGTGCATTTTTTCGGGATTGCCCGACTAGTTTCGGACCCAAACGGAGCCCTTAATCAAGAGCTGAACACGCGGCGAGGTCGCGAGACGAACTTTTCTATGAAGTTCGTCTCACGTGAGTAAACCATAAATAATCATAAATATGAATGTGTCTCACGAAAGTTATAATACAAAAAAAGCTATTCTTAATTATGAAACGCTGATTGTACCAGACGATTTACATTTGTCATCCCCACGTATGCTTAAAACATTCCAGGTAGGTATGCAATTATGTAAAAACAATTGCGAATAGATTTCAACTTACTTCTAATCGTCCACATCGAACTTCTTGTCGTTTTTTATTGTATTTACAATGTAAAATAATTACATAATTAAAAAAAAAACAGTTTATTTTATATTACTACAACAATTTTGTCAGCCTTGCACGTCGGTAAGAATATTAGCAAACCGTTATACAAATATTGTAACAGTTCTAAAATTAAACAAAATTCCTATTAAAATCCTATTTCAAGATTTTGGCATCTCTAAAATTATTTGGACGTTTCCTTATCATTTGCTTGCTAGCACTTATTAAGGCTTCGTAGAAATTATTAATTTTCAACTGTGATTCAAATTTCTCGCAATGTTCAAAAAGGGTAGGATATAAGTACTTTAGTTCTGCGTGGTCCAGTGTGGGGAACAGGTGATGTAGAGCGTGGTCCCCAAACCGAGTAATCGATTTAAAATGATTGCCCGCATAATCGATTCTTTCCACAATCGTATCCATCTGGTGTAGACCCCAATCAATATTTTCGTCTCTGAAAAAAGAAGATGAATGGCTACAAATCAATCAGTCGATGTTTGTGATAAATGAAGATACCTAGTTATATATCGGTGAAGGTCAAAGTTAACTACAAGTTACAGACGACGCTTTTTACTAAATTCTGAAAATATGTAATCTTAAATCATCAATAATTTTTTTTTGCTCACGTCGTATATTCTTGTCAATGCCTTCAATAGACATTGACATGAAAAGGATTTAGTTTTTTTTTAAACTGGATTTCTAACTGAAAGATTTGAGTTTTTTGCGCTATACTGCTTGGCTTTATTGTCTGATAAAGTCATTTATCAATTTGATAAACACGAAATACGCTTTGTATATTATTATTGGAATCAATTCACTCTATAATAAAAACAGATTTACAAGACAATTGTGCCAAAAAAAAACTTGTTTTAAATATGTACTACACGTAGTATAGTCTATGTGTAGTGTGTATGTACTCCACTTAGTAGTATAAAAGCAATGTCTACTTTCATGTTCATCTTGCGTTTTCGCCTGAGGCATGCGTGAAGCGCCATAGCGCATGCGTTAATACTAGTTTGACAAAAGCGCATGCCCCTAGCGCACGCTAATCCGTCTATTTTATGTCGACTGACGACTGACCGAGGCGCACCGGTGTAGACGATAAGCTGCATGCGTCATATGGCAATCAATATGACATGCGCTTGACGCAAGAGGAATTGAAAGTTGAAAGGGCAAGATGAACTTGAAAGCGCACTGGTGTAGACATACCATAACTCTATTGAACTCCCAGTACCTACTAAATAGTTGAATCAATTATTTACACTTTTACAGAAACAAAAAGTTTATTGTAATTTTATGGCAGTTGCAGTTTGTTTGCGGCTAGAAGTAACTTCAGTAGTTGCAGGAAGTTGCAGTCGGTTAAACTTCGATATCGACGCATTACTACCGCTTTCAACGTAATTTGAGTTTTGTGGTTTTTCTACAAAACGTTAAAATACAAAGAATATCAATAAATTTATAAAAACAAAACGTGGATAATGTAGCTACGGTTTTTGATGATTTTGTTTACGTTTTTTTGATATCAGTCTCCTTACGAAATGACCTTGATTTTTTTTTTATTTGACTTGGTCTCGTTTGACCCTCGTCGCACCTGATGGTAAGCATCTATCTTAGACCCTGTCTGGGGTCTAAGATGGAGCACACGAATCCAAGTAACAGAGATATAGAGGGATCCCCCTACACCCCTCTGGCTCTCACATACACACGACGGAACACAGTAAACTGCTTGGCGCCGGACTTTTATGTGAGGGTGGTAGCTAGCCAGGCGGACCGTAAAGATCCTACCACCAAGCAAAAATCATCACGTGTGTTCATCTTTGTTGAACAGAATTTAAATGGTATTAATTGCTTAGTCATTTATTTTTCTTTATGATTGGGTAGATGAACTTTTGTTAAGTTGACATTTAAGAAATATTGTTTTTTTTTGTTTTTAAAAATACTACAATACGAGAAAATCTTTTAATTTAAGAATATTTTTTAGTTTTTTTTTTATTCTTATTTATTTTGGGTCACCTTTAAAGTGAATAATTAGTAGATTAATAAGTTATTTGTTACAGTTTCAATCTCTAAATTCTTTAAAGAAATACTGAAGAATTTAAAAAGTAGTGAGTATGAACTTAGATAACTAATTGTTCGGTAACATAATGATAACATGATTTTTATGTATGTGTTACGGTTAATAGCCGAAGTGCGGCTACACCTAGTTTTAGCCGGGTACAACTAGGTGCAACCAGTAGAAGTTGGTTAGAACTAGGTGGAGCTTAAGTCGACGGAGCCCCGCTGTGCGGGGCTCCTATTTCTGTCTGCAGGGTTTAAAGTAACCTAACACGAAGGGGATGACGGGGGCTTCGTTCGCTCGCTTCGCTCGCTCACTCTAGCCCCCGTCATCCCCTTCGAACCTAACCTATCCGTGTCGGGGTTACCCTTAACCATCGGTGTGCGGCTGCACCTAGTTCTAGCCGCTATGATGAAGGCTAAACCTAGTTCTAACCGAAGATAAGTAGGATAGATTTAAGTTTAACCGCATGTGGCCGGCTGCACCTAGTTGTACCCGGCTTAAACTAGGTGTAGCCGCACTTCGGCTATTAGCCGTAACATATATGTAAATAAATCAGTAAACTTTTCCTGTTTTTTTTTAAGACCACGTGGCGCCGGCTTTCCCTTTCTGAATATATCTGAGAAGAAATGCCGAAACAAACCTACAGGTCAAGGTCTCTTTTAAAGTCTAGACTTTGTGGTGTAAAAATTATGCGAGTATACAAGGTGTAACATAAATAACGCACAACCTCTTAAGGGGTCACTGTACTCATCATTATGAACAACTTTTACTATGGGACCAAACCTTAAATCGCGAAAAAAAATCAGCTGTTCCCTACATTTATGTTCCCATAACTCGTTAAAATGTAGAGAACAGCTGTTTTTTTTCGCGATTTCACCTTTTGAATACTAACTTCAACTCCAGAGAGCAAACACCGTAACAAAGTAACCTACTTTATAATCACAGATCTATTGTTACATTAATACTACAGACAGCTGCAGATAGTTATTCCCGGTCTAGGGGTTTGTCCATGTAAAACTTTGTGTCTGTAAACGCAACGCACCCACGTTTCAAGAGAAATCGAAGAGTGAGGCAAGGCTTTAAATAAAAAAAATGGCCTAGAATACATCAAAAACGTTTCATAAGTTAACCAATTTTCTAGGTTACGATACAATAACCAATTAAACTCAGTTTGTTATGACGAATCATTTTGATCGAATTCACAGAAATATTAGTAGAAAATGTTGTACAACATAATTTTTATTGAAAGAAGAAATAAAGGATCAATTTATGTTCGACTTACGTACGTATGCAACAAAATACAAAAATATTTATTTCATCTCAAACGTAGGCAACAGAAACAATTGAAACTAAATAAAACAGATATGTGACAATTAAAACAGACTTTGCTGCAACAGATTTATGTTTATTGCAGCGCAGATATTTTTTCTTATTGCTTGTGTAATCTCTGCTTATTGTAAGGGTCCGCTTATTAGTAAGTCTTCCACTTTGTTGGGTATTGTCTTCTCCCATGAGTTCCCTTGTACGTTACAGATTAATTCCCGATGTACTTTTGGGTCAACCTCTCGGGTAATATTTTTATAGAAATTAATTTATCATTTTATCAATGTAAATACGAATATAAGTCATGTAAATTATACAGCTTGTTACAGAAGTCCCAATATTTTAAGGGCTTATGAAGTACCCGATAAAAAACCCTTCGGCATAGGTGTTGGAATCTACATAACAGTAGTTGAGTAAACTACAGCTATAGTTTTCACCAAACACATTCAAACACAGCCCCAAAAATCAGTTGGAAAGGTGAAACACTTAAATAAGTATAAGTAAAACGATTAAATAGGGTAGGTACGGATAGGACATTTTGATTTTTACCTATTTGTTTAGTAGGTAAAAATGAAATGTCTTATCTGTACCCACCTAATCCTAACTATAATATAAATGCGATTTAAATATAAAATATCAATATGAAATATAAAATACTTAATCTAAATGCGAAAGTAAGTTTGTTTGTTACCTTTTCACGCCTAAACCACTGAACCAATCATCCTGAAATTTTGCGTATACGTTGTCAGGTATACAGAAACGGACATCTTTCATCCCGAAAAAAAGTACTGTTTCCGAGGAAAACAACAATAACGGTAATAGATGGCGCCACGTAGGTATCTTTCGAATCATGATTGAATTATATTATTTTAGAAACTTTAGTATTGTGTTAAGGGTTTTTTTAACGCGAGCGAAGCCGCGGGCACAAGTTAGTTTAAAATAATTATTGTCTTATCCGGCTTCTAGAACTAGTTTTGAAATAAAAAAGCTCTTTGAGTTTAATATTTTTACAGGTAATTCACTACTTGATATAAATAAGTACATAATGTCCTTCTGTATTATTTCGGACTTTTATAAAAACGCATATTATGTGTAAAACAACCGTCCGCCTAACATTAGTTATGCAAAGTTTTTGTTATACTTGTAGCAAGGTTAGTGTCGAGGTCATCGTACCGGTTGTGGTTAAATTAAACTTAAGAAATGTGAAGCCAGTTAATGATAACATGCTTAAAGGAAACAACAATATCCTTACTATAATTTGAAGATGTTTCCCTTCGTTGAAGCGTTACTCGAACGTACGTTACCGTGCTGGCTTTTTTAAACATTTAAGAATTCTAGCTCGTATGCCTAGTCTTTTTCTTCGTGCCGATGCCTATATCTGGTAAGTTGGTAATATTCCAGGCAAGGTTTGTCCCTAAACTCAAACTCAAAACTCATTTATCTCTACAAACATAGTATAAAACAAAGTCGCTTCCCGCTGTTTGTCCCTATGTATACTTAGATCTTTAAACCTACGCAACAGATTTTGATGCTGTTTTTTTTAATAGATAAAGTGATTCAAGAGGAAGGTTTTAAGCTATAAAACGTACACGTGCAAAGCCGGGGCGCGTCGCTAGTTAAAAATAGACTAGTATTACTTAGTTCTTTTCGAACGTCAATGTTACAATAGACATCCCCCAAAAAAGCCCGCCTTTCATAATTTTCGCTATTCAGCAATCAATTCTGTCCATCCTAATGTTGTCAATAAGAGATCGCGGAGAGCGATAACACTTGTACAAAGTCATACAGAAAGTCATTTTGTATTTATTTGGTGTATAATAAAGCGAAATATTATTATTTATAGTTTTTTTAAGGCCGAAATGAGTTTAATTTACAGGCAGCTTGGTAGCGAGGGCACCAAGCGCGCAGTGCGGCTGGTCCCGCATTGTAGGTACAAGTCCGAGACGGGCTGCAAACTGCAGACTGCAACCGCGTCGCCATCGGAATAGCGACTTTAATTAAGGTGTGCAAAGTGCACACCTTACAGGTGCTATTCCGACAGCGACTGCAAAACTGCAACCGCAGACCGCAGCCGCAGATCGCACCGCAAGTGATACTACTTTTGCAGTTTGCGGTCTGCAGTCCGTCTCGGACTTGTACCTTAAAAGTTAATTTTGTTAGCGAGACGCCTACGCGCCCTGCGTAGGCGTCTCGCTAGACACTAGGCACTAAGCGAGAAATTTGCCAGTGCGTTTTCACCCTAAGTATCGAAGCGGGTTAGGTTTTCGTCCTGCTCTTGACGCAAAACCATCTTCCATATCGTCGTCCGGGAGTGAAAACCTCGGGAATGCAATTTGGTTTATTTTTATTTTATCACGACGTATAGGTATATAGGGTGACTGGTAATTAGTGACCGATACTTTAACACATGATTGTACTCATGATAAAAAACAACTTTCCCTAAGAAACATTATTTATAAAATAAAAAAAATAATATTTCCATATTACGAGCCGCGTCCATTCCGTAACGGTTTACTAATAAATTTTAATGAAAAAAATAAAATAAAAAATAATGTTTCTTTGGGAAAGTTGTTTGTTATAATGAGTACAATCATGTGTTAAAGGATCGGTCACTAATTACCAGTCACCCTATATAGGTCTATATCAAAGAGAGCCACTCTATGTGAAATTAGTTTGTAGGCACTGAAATTAGACTTTATTGGGTATACATATATTTGTAATAAATATTATATACCCAACTAAAAACCCAACGAAAAAGACTAGCTTTTTCCCCGACTTCTTCCGCGTGAAAGCCCACAGGAACCGTGCAATGTCCAAATGCATTCCCGAAGTTTTCACTCCCGAGCGACGATATTGTGTATTTTAGTGACTAGCGGAGTGCCGCACGCATACTGCTTTACAATGCGAGCCCCGTGTGTGGATTGAAACCGCGTCTGGGGGCCCACTCCCTAAGTCCGTCAACGAAGTTAGTCGCCCGTCCGAAAGTAGCCCGAAACGTAGGAGTGAACAAAACAAGTGTCAAGTTCAACTTTTCGGACGGGCAAAAACACATCGATAGTAGGGACAACTGTCAAATCGTGTTGTCATTCATTCTTAGTTCGGGCCCCGAAATAATCGTATGTCCGTAGGTGATAGGGATTAGGAAACGCTCGTAACTAAGGCCGAAACCACGGACTTCGTGCTTAGGGAGTAGACCCCCTGCACACGCTTCTGCATAAAACACAAACAGCCTTTTGTCTAATCAACAATGTTAAAATCCTCTTTAATATTGTACCTTGAACCCTACTACTAAAAACGAATAGGATATTGGTTTTTGTGACAAGCGTTTGAATGACAAAAAATAAACACGAAATATCATTATGAAACATTGAAATTACTTCTAAGAACAATAACAAATTGACGCTTATACCTAAGTAGGTATCTACGAGTAAAATTTAATATACTTCGTATAACAAAACTGCCTATCTATCGTGTTATTACTGCCATATAATTATTTTTCATGAAATTTTCCTATTGTTATTACCTGTTCTGTATTAAACTTAGGCAGGTATTGGGTAGGTCGGTAGGTCCACACGACTACATATAAAGCTACAAATTTCCAGTATAAGCTGACCTATCATTGTACGTAAAGCCTATACAATGCGAGATCAGCTAATATTGGGAATTATAGCATATACAAGGTGTAACATAAATAACGCATAACCTCTTATGGAGTCACTGTACTCAGCATTATGAACAACTTTTACTATGGGACAGAACCTGAAATCGCGAAAAACAAATCAGCTGTTCCCTACATTTTGACGAGTTATGCGAACATAAATGTAGGGAACAGCTGATTTTTCTTCGCGATTTCAGCTTTGGTCCCATCGTCAAAGTTGTTCATAATGATGAGTACAGCGACCCCTTAAGAAGTTGTGCGTTATTTATGTTACACCTTGTTTATAGAAATTTTAACAGTAATATTGCCAGTTTCATAACGTAAAATCAAGCGTCAAAAATCCCTTACCTCGGTATATCACCTTCGAAGAAGTTCCTATGACTGTGATGCCCAGCAGTCAATCCAAACACTACGAAGAAGAAACTGGCTGGTATCATAGTTAGAAGCCATAGAGCTATTGTCCAAGGTAGCGATAGACCTCCTGTCAGGTACATCCAGGCCGGTATCGTAAAAGGTATCAAGTTCTTTAAACTTAATGACTTGCCTTCATGGTTTGTTGCGCAGAGAACTAATCTGGAACGTAGAAAGTTATTTTATAATAAACTAGCTGTGTCCTTGCTTCGCCCGAGCCAGAAGTTTTGTTTCTCTATGACAGAAACCTTCGCGCATTTGCCAACAATAACTGTACAAAGTTTCAACTCAATTGAATGAACGATGCCAGAACGCATAGAAGACGAATACACAAACAAACAAAAATACACACATCAAAAAAAGTTTGCGATCACTAGCATAAGCTGATATAATTTTTCAAATTGAACTTTATCAACCATTGAACTGTTTTATTCTTTTATATTCTAAATCTATATTTTTAAATAAAGAATCTAAAAAGAAGAAGAAATCATAATATAATCTACCATAACAAAAAAGATTTCGATTTTTCAAAGTGATTGCAAACTTTTTTCTATGTGTATGTGTTACGGCTAAAAGCCGAATGGCGGTTACACCTAGGTTTAACCGGATACAACTAGGTGCAACCAGTAGCAGTTGGTTAGAACTAGGTGTAGCTTAAGTCGACGGAGCCCCGCCGTGCGGGGCTCCTATTTCTGTCTGCAGAGTTTAAAGTAACCTAACACGAAGGGAATG